>WHYT01015570.1:20092-57943 GCA_009806455.1 Tetrax tetrax | reverse complement strand
TTTTTTTTTTTTTTTTTTTTTTTTTTTTTTTTTTTTTTTCTTTTTTTTTTTTTATATTGGCTACAATGGCAGTTGTGTTCTAAAGTATCAATGATTACAAATCGTAATATCACATACAGTTGCATATATGTAAAATTCTCTAATTTGATTTTATTTGGATTTTTTTTCAATATATTTTTGACTAATATACCAGAGAGGTGTTGGATTACTTACTTATGATATACAGGAGCTACATTGTTTAAGATTCTTTTCCAGTACAATAGAATAACTGTTCTTCACTTTGAAGAAGCCTGTTAATTGAAGGAGAGCTATGTATTTAGGCAGCTGTGTTCTTGGATTTGACTAATCACATCCTATGCAAAGCATATCTTGTCAAAAAACCTGACCCAGTGTCCATTTAAGCGATCAGAAACTTCTGAGATAATGGTGGACTCTGGGAAAGAGCCAAGAACAAGGGGAACTGAGGGGTTTTAAGCTGGTATTGAGTATTTCAATGCACTGTGAGCAAGAAACCCTTTTCCATGTTCATAATCTAAGCCTTTTGTATGTTATTGATTTTCAGTTGATGAAGGAGTTTCCTCTGCTCAGCATGTTCAACATCCATGAAAACCTGCTAGAGGCTTTGTTGGAACTGCAAGCGTATGCAGATGTCCAGGCAGTTTTAGCAAAGTATGATGGTAAGTTCATATATATTTATATTTTCTCTATCTGGTACATAGAGAGGCAATGTTTCTAAGTCAAGCTCTTAACATTTAGGAAACATTGTAATTAAGGTGGTGTGCACAAACTTCATCGATCCCCTTACACAGTCCTTAATCCAAAGATTAAATGCATTGTGCATTTTTTCTGCCAACTTATCCTTAATTCGTTGTACAGGGTAATAGAACTCACTCACTAGCAGCTCTTCAGTGCTTTCTTTGCTTTCGGTTGATGTTTAAAGAATGACTATTTAGATTCTGCAGACTTTTTATTGCATGCTATTCAAACCTTGTCTGAAGAAAGGATTATCAGTTCCCTGGTGGAATTTTCTATGAATGTTGACTTAGTAGCATACAAGTGCTTTACAAACATTAATTGATTTAACCTCACAGCAGTCTCGTGAGTAGCAGACTTCAAGTCTTATGGGGAAAACTTGGAAAGCTCAGAAGACTAGGTGAACTTTTCACATTAATTTTCAGTATTTTTCAGGAAGCATTGGTTTATGCAGCGTTGTATCACTTTATGTTCCAATCACAGCTCCTGCTGACTTCAGCTCTAGGCCTTTGAACTTGAGTTCAAGACACAGGGGTCTCAAACAGAGAAAGGACAGAGTAAGAAGCACCAACTGGCATACTTTGTTTAGTTTAAGTTAAATGGGTTTTCCTCATACTGTGTATAAACTTTGTGACAGAAACGGGAATACAATCCAGTTCTCTTGAGCAGCGTTGATCAATCTGCACAGTGCCACTCTTCATCCTCTTTCTGTAGTCCTTGGCTTACTCACTATCCACATTCCAAGTTCCGCAACAAGTAAATCAGGAATCCTCCAGCCATCACTTTCCTGTTGTGTTGCTACACAGTCCTCATTCATTCTCAGAAAAATCTCATTCTGTGCACTGGATTATGGCAAGGGAGTTTATGAAAGGAATACTATGTAACCATATAACTAAAAATGAGATCCTAACACACGTGTATCAAATAGCTGAACTTAAGTGAAACCGGTAGCTTTAATTTTGGTGTTTCTTAACTCTTTCTCTAGGTTAATATTGTAGCCTTTAAAGTATTCTTAATTACTAGCTCTTACTGCCTTTCTAATGTTCTTTGAACAGAGATTTTAAGGCTTGTAACTTCCAAAGTTTTTGAAAAGGTAGATGGAAATCATTTGAGGTACTGTTGTGTAAATGGCTACCAATATGGGCTCTGGAGCCTATATCCACTGTGCTTTGGCCACTCTTTCTCTTTGATTCTTTGAATGAATTTGCATCTTTCCCAGCCTGCCCTTAGTTGATCTTCTGTCCCGTTTGTCTACTGAGTTGTATTCTACTTCTCTTTTGCATGGTCAGTTTCAGCTTTCTGTTGCTCCCAGTTCCTACCAGAGACTCCTTGTTCAGCCAGTACCACTCATTCCCAAATCCATTTGTCTGCCTCTCCTAACTGCCTATCCCAGTCTTCTCTTCAGGGCAGTGATGGCCATGATACATCTCCTCACCCACTTTCCAGCTGCAGTCTTACCAGACTTTTTTTCCATCTACCCTTTTCTCTGTGGCTTCTAGCTCTTCTTCATTTGACATTCTCTGCTGCAGTGCCTGGTTGCCAAAAAGAAAAACAGTAAGGAGCTCACGCTGACAGAGGCGTCTCGCTGTCAGCCCAGGACTTGGCCCCGTATCATCACATGGAACAGTGGCAAGGGGATGCGTAAGTTTATTGGAGTACTGAGATGTGTGTACTTGATGAGCAAAGAATCTTTGGAGGGTATAACTGAAAAAGTTGCAGAAGCTTCCAGTGAGTATGTGCTATCTGCTTTCTTCTAACGTTGTATAACTTAGGAAATTAAGATAAATTTTAATGATGCTAGCAATAGACTTGATTCTAACACAATCATCCTGCAATCCTGTGTAGATTCACTTGGTCATTATTTTGGCTTTGGTGTTAAGAAGCAAGTAAATAGAAATGCCCATTTTTATGCTGCAGGCACCACAGGATGTTGACACCTTCTAGTCTTTGAAGTAGTTATGAAATAATAGTCCTGGGAGATACCAGAACTGTGACAGAACAGGCAGCTAAGCCATGCCCTCCCAAATCTCAGACTAAACTCCTGTGCCAGCTCTACTTTTGCATACTAAAGCACTGATCCCTCATTTTAAACACTACCATGGTGGCACTTTGTGTCATGGAAGTTGATAAAACTTGAAGGTCTGTTTTGTTTTTTTCAAAAGTACTAATGGTGTCAAAACAGGTCATAAATGTAACAAATGAGGCTTTTCAAAATAAAACTCTTCTACTTTGTCTGTTTGAACCCATGCAGTTTCAACTCATGCTTTGCCATATATAAACAAAGTTGTGCGTATACGCTAGGTGTGCACAAGGACTCAGCAAACACAGGCTTAACCAGTATAACCCTTAGAGTTCATGAGTCTCAGAAGGCCCATCTCGGGGAGTCTCAGCTCATTTTAGAACTCATCAGCTTCATGTGTTGTAAGATTTATTGGAATATAAAACAATGAACTCATTTATACTTTCCTATCTGTAATTTCTGTTGGTCCCACTCCACTGCCTTTTTCTGACTAAGACCAAACCTGATTTATTGTATTTTGATAGCATATGAACAAATTATTTCCTTCAGCATTCTGCCCCCACCCTGGGCTAAAAAATTGGATCACATTTTGCGAAACCTCAGCCTCTGCAAGCAGACACACTGCTTTACCAAAAGCCATGTGTTAAACTGTGTTTATATTATGTACCTGGCAACAGAGCTGATGTCCATACTCATTATTCATGGAAAAAGGGCCTCATTAGTGGGACAGCATGCACTGTTGCTGAGCTACATCATTATGGTTTAGGAGTTCAGTATCTGTCAATAGAGTGCAGATGACCTAAATACTGTTGAATTCTGAAAAGTTTTTTGGCTCTGATTTAACACATGTCCATGTTATTTACAGCAGAAATAGTTATGACTGCTGAAGAGACTGTTCTTGATGGAATAAGCTTCTGGTATTCATAGTAGTGTGGTCGTCTTTCCTTGCTTTTTAAACATTGTTTTTGCAGTAGAGTAGGTCTGCTTGTTGTGATGCTTAGAGTAAATGATTTATTAACTTCCCTGGACTCCAGTTCCTTTGATTGTTATTATCTGATAACCTGGGCACTGTGTAAAAACTCAGACCTTTCTGGCAATTGAAAGTCAGATTTAAAAAGAATGGATGCCTGTGTATTTAATCATAGTGATGCAATGGTTCCTCCCTAAACCTGTCCTTGCTTTCCTGGTTTTTAAATGACAGTGTTTTCCAGTGAGACTATAAGCCTTATGGGTTGCAGGAGGAACACCTTATACACATTCCCCTTTCACTTACCCCCTTGCAAAGCATGTCACCATGTAGACAGTCTCAAATTCAGAATTCACTTGAGAAGATAATTTACACCAAAGGATAAATAGAAACAAAATTTTTAAATACAAAAAGTCTCATTCTGCTCTAGGCTACGACACTTTCTTATTTGGAAACGGCTTACTTTGAAGAATCCTACTTTAAATTAGTGTCAAATCAAAATGCAGGTCTTTTAAGAAACACTTTAGAAATGGGGTCTTCTTTGTCTTGGAATACTTTCAGCTTAGTGAAATCCAAACAGTTAATGCAAAGAAATCAGTTCTCTATAATGTAGCCTTTTCAGGGCTTCTCTCCTTTTTCCAGTCCCCCTCTGTCCAGTTTCTTCCTGTCCTTACAGACTTATTCAATGGGTAAATTCTATTTACATTAAACTTGAAGGCATTCTTTTTGTAGAGTTGCAGATTGATGAACCAATTGCATGGAATCTTCAGTTATATTAGCTATAGTTTCCAGGGTTTTTGTGTATATGTATATATTTGAGATCACAGCTGCACTCCATCAGTTTCATTACTTGCCATGATTATGTTTGATGTTTTTGAGAAGATGTTCTACCTGGTGGAGCTAACTGGGTAGGTGTTCTAAGTGCAAGAAAGGGTTTTCTTCTGAGTTAAAGCTGTAGCAAGTGGCAGTATGGAAGCAACCATTACCTCATGCACACCATTTTATGATCCTTTTGTTTCTTTGAAAGAGAAGAACTTTCTCTTTTTAAGAGAAAGTTCCTTTTAGTTGAGGTCATACCAAAGCCTCGTCTACCTTCCACTGCATCTTGAATACTGTGTGCAGTTTTGGGCCCCTCAGTACAAGAAGGATGTTGGCTTGCTGGAGCATGTCCAGAGAAGGGCATCGAAGCTGATGAGGGGTCTGGAGCACAAGTCTTATGAGGAGTGGCTGAGGGAACTGGGATTGTTTAGTGTGGAGAAGAAGAGGCTGAGAGGAGACCCCAAAGGTTGTAGGGAAGTGGGTCCTGGTCTCTTCTTCCAGATAAGTTGTGATGGGACAAGAGGAAATCACCTCAAGTTGTGGCAGGGGAGGTTTAGGTTGGATATTAGGAAACACTTCTTTACTGAAAGAGTGATCAGGCACTGGAACAGGCTGCCCAGGGAAGTGGTGCAGTCACCATCCCTGGAGGTGTTCAAAGAACATGTAGATGTGTCACTCCAGGACATGGTTTAGTAGGCATGGTGGTGTTTGGTTGACAGTTGGATCTGATTATCTTGGAGGTCTCTTCCAACCTTAAGATTCTATGATTCTCAAAAAGATGCAAACTGGGTACAACCTCTAGTTTGTTTGCAGTATCAAGCAATATCAAGAGAATGGGTTGTCTTTTTTCCCATTACATCTTTTTCAGCTTCTGCTTCTAAAAGCTAGTTTCTTTCCTCCATGTCAAAATCACTTGTCGCTTCAACTAGGTCTCTGCATCACTTCCGTGTCTGTTCATACCATCTGGTCTCTTTTTTGCCATACGATCCTGTGGGTTTTTTTTGTTTCTCCTGCTTGTGCAAAAGCACAAAAAGTCTAAACTAATTATAGTAATCTTGCTCTTTCTAATCTCCTAGAGCAGAAATTATTCCTTCCCTTCTATATGCATTTGGGATTGAACTTGGTCAGATCAAAGAGACTGACACCTGCCTGGTCACTGAGATACACATCTCAGCAAGAGTTGCATATGAAGTGTCTACAACCAGCAGTGACCCTCAAAATGTTTCCGTAACTGAACAGTTTAAGTTTAAATTGTGGTCATGGCAAAATAAACACTTTTTGTTTGTGCTGAAATGTTTTGCCCATCCTATCAGGAGACCAAAATCCAGACCTTAACATGCACAGTGGCTGTGTGTTTGTATTTAATTGGGGTGTTTCCCACCACTGAGGAAGAATGTCAAAAGTACAGAGGATTGGAACTGCTTTATTTTGCAAGCACAAAGTGAGCGTTAGATCGTTGTGTTCATAGCTTTTTCTCCCTCCAGCATGTTTTCTGCTACATTTTGTGGAAAAATGCAATGACTATTGTCATGGGAGATAATACTACAGGATATTAGGTCTTTTTGACAAAGTGTTTTTCCCCTGATGTTCAGTTCATACTTTCCCTTATTGAATTCCATACCATTACTCTTGCTTTTAACCACTTGTATCAGCCTAATTCACTTTCTTCCTTAATGTTTGTGTCTTTATAGATGACTGCGTCTCTCTTCTGTCATCACTGATCCAGCCTGCACATACTTACTTGCTAGAGCACTTTCAATCTTTCCTCTAAGTAATTTTTCCTACCACCTGTGCAAGAGCTGACAATGTAACCTGCAGGTGCAGAGAACTGGGGGAGTTCTGTGCTGACAGGGCAAGTGTTGGCCTGTCACTTAAACACTAGAGTCTACAAACAGACTGAGGGAGAGAAAATCAGAGCTGGGGTTCACCCCCAATTCATAACACAACATATATCCTGTATTCCACGTTTTTTTTTTGTTTCACCTCTTTGCATAACTTCTTCCAGTTTGTTGATACACTTCCAGTTACGTATTTGGAAAGATGTGAATGATTCCAGCAGATTCATGTAGTCTCTCTCAGGTGCCGTGTGAAGAAGAACTAGCAGTTTGACTGGAAGAATCTTACTGTGCAAATTATGGCCCCAGATCTACAGCTTATTTCAGCAAATACTTAAGTCCTGTTACAGTTGATAAGACTGTTCACCTGTCTGAAGTTAAGGCCATAGAAATCTGTATTGTTGACTTGGGAATAGCATACACTTAGGGGTCAAAATAGGGAATAATTTCCTAGTAGTGACTTAGATGTTGCATTTATTAATGACTAAAGCAATTGCAACATGCAATCTCAAACATACATCTCTTCACATTTAGGGCCTTCTGATGACTTGGATAGAGGATGTTTCACAAGTCCATATCCAGATTTGTCTTTTCTTGATTTAGTTGCTATTTTATAAGAACAGTAGATTTCATGACCTATGTAGATTACGTATGTTATATTCTGGATATCTTGAATCAGAGAAGTAGAGATATTACAGTTGCAAGTCTTTATCCGTAGCATCTTTCCATTAGTTCACTCTCCCAAGCAACCACTTAGGAAGCAAATGACCAGTAAGAATTCACTTTTCCAACCCTCCCCATAGCTGACTGGGGCTAATCAAAAGAAAATGCTCATAAATTAAGTCTAAACTATTTTGTGTTCTGTTTAAAGATATGAGCAATAAGGAAGGAGGAGAGCCTTTTTTAGATTGACACATCAGTTCTTATTCGGCAAAAATATCCTGATAGTTTTGACAACAGAATAGCAGTTACATCTTTCAGCACATTGTGGGAGTTCCACAAGTAGTCACAGGAGGGTGGGAAACAGTATATGTGAAGATATTTTGCCAGATGGCTCACAGAGCTGGACACAGTCATTTGTGAAAAACCTCACTTTGGTTCCTGACAGAGGACGTATCTCCTAGGACTAGTTTAGACTTAATTCCCTTGCTAAATTCAAGTTGTAACCAGACATAATTCTTTTAGGCTTTTCTCTAAAATACAAAGGTCTAGTTTTGGAGGTGAAGCCTAAATTATATGAAGATTTTTAAGTATTTTAGTGATCAGACTAGAATATAGCAGAACCAAATACTTACACTCTAATATGGTGCAAACAAAGAGCAAAACACTTCCGGAGGGAAGCAGGCATGGACCTACTGAGAGCTATCTCCACAGCAACATAAACATGGATCTTTGTATGTATTTCTCCAAGGGACTGTAGGTGTAATTGCTGCTTGCTCATTAGGAGCACAGTACTGGAGGAGGTCTCCTGGGTGAGTCAGGCCCCCCGCTGTTGCGTTCACTGCATGATATTACCCCTTCCATGAGCTGAGCAAGCTCCATCCTAGAATAAGCTATTTTGTTTGCCCCACTGTTCTACCTGGAAATCTGCCTCAAAAATTCACTCACAGCAACTTTATTTTAATCTCCAGCTTAAATTTAATTCTGAACTGTTCTTTCTTGTGCCAACATTACCCTTTACCTAAGCAGCTTTTCTCCTTCCCTGGTGTTCCTTGTGCGTATGCATAAGGAACAGTTCTATCTTCTCTCAGACTTTATTTTGTTTGGATTGTTACAAAAACAATATCTAGTCTTTCTGTTTAGTTTTGTTGTTCTTGACCATGGGTGATCAGACTTGAGCACAACATTCCTTGAGAAATCCCATTTGTTCTGCAGGAATGACTGAAGTGGTGTACCTAAGCCTTACCTTGCCTCACCACATTTCCTTTCCTTACACATGCCAGCAGTTCATCATGGATCATCCTGCAATCTATGCATACATGATATAGTAACTCAGGAGCACTTACTGCCTACTAGAAAATATTGTTTTGTGATCCAGTGTTTTGTTTTAGTATATTTAATCCTGTATCAAGCTCAGTTCCTTCTCCTATATCTTAATCTCTTAGCCAAGAATTGTAATTTTCCTCACAACTTGGTCCGTGCAACTTCCACTGCACATTTTCCATTTGGGTATCAATGATCTGGTGCAGAAACTAGCCTTTATACATGTAGTTAGAGGGGTTTTGCATGTTGAGTGGTCTTACTGTTTAACCTTATGGGTTGTGTATTAACAGCTGAATTGCTATTTTCTTGCTGTCATTCTGGCTTTTGCTGGCATACCTGCTTTATTTGATGAAATCAAGCCAGCAGCCTTCATCAGCGTAACAACAGTTTTTCCTCCGTTACTTCAGTCATATATGCCAGACCTCTTGATTCCTCCTAGTTTTCATCTCCTTTGAGCAGATAGAAAAGTGAAGGGATCCTCTTGCAGCATTATTTGAAGAAGCCCGGGCAAACGTTCTCTTCTTGGTCCTCTTTTCATACGTGGAGTTTGCCTTTTGCCTGGGAAGATGTATTTCCAGGGACTTCTAGGCTGACCTCTTGTTTGTTCTGTGTCATCCATGCACTGTTTTGTAAAGGTCAGATCCTGAACCAATGTTACTCGGTCTGAACTGATGCAGGGCATAAGGTAGTGGTGGCTTGATGGCCCAGAGAAACACATACAGGTAAGGGGAAAATAAGGTATTCAGTTGAGCAATTTAAAACCTTATAAACGACAGCACATGGTTTGATTTTTTAGTTATTTTCTTTTTCTTTTCCATTCCTCTACCTTTCACTCCATTTATGATTTGATGAATAAGGTTTCTACTGAAAGACAGAGACTAGTATGTTCTGAAAAATTTCTGTTGACTGGAAATAAGTTTTAACTCCCACTATTAAGGAAAACCCAGTATAAGCAGAGTTATTGAAGGTGCTTATAAATATTTTCTCCTCCTGTCACTGAAGATGTGCTCACGTCTGTTTCTGTAGCTAGCTTCTATTGGTGTAGTAATTAACAAACCTATCACCCAGACTGCTTAACATGCTGTTGATTTTAATTACATTAGTCACTACAATTACATACTCCAGTGAAATTATAGTTGGAATATATTATAGAGGAGTCTCCAACGAGATCTTTACATCTCATACTTGAAGTGCACGTGCATAAAAAGACAGTAGAGGAGATTGAACAGGTAGCATTTTCAGAGTGCATCAGTCATTCTGGCAACGTTTGCTGTCTGACAGAACAATGTTCTTCTTGGTTGCTTGGTTGTTAATAAGTGAAGGGGTGACTGCTGAGATACGACTTACTTGTCCTCTTTCACTGCTTTTTGGAGCCCTCTGTTGCAAGGCACTGGGGTTCAGTAAATCACATATTTCTCTTAACCCTAGAATTACCAAGCCCTATGGTAATTTTTTCTTTCTGATCAACTTTAATGACAAACTGAGGGATAGGTAGTTTTTTAGAACAATAGACAGATTAACTGCTCTTCACTTTTACAGTGGGCCTACTCCAGTGCCCTGTGTTTACTACACTGTGTATTTGCAGTTTAATATGGGAAGCTGTAATATGATCTCAGAACCTAATGCTTCCTATCACTAACTGTTTAATTGGGATTTATTTACAGTAGTAGGTAGGCAGTGTTTTCAGAATCCAGCCTTTAGTGGGGGTTGTTCTTTTTTTTTCTTTGTTTCATTTAACTGTAGTCTTTAACTTTTTAATGCTGGAATATTTCAGTCACTATATAATATGGTAGATTACTAGTGTGGAAGTCAATTCTTCTCTGTAACAGTGGGAGCAAATCTAGAACTCAAGTCTGTTAAGCAGCAGTTCTCTCTGCCTTTCGGATGCTTTGTGCCAGTCTGCTGGTAGAGAACAGGTATAAATTATGTTGAACTAGTGGGTTAGGTCAGGTTTATGGCTCCTTTGTGTCTCTGGAACAGCATAAAATGGCCAGAGACTGTATGGTGAATATTTTGGTCCAAGATTCCCTTAAGGGGCAAAACACGTTCTTTTACTGTTGATCTTTAACTGTAATAAATCTAATGGATGTTTGCTTGCAAGTCAAAACCATTATTACTTAAATAGCTGTCTTAACTTGTATAGCTGCCATATATTCATATTAGACAACTGCTTCTGAGTGAAAACACGAGGAGTGAATAAGATAGCCCTCAGCTATTACTTAGATGTTTTGTGAGCTATGGAAAAATTCATGTATTCCAGGTTACCTATAGGTTTATGTATGAAGTAATGAATTCTTTAATTATATCCCTGTCATGTCACTCTTTTAATTAGTTCTCTAATGAAACTGCTGCTTAAATGGCAGTTCCAGTGGTCATTAACACAAGTTTTAAAGCCTGTATACTGGGTGGAAATTTAAAAATCTATGTGACGTGGGAATACAAGTCCCAAGGTCATAAAGTGTTCTGAATTCACTTCATAATTTTGCACATCCCATGCATACTCTGAAGTATCAAACACTTTTATTTCTGCAAACTTTTAAGTTTTGAGATGTTTACTGTTTTCTTTCTTTTCAACAGATATAAGCTTACCAAAATCAGCAACAATATGCTACACAGCTGCATTGCTCAAAGCCAGAGCTGTCTCTGACAAGTAAGTGCATAAGAACAACTGTCCAGCAAAATTCCTAATTTAACTCGAGATTTCTCTTAGCTGAGCCCACACCCTAACAATCTGCTGGGTTAGCAGGAGAATTCAGTCCTGCAGTAAATTCATAAAATGACTTTATGTGTAAGAAGAATTTGCAGTGATCAAACATTACACTTCAAATATTACAGAAGAAAAGAAGAGAAATAGCATACATTCAGTTCTTGTTTCAGTTTTACGTATACTGTCTGGGTGAGCTTTGGCTTCCTAGATAGTATAATGAAGATACATCTAAAAGGTGTTGTGTGGCTGAATTGCTTCAACTTTGTATAAAGCTGACCACAAAAAGGTAATAAATAAATAAATGTGGATGCACTGGTAGCAATGCCATTTTAGAAGTGTTGTCAGAAGACTGCTCATCTACTTAAGTAGCGACAGGTGGATTTAGCATTACTATGTCAGGGATTCGGAGAGGTAGATGACGTTCATATTTTTAGAGACACAAATATCTGCTCATTCCTGTTATGGTTTTCTCTTGGGTCTCAACCTTCCAAGGTGCTGAGCACATCTACTTGATGCCTGTGGACTTGAGAGCGCTGGCCCACTCTGAAAGGGTGCTCAGCTCCTTGTGGGATGGAGCTCAAAAATCCCAATTCTGCTCTCAGGTGCCTTCACACAAATCCCAGGCAGAGTTGTGTCTGCACACCTGAGGGTCGAATGCCTCCCTAAAGTTGGAAAGCAAGTAGAGTGGAAAGCCATTTTCTTGACTGACATCCTGACAGTTTTTGCTTTTAAAGTGTATGTACACATCAAGATCTAAGTAATTTTCTTTCATTCTTTTTATCCTGTAGATCGCCAGTACCTACTGCAACATCTTTCCTCCCTACACAGCGACTCCAGCTTGGGAGGGCAGGGCTAAGGTTGTCACAGCTTTCCCTGTGGTGTCTGCCTGCCAAGTACAGCTCTGGAGTTAGCCGTGGGGTGTGAGGTGAGAAAGAGATTGCATGGTCTGGTTTTTCATTCACTGGGGCAGATGATTTGCCCACAGTTTGGGCATGCTACCCTCAATGGTGCTGCGGCCAGTAGACCACCCGCTACTGCTGCTGCATCGTGCTTCCATCCTAACCTGACCCAGGGGCATTGGGTTGGGAACCTCCCTAAAACCTCCCCAAACCTGTTTTTAATAGACACCCTCCAACAATAATTTGGCATTGTTTTTTTCCTCTTTTTTTTTTGCTTTTCTTTTTTCTGCATCTTCAGCTTTGAATATGCCCCTTAGCAAGGTACATAGAGCAAATTTAGATTAGTGACAGAGAAAGGACTGTTTGAACTGACTTTCTGCCATGGTTAGATGCAAACATGCTTTCCACTTCTGCCTGGATTTTCACTGGCCTTTATGTAATAGAGCACTCAGAGTTTCCACTTGCTATGGAAGTTTGGAGAGCATAGGAAATTGACTCAGTTTGGTTACATGGGCCCATGTTGTAGATTTCTTTTCTGGCTTTTTCTAACTAGCATTGCTGACCTAATGTGTTTGGTTTTTTTCTTTTGTAGATTTTCTCCAGAGGCTGCCTCAAGGCGAGGGCTGAGTACTGCAGAGATGAATGCAGTAGAAGCTATTCACAGAGCAGTAGAATTTAATCCACATGTGCCGAAAGTGAGTATGGAGAAAGCATTGTTGTAGCTGAGGACTTAACTCCTGATTTCTGTGTTAAATTAATGAGTGATGTTGTGGAAAGGAGAGAAAACAATGAGAAGGGAAAGAAGCTGAGAGTATGCACAGATTTTTCATTTCTTATTTCAGAGTCTGACTCTGGACTGTGCAACTTGACATTTTATCTGATGTGAATCCTCTGCATGAGCAACACCTACATGGTGGATTGCGATAGTAGGCACTACCAAATGCTACACTGCATACATAAAGACAGATTATTATTTACAAAATAGCCATGAAAGGTCTTCTAGTTCAAAATAATGTATTTTATTTGCTTTGGTGATTACGTTATGTTTGGTGATTACCATTATGTTTTTTGCATGCTATTCAAAGGAACCTATGTTTGGAGTTCATGGTGTGCTTCATACAAGTTGCATTAATCATTCCTTATGCAGCACCCTGTCATTAAGTTCTGAGAGTGTAATGCTCAGAGATGAAGAATTGTGGAGAAATGCAAAGTAAGAAAAGGGATTTATGTTGTAATTCCCTAATCCCCTCTCTAGATATGTATCTCAGCAGTAAGAATCTTACCCATGGGCTACTAAAGGCTAATGTATTTTGTTATTTCATCACCTAATCCTCAGTATTGCAGTCTATAAGTTCATTGTAGAGGCAGATGCTTTTTGGGCCTCGGAGATCTGCTTCTGAACTTCACCCCACAAACCTTTGGACCAGTGTTGCCCTTTTAAATTAAGTAGCCTCCCCTGGAGAACAGAAGACTGGTGTGTGTTAATGTAGGGAGCCTATTTATTAGGTACAGCTGAATATCAAGACTGGTCAAGATAAACCCCAAACCTCTCCGTATCTTTCCCATGCGCTGCAGGAGTTAAATATCTTCTCTATGAGCTATATCTGTTATGCCAACCACTAAATAGCGTGGTTTAGCTATTTGAAAGTTAGGCTGCTTGCTTAATAAAATCATCTAGACTTCCTCTACAGGCAGTGGAAAGAAGGAACTATCTTAGACATCTCTAGACAGACTTTCCCTCCGAGGTGCCTGTTTCTACATTGACTATGAAAGGAGCAACTATTTTCCAGTAAAAGCCTGATTTTTAGACAACAAGATTTAGGTGAGATGAGTCCCTTTGTATTATTAGCTGATCTTCTGTTTTTGTGCCAAGCTATAGAATGAAAATATCAAATGAAGTTTGGTTCCAGGACTGCTTCCGTGAAACTCTGTCTGCCTTCTTCCACCCCAGTGGTTCTTGCACCAACACAAACATTGATATTTCTCTTCTGCCTGGTTGCCTGTTTAACTCTCTGTTCCAATCTGGTTCTGGCTGAAACTTTCTGTTGCCTCCATGCTCTGCACTGCCATGAAACCGAGGCTAAGTCTTCATTTACTGCCTTTTTGTTGTTCTTTTTCTGTTCATACATAAGAGCTTGCTCTTCTTTGGTTTGCTTTCCTTCACAAAATCTACCTTACTATATGTTGTGGCAGTTGCTCCATAACCTCTGCAATTCCAGACCTTCAAGGTCCTGCTTTTCTTGTGGATCAGTACTTCCATTCATCACCTGTGACCCCCTTCTCACTAGCCAGCTTCTGTTCAGGTGGCTGTTCAACACAAGGCTGAGTCTCCTTTCTGACAAGTATCCCCATGTGTGAAATGCAGATTGTGTCTTATTTTCAGTACTTTTGGTTTTAAGAAATTCCAGTTCTCTTCCTCACTTAAGCGCCTGAGCTTCTCAGTCAGTTCACATTGTTAACTGATTCCCTCAGTTTTTCAAAGTCTGTCATTTTGAAATTGAAAACCTTTGTGAAACATGTAAGTTATCAGGGTAACAAGGTAGTAATGGGAGCAGACTCTAGGGGTTTTTTTTAGTTCATATTTTAACATTAAAACAGTGTAGCCTAATACAGAATAATATGCAATGCTACTGCTACCACGCTCACTCTTTCTGCTATTAGCTAAAGGATATTAAGGTGGCAAAAATACATTTTTGGTTATAATTTTATGCACAGTATGGCTATTACACCTCAATTTCCACTCAATTATGATTAAAGTCATATCCAATTTATTCTTAATGAAATGGAGATAAGTTTTAGCAAGCAGCATCACAGGAAATCTAACAGTGCTACAGAACTAATATGTCTTCAAAGCTTCTTCAGCATTTAGACAGTAATAAGTCTCTTGTTCAGACTGAGGAAGAAATAAATTACAAAGGTGACAAATCATTTAAAACATTTGCAAAGTTCCCAGCAGAAGCCTTAAAAGCAGGGAACTGCACTATTAAAGAGAAAATAAAAATAGTTTGATATGTTTCTAGTT
The DNA here is from genome assembly GCA_009806455.1 of Tetrax tetrax. Classification (NCBI taxonomy): domain Eukaryota; kingdom Metazoa; phylum Chordata; class Aves; order Otidiformes; family Otididae; genus Tetrax; species Tetrax tetrax. Next base: position 42,938 of record WHYT01015570.1, on the reverse strand, counting down.
TGTCTCAAAAGGAAATTTTACCATTTTCAGTGCAAATCATTAAAATTTAGAATTATCACATAAAAAGATTATTACTGGGTTTGCGTTATCAAGACATTTAACTGGAAATGGCAGATTTTTTCAAATGAGATTCTGAGAGAAAGGGAATGCAGGGAACACACTCTGAACATGCTGAGTGATGTATGGTTCTGGGAGTCTTCTCAGTAAGTGTGTCATGAAGATGTTGGCACCCAGTTTCATTGATTGTAGATGATTACACATTGCCTTGGTTTTTATTTTCTGTTTGCACAAAAAGGCCTTTTAGAGAGACCTAATATGGCTGACAGTCTGTCTTCAGGCAGCCACCCTTCCAGCAAATAACCTTTTGACACAGATCTCTTCTCCTGTTTTTGAGTAGTCTTCAATGACAATTTAATTCCCGGACATCAGTCCATTAAGTCTCAGCCATAGGTGATAAATTCTCGTTGGTTTTGGAATACACTGGAGTCAAGATGTGACATGTGGAGGTACCAGAATTTGGTTTAAGTGAACAAAGGCAATGTAGACCTCCGTGCAGGCTGCCAGATGTCTCCAGCAAGCTGGGCAGCTGACCTGGCTGTGCTGTTTCTGGAAGCTGAGCTGTTTAGGGTAAGGTCAGCTCAGGTGTGTCAGCTGTGATCTTCTTGACTGCAGCAAAAATGGAACCACTGTCAAACTGATCGACTTCTCGTTCTGAAGACATCTCACCTGTTAAAAGGTTTCTGTGCTTGAAAGTGGCTTAAGTTTTTAAGTCAGAGAAAAAAGTCTGAGAAAAGGTATTATGTCTATCTGCAATTTGTCTTGTTTATGTTACTGAAACAACTCGGCTACAACAAGTTGCAGCTTTATGCTTTGGCAGAGATTGCCTACGTAAAAAGAAAGCACTTGACCAGGCAGGATGTTTCCAGTGTTCTTTTTAGTAGAAGAAAAACATAACCAGTAGCAGACTGAAGTCAGCAGTGCAGCAGGAAAGAGAACAAAGCAAAGAGCTGTGAGTTTCACTATGAGAGGAATCATAACAAATTGTATCACTTGTTCGTGAAGATTTCTCTGAGATTTTGGTAACTATCTTTGTCTTAAATGAGGTTCTATGGACTAGTATCCTTTTGTTTTAGTGTAGCACCATGCACTGTGGAGTTTTGGTCCCAAGGAAATGCACTGACACTGTCTGACAACATGCTGCTCAAAAATTTAAGAGTTAAACAAAGGTTTTTATTGCCACTGAAGCAGTTAGGGTATCACTGTAGTTCCAGAGGGTTTTGTATGGAAAAGAGAGTAGTACATCCTGTGTCATGGAGCGTACATAATTTGTGGAGTGGGTGGGGAAAAAAATATATCTGTATACACACATACACGACTTCATCAGTATTATTTATATGTTGTGTTTGGAGCTTTCCCACTTGCAACTATCCCAAGCTGATGCTGATAAAGTACTGCAGCTGTTTCTGGGACATTCCTCAGTTGTGCAACACCCTTTCTGAACTGATTTGCAAGGTTCTCTCCCTGCATTCAAACTCCTCCTGAAAAGCAGCCCACTTTTCTGTGATCTGTAAGACACATGCTATTCAGTAAAGTCAAAGGGAAGAGAAAACAGATGATGGTCCATATATTGAATTGTTAAAAGTGACTCAAAAGTGTGCTCTGCACACAGTTGTGTGGGTTTGCTGTGTAAGCCAGGAGCTGAGTTAATTTAAAGACAGTACCTGCTGAAGTTTGCTCCATTTGGATTGGACAACATAAATATTGGTATTGCTTTCAGAAAAGCCAATTTTAGGTGTAAACAGTTTCCTAAAATAATGTAACAAACTGTTGACTTAAACACTTTTAAAGATTTATCTGTCCTCCATTTCATCCCTTCTCGTTTCTTTCTTATTTATTTTAATTTTTTAAAAATAAGAACTGTCTCTGTATGCTTGTGTGATTTCTAGTAAGTTGTAGTTGCTAATAGAAACAAATAATGCAAACAAGTTCATGTACCAGATGGGAAATGAGTCTGTTCTGCACACCCCATGATATTACAGAGAAACTATTCCAGACATGTTTAAGAGAGTTTTAAACTGTTCAGTGAGACTGTGATTTGTTTTTGTATCTCCAGCAAAAAGGCCAGACTTCTTAATTACCATCAATCCAATGAGAACTTGTAAGGTGACCTAAAAATGGCTTCTCTGAGCATGTAGAAACCAGTATTTTGAAACTGTCTTAAGCTTGTGCTGTTCATTCCACTGGGAGGAGGAGAGTTCCTGTTCAAACAATGTTAAATTCTCATTTTCTGGCCTGGAGGGATGCTGTCACAGGTGCAGGAGTGACTATTGCCTTTTTGCAGCCTGAGCTGTAATTTCAGAGGCAAATTGCACAACTGAGGAAAAGAAGGAAACCTACCTGAGATAGGTTGATTTATTTTATAAAAGGACACTGAAGTAGCTCACTAATGTGGAATGTTAAAAGCACTCCCAGCAGAGCAGAATTAGAAGCCAGAACACTGTCAATATTATGAAATAAATAATGTATATTCAATCAATTCAAGTAAGAGAAATATAAACTCCAGCATGTTGCGCTTCATGTGTGCAAGGTCCGTTATCATCCTCCAAATGCTCGTGAAAAGGCAAGTTCACATCTGAGTACAGAATGGCTATAGCTGAGCAATATTTGTTAAAATTTCACACAACCGGCTGAGAAGCCCTCTGTGGAAGCACGTGAAATATAACTGTTGCTCATGTTGTGACTCTTAAAATACAGGAAAAAGTTTGGGGTGAGAGAAGAGAGAGACCAGAAAAACAAAAAAGAGAACCAAAAAAATCCAAGCCAAAACAATGCAGTGGAGAAGGGCTGGTTGAGCCATCTGTTGATGACAGAAATCATTGTGCAGCTTTAGTATTCACTCATGACTTGATTAAGACAAGGTCATTCTGGCTGAAATTTTCTAGACTGTCTTTTCTGAGCTGGTTCCTTTTTTAAAGGAACACGATAACCCCAGATGATTGTGGCATGCTATTTCCTGTTCTGGTTTAACTTCCACATTTGTCATTGAAAAACAAATGCAGTCGGAGCTGTGCTGGGCTTGCCACCTCCGTTGCCTCCATGATGGCTAGCTCTTTGCTAAGTTTCTTTCTTAGCCTGTTACTTGACTCTCCCCCTGAAGTGGAACCATGCTCGGGTTCAGAGCCCAGTCAAGATGACGGAGGGCTCCCTGTGTATTCAAAGTATGGAAAAGGTAGTGAAGTTTTATTACTTAAATTGTAAAGGTCATGGTTGAATCCAAGAGGATGCCAGTGTGTCAGGAGTTACAGTTAATAGGGGGTCTGTCAAGAGGTGTAAGTTGTTTTCTTGTAAAGCCAGACAGAGTTCATACTGGTATGAATTGTAGTGGTATGGTATGATCTTGTGTCCATATTAGTCCTGTGACAAGGGCTGTGCACTGGACTGAAGCCTTTGGAAATGTTGAAATATAAACAGTCAGATTCCCACCCTTCGGGAATCTGTCTTTGGTGGCTGACGAGAAGACTGTACCTGTCTAGTGTAGTATCTTTTATGAAGTGCAGTAGCAGCCTCTTGGAAACTACAATGAGATGTCTTTGGCTGACTTTTTCCAAGAGCTGGAGATACTTGTTGCATGCAGAAATCCATCAGGACTGTGATTCACATGTTACATCAGCAGCATGAGGACTGCAGCTTATTGGCTAGTTTTTGAAGAAAGATTTTTTTCATTTAATTTCATTTCACTGGAATTTGTCTGCTTGTCCAATCCAAAACATTTCAGTGGGACCGTGTTGATTTCATCGGCAATCTGCTAGAAACCCAGTAGATTGCTGGGATTCAGTGCTGCTTGTCAAGTTATCTGGGTGCCAGTAGCCTGGAGTTACCAGAAAAGGAGGCTGCCCTCATCTGCACTGTCTCCAGTTACACCCTGAGCCCAGGAACCTGAACGCCCCCCTGGCTCTTGAACTCTCCTTGAATATACAGCAATGCACGAATGGATGTAGTATTCTAGGACATCAAGACCATCCTGATTTTCATGGACAGTCATCTCTCTCTCCTTCCATAAGAATCAAGCCCTGCTTACAGCTAGGTACCTTTTTAGTACCCGTTATTCCTGTTTAGAGAAGTTAAACAGATGGAGGCCTTCAAGTGCCCTCTCACGAAGCAGACTTGCCATTTCTTTGATTAGCTCTATTCTGTACTTTTAGAATTTGATCTTTTCGTTTCTGAAAGTGCCTGATGAGAACAGTACAGAGTGTTCCAGACGAGGTCTCTCTGGGGCTGTGTACAATTAGCGTTCCTGCTGGAAATGCCTCCAGAGTAAATTCATTGACAGCTTGTATGCTCAAGAGGTGTGGCTGACCTTTGTGCATAAACTAGAAACTATTATGAGGCCCAAATGAGACTTGAGCCATCCATCAACTTTATGTGTGGTTCTTATTGAATGTTACCAAACCAGATTATGGACTTTTTGTTTGGGAAAGTAACTGTGATAGAGTAATGAGGGAGGAGTGTTCAACTTTTTTTTTTTATCTGAGGAACTTTTAAAAATAGGCTTTTCTTTTTGAAACTGAGAAAAATGCAAACTGAAAAGTCAACACAATTGAGTGAGGACTAAGAATTATTTGAAAGTGTCAAGGTACAACCTTCCATCTGGTATTTCCCCTTTATTTGTTTTTAATCACAAGCAATACATAAGAATCAAAATAATATATTTTCATCCCAGCACTCCTAGAAATAAGACATTTTTTCCTGTTTTTTCTTTTCCTATGAATAGGGACATGACTTTTGGGGTTTTATTTCCTTTTATTGAAATACTTAAATATTGAGAACTCATTTACTCATTTACTTTTACAAAAAAAAAATGGAAATAAGAGTTAAGGTTAAATTAATAAAACAGATAGGAACCGGCAGCTCTTACAGCCCTATTCCATTCTGCTCAACAGATATGATGTGTGCTTTTTAAAAGGGTGACAAATTCATTAAGGCAGTGAATAAGAGTGTTTCCTGTACCTCTGTAAGCCTAGCAGCTTCCTCCCTCTTGTCAGCTCTTTATTTGGTTCTCTCTGCCACTTTTAATCCTCTGTTCTGCCTACTAAATTGCAGCTTCCTCCATTAATCTACCTGTCTGCAGCTCTCTGAAATTTTTCTGAAGGGCTTTAGAGAAAATCCAGGTATCAAGCATACTACTCCCACTGCTAATTCAGTTTCTTCTGCTTTAATACTGTTACCTGTATCAGAAACGTGCATGATTTCTCTTTGCTCTTTGAAATATTTATCTTTTTCCCAAAGTTGTCGCTTCTCTGCTTTGATCGTGGTCTCTTCCAATCCTTTACCTGTTTGCTAGCTCCTTCCAGGCTTCTTCAGGCGAAAGGGTAACTAGCTCTAGGATGCCCTCCACGACATCATGCTGTTGATGCTCATTTCCCTTTGGCCTTTCCTCTTCCTTTCCCCAAGGCTGATTTTCAGTTCTCGTTTGTTTCTTTTGCCCTCTTTTCTCCTCTTTTCTGCATCAGGGCACAAACTGAGCAGGTACTCAAGCATACCCTGCAGTCTCTGTTCACAAAAGTCAACATTTAACAGGAGTTGTGGAAGGTTAACACCACCCACACCTCTGTTTTACCTCTGGTGTCAAGTTGCTTTCTTTTGGGTGCCTGCACTGAGTTGTCAGTACCTAGGTCCTGAAATCCTCCTCCTTCCAGACCAAAGCAGAGACCGGTGCATAGGCACAGATGCCTCGGTGAAGTGGAGGGGCTGTACGCTCGCTCTCTTTTTGTCAGCGATTAACCATAACTTTCCTTTCTGAACGTTGTGTTAGGGCCTGACAGCTTGCTGCCTGACTCACCTGCTGCCTCTTGTGTTAACTTACGTAGTCTGGTGGGGAGAACATTTGCTCTTGGGCATCCTGGAAGAAAGCGTAGGAGCATAGAAGCATAGAATCATTTAGGTTGGAAAAGACCCTTCAGACCATCAAGTCCAACCCTAAACCTAACACTGCCAAGTCCACCAAAACAAGTTTCCTTAAGCTACTGAAGAGCAGTCAGCGCGCAGCTGGGGTACCTTACACATCTCAGAGGAGAACTGACACAAGGGAGTTGATTTGGCACCCCGTCCATCATTCCTTTCCCTGTAAAACGTGCCAACAGGGGGTGTATATTTCCCCTCCGCTCTGTCTTTCCCCTCCAGGAACTGGAATGTAGTGACACCGGTCATGATATAATGTCTGCTGAACTGGTAGTGGTCTAGTTCATGGGCTGGGGAAGGAGGAAAAATCACCTGCTTGACTATTGTGCAGGACCTGTCTCCTGTGGCATGAATCCTCCATGTGTTTCATCTGTTTCTGTTACGGATCCAGTGATGGGGAGAATCATTTGTGGGTTTACTCAGTGGTGTTTTTCATTTTCATACCATTTTCAATAACTACTTCAAGTAGCAAGCTTAAACATCCAATACATTTTTTTTTTTTTCTGGAAATCAGGTATTTGTTACATTTTGTAACTTTTTTTACTTTGTAACTCATTGGTGGCTATCTAGGTGGCTGCCAATCTTGCATATTCATAGATGTGCCAACCAGTTGACAGCAATGCAGTAAAGCAACCTGTGTGCAAACTATGAGTACTGCATGTTTCCTTATAGAAAGATGTACATCAAACTGCTTAATGTCTTCTTCATTTTATTATAAAAGCTCTTGTAATTATATTATCTTTTCTGCTTTGAGCCCTTTTTTTTGCATCCCCTTTGATAAGAGAGACATCTCATTTTGAAATTCTTTATAGTCCCCCTACTACAGCTGAAGAGCAGAACATAAACCATCTGTCAGCATATCTTAGTCTTCGGGAATAATTCAATAATTATCTTCAAGTGCAGTTGGTGATGTTACACATTTGATGAAATACTTTTGAGGGAAAGTACTTTAGGGAAATAGACCTTTCAGTGTGCATTATATAATTGCAGGCAGCTTTTTGTGTTTTTTATTACCTCTGAAATAACTGTGTTCTGCTTTTTTATTGCAGTATCTACTAGAAATGAAAAGCTTAATTCTGGCCCCTGAACATATTCTGAAGAGAGGGGACAGTGAAGCAATAGCATATGCTTTCTTTCATCTTCAGCACTGGAAAAGAGTAGAGGGGGCATTAAATCTCTTACACTGTACATGGGAAGGCAGTAAGTAATTCTCTTTATTCTTGTAGAGTTAATAAAATATTTTTTATTGAATTTCATGAGAAAATAATAGCTTTTGTGAAATATAGTATGTGGGAATTTTGGAGGTCAGTTATATCCTCACTAGCATTGAAATATGTGAAATTCAAACTGAAAATACAAACTTAATTTAATGAGAAGGGGTTCTGAAGTCTTGGATTGTGTTATCTGTGTAATACTGAACAAAAGTTCCCAGCTTCTTCGAGGCATCTTTTCTTACTCATGGATAAGGGGATAACAATTTAACGTCTTCATTCCAGAGTTGTAGAGATTTGTTTGTCATGATTATTTGAATGCTTTGATACTGGGAAAGTATGAAAATGCCTTATAAGCAGAAAAAAACCCAACCACAACAACATAAAATCCTGGAGTTGTTTATACCATTCATTAATATTTAATTGACAAACCGGAGTGAGTCCGGTGGAGGACCAGTATGATGTACAGGGGGCTGGAACATGTGAAGTAGGAAAAGGTGCTGAACCAGCTTGTTTCATTCAACCTGGAAAAGTCTTCTGGTGGGTGAAGGAGGGATCCAGTTGCTGTCTTCCATCACCCAGTGGAGAGATAATATGGAAGATGGAGTCAAAGTCTTCTCAGAAGGGCCCAACAGAAGAAAGGAGCAACAGAATCAAGCTGCAGCAAAAGAAATTTTGTTTAGACATAAGGAAGGTATTTTCAGAATGAGACTGGAACAGGTTGCTGGTAGGTTGTGGGATGTCCATCCCCAGAGATACTCAGAGCTCAACTGGATGTGGCCCTGAGCAACCAGACCTAACTTTGAAATTGACCCTGCTCTGAGTAGGAGATTGGAGTCATATACTAAGCTGGTAACATCAATTATCTTATCCTGTCTTTGAGCTGTACTTTTTTCAGATTCCAGAGAATTAAAAAGTCCCATTTAGAATCAGCCTCTGTGGGCTTTTTTAATGCAGATTTTTTCTTTCTGTAACTTGATTGTCATTTATTACTTTGCTTTCTTCTGTTCTCTTTTAGCCTCTCCATATGTTAGTATACCACAGTTTTTTCCTTCCTCCATTTGGTGTTCTCATTTAGGTTTGTTATGAAAGATACAGCTTGTCACCATGATAATTCCTACAGAAATGCTCTTAATACTTCCATTTTAAAAGTGACTTACTGGCTCAGTCACAGTATTAAATGACTCAACTTCCCTTATTTGCAATGTAGGCTCCCTGAGGAAGTAATGGTTTTATTTCTAGGTGTATAGAACACTCGCCCAGTAATTCATACAATTGCCACCTGGGGTTTGCTCTGCTGCATTGCTCTCTGTCCTGCCTGCTTGCTCTTTTCCTGTCATTTCTCCCAGTCCATTATTTTCTCTGTTATAGCTTCCTTCCCAGTGGCTTATTTTCAGTGATTTGCTTTTTTTTTGGTAGTGTTTCTTCTCTTCCAGATGCTTGCAGAAGTCCTTTAGTACAAGGCCTCAATATCCCATCATTATGGAACACTATTTTCCAGGGAATCCTGAATAGATCTTCTTTTGCTTTTTCAGGCTACAGAGTCCCAAAAGGGCTCCTTACAAGGACCAGCTTTTGGCACAGGAGGCTGGCTCCCCTGCAGTCCTCCTGCAGGCACAGTAATCTGTGCCCGAAAGCAGCGTAGGGCATTCCCATCCAACTACATCAACTGGTTCCTCTCCCTGTTACCTCCACAGCAGTCTGAATACGTACTTTATTAGCTAATAGAATAGCCTGTAAAGATGTAAATTATTATCCTTGCATAACCTCTAAAGAAAAATCCAGAATTCATTTTGCATAGTGGTTTCAGAGGGATCAACAGTGCTCCAGTCCTCAAGAATTTTGTTCAAATTTTGCTCATGCATAAAGATTCCCATGGCTTCTAATGGTTTCACCAGTATCTAGTTCAATAATGATAACTTTTGGTCCCTATCTTGCACATATCTTGGTCCATAACTTTTATGTCCTTTACTTGCAAAATATTTCCTTGGCATCTCTGTGCAATTATAAGTGAAAACCAGTGGAAACACGACAGAGAAATTAAATGTAATTAAATACTCGTGCTAACCAACAGTCTACATGCAGTACACGGTCACTTGTCGCATTCTTTCTAGGTATTTATGTGCTTGCCATGTCTTTAAAGTGTACTGTCCTGTCAGGGTGCTTGAATAACCACAAGTGTCTTTAGTAGCTCAGCTGTGGGCATTAAATTCCTACATACATACACTGTTCAGTTCTGACCTTGCGGGAATTGGGCAGAATTAAGTACATTAAGTCAGTCACTTGGGAGGAGCACATTTTGAGTGCTTCTAGGAGAATAAGGTCACTTCTAATTAAGACAACCTCTAAGAAAATTTACGCAGAAATGTCTTTTTGATATTTTAAACTCTGAAATTCTCACAGAATGTGTTTCCCAAATTGCATTCAACAATTGAGAAGAGTGAGGTTATAAAAATAATGATCATCATCAAACTGGAATGTTGGTTGTTTCCTGCTCTGTCTTCGTTCGATCAGTCAAAGTACAGTTTTATTCGTAGTACAACTGAAAAAGCCCAAGTAACACGATGTGAAATGTTGCTCTGGGTTTGGTCCAGGTGCTCTGTGCAGAAGGTCTGTAGTTTCAAGTGTAAGCAGATTTCAAAGGAGTCTGAAGCGCTTGTTCGTCACTGTCAGTTTCTAAATTTGTGTCATGTTTCCTGTTGTTTGTGTGAAGAAGAAAAACCTAGGGGTTCTCAAATGCTATGGTAGCTTTTGCAACAAGCACATGGTTGAATGGCAAACTGCCTCTGTGCTACCTGCATTGATTAATGTGAAGCAGGATCAAATAATACTGTAAGAGTAAGGCAGAGAAGTACCTACGTAAACACAAATTGATACAGATGAACCAGAGGACTTTCCTCCACAGCTGATAACTTTGCTAAATAAACTGTTTTGCTGTAAATATTCCATATTTGGTCTCATGTCAAAGATGACTGTTTAAATTCAGCAAAATCTATTCAGACATTTTTTCACATGTTTTGTAAAAGCAACATCTTTACCATCTCTTTTTATTTTGATTAGAATCTTAACACTACTGTGATTTAGGGTAAGGCAAAAGAGGCTTGATTGTCTGGTTAAATATTAAGCCAAATTGGAAGGAAAAACATGTGTTAGTCATTTTGAAGTAATAAGTGTGGAACATCCCTCCACATATGGCTTTGTACAGACAGTCAAGTTGCTGCATGTGAAGATCATACAAGGCTTGGATTATTGTATCTGTACATGGCTTTTTGGCGTGATATGGAGGGGAGGTTTACAATCTTGGAGGATTTCTGCCTTCTTTACTATTGCTTTAAACATAGTAATCAAGAACAAGTACACTTATGTAATTGCACAAAAAATACCACTAACATAATTTCAAATGCAGTGTGCCCAACTGAAAACATTTGGATAGTGTGTATTTTAAACCAGTTCCTCGATTGCCCTTGTGAGTAAGAGATAATGCAGTGTTATTGTGTGGCGGTGGGCTGTACCTAACATCTAAAATACACCGTGCTTCTAGGACATCTGCTGAGGAAAATATTGCTTCAGTGACTGATGTTCATAGAAGTCGTGAGAATAACACGCTGATGACATTTTAACAGTGAGAATAATACATATGATAATGGAAAAGGATGCCTTGATTGCAAAGCTGTAATTCAGTCAAGCATTCTGATGTTTCCATAAACCACACTCAGATGGCCTATGACATCATCACCATCCAGATTTAGTAATCCATTTCCCTCCCTCTCTGTTATTATTTTCAATTTTTAAAATGCATAAAATTAAGTATTATTTAATCCACGACTTGAAGATTTATATTGAAAACCTGACTTGCTTAGCTACATTTAAAAAGAATGCATGTGAGCAACCTGGTTTTAATAATTTAGTATTAATTTTTGATTGCCAAATATAAAATGAAAACATGACTTTGTTGGAATACTGGTTCTCTGGGCTTGAGTCATCAATGTTACCTGGTTTGCTGGAGTGTGATGGGTTTCTACGCAAAACTTCTGTTGTGTTTGGTGCACAGAGATCGCGAGTATTGGCCTGAATTCACAAGCTTGGCTGGTCATTTTTGTAGGCTCTACCTGTTATATCAGGTACACTTCTTTCCCTGGAAATTTTTAAATTTTGCAACCTAAAGGTCTAAGACAAAATGTATAAATTTGGCTATGGAATTGTAAGTACAACGGGCTCTGATCATGCAAACATTTACGTGGTCTCACTTGATGTTCATGAACCATCTCCCAAGAATAAAAATAAAGGTGTTTGCAGGATTAAGGGTAGCTTAACCTAGGTATAGACTTGTCTTTTGGCATTTCATTAAGCAATTTATATGCTGTTTGCAACCAAATAGAAATGTTATGTTTTGTCTATGTTTGTTTTTCAGAATTGTAAATACAGTTAAGTATGCCCAGTGACTGCCACACTCACAGTAATGTGTGCATGATGTTGTTTTTCTTTCAGCTTTCAGAATGATCCCCTATCCACTGGAAAAAGGACATCTTTTCTACCCTTACCCTATTTGTACAGAAACTGCAGATAGAGAACTACTACCATGTACGTTCATTTTTTCTTGTTATTGACATCAAAGAATTGTTTACCTGAGTCTTGCAGCGCTGATCTCCATTGATGCCTTTTAAATGGAATGCACTGGATTAGAATAATTGGGTTGACAGTGAGTCTCTGGAGCTGCCTGATGGTTTCAGAGGCAGCTGCTAGCCATAGTTTGTAACAATTAGCTATCTTTATTGTTGAGAGTGTAGGGACAAGGAGAGAGATTACTGAAGAGATATAAAACTGTTAGATCTTGCTATTCTCTCTCACCAAGATACTGGAAAATATGTCTGGTCTTTCATCTAGGGTAACATCCCATCAAACCAAAAGCACAGTGGCACAGCCCAGTTAGTCTTTTGTAGAGACATAAATGAAATTCCAAGGCAAGATCAAACCTGTCTGAGGACAGCTGGATCATTTAGCGCAGCTGTTATTCCGACAGGTTATGCTGACAGTTTCTGAAAAGCAGTCTTAAATAGCAAGAAAGAGTTTTCTTCATGCAATGGTGTGTGTGCTGTTATGAAGAGATTGATGTGAAATTACCTCAGTCGTTTCTTGTATGTGTTTACGGCACATACTAGCAAAGTGCCAACAGTGCTCTGCAAGATACGGATATAAAGACAGATCCAGCCCTTGGGCAGCGTTACAGTCCAAGCCAATGGGACTTCTTGCAGTGCATGCAGTGAAGCACAAGAATGCAGAGGCAGAGCTGAAGCAATCTTGCAAATGGCCATGCTTTGTTCCCACATATTTTCTCACTGAAGTCAGTGGGACTTTGTGTGAGCACAAGGGGGACACACACCAGTGCAGAGGGGTTTGCAGCATCAGGGAAGAGGAGTCAAATACAAGTTGATCCAATAAAGGAGATTCTTCTCTCACCTTCTCTGTGCTGAAAAGGGAAAAAGATGAATCTGTTCTGGAAAAAGTAAAACATAGCCTGCGTCTGCTGTGAAGTAAACATTAGGTGAGAATAATAGAGCAAAAATCCACTCATTGCGACTCTCTCCTTCGCAGTACGTTCTCACTGCTATTACACAGAAATCCTTGGCAACTGACAGTATCTCCCCACCCCATTATAATCACCCTAATTATAACAACACCTCTTAGAGTGCTCTGCTTGCTTTACTCAGAGGGATGCTGAGCTGGGGAAGGTGGAGTGTCAGGAGATTTAGGAATGACAAAGTCATGCAGAATAGCTCAGTATTCTCTTTTTATATGCAAACTAATCGTTGTTGTGAAATGTTAGAAGCAAGGGACTCTTTAACAGCATATGCAGACTGTCGTGTTCTGCTCCGGCAGTTATGGGAAATGCCTTTCACTGCAAAATCTCTCGGGTTTGAGTAGGGAAGGGTTCAACATACCATGACAGACACAGGATGGTTAAAGGGGTTTTGCATACCTGTCCACACCCTTTAACTGCGTGTATTTTAAAGGAGAGTCAGCTGGAATGATGTCAGAATGCTAAGATCTGATAGGCTATCCAAATTAAAAATACAATCGCAAAACTTTTGCCATGGCTGCATCAATGACCAGAACAACAAGTTTGAGCTTGTGTCAAAAGCAAGTCCAGAAAACTGAGCACAAGAAATCTTAGACTTATAAGGTCCATGATCTGGTATTTCCAGATCTCTAAATTTAATTTAAATCAAAGAGAAGTTGCAAATTCTCTGTGTTTTTCTTTTAAAACTGATTGAATTAGCAGACACAAAAATCATGCATATTTTTAGTTTATAATATTTGAATTTAAACTCCTATGAGTTCCCGCTATTGGTTTTGGAAACCACTCCACTCTGGCTGAATGAAGTTAAGAGTATTGTTAACTTCCAGTAACTGCCATGTTACTGGATTACCCTCTGCTTGTGTTGTCTGCAAGTACACTGAGAGGAGAGCTGGTCACTGAAGCAAAGGAAGTAGGGAAAATGGAAGAGTAATGTTTTGTGTGTATGAATAGTCATAGGAGTTGAGCACATGGGAAGCCTTGAGGTTAGTCCTGTATGAGAAAAAATATTTCAGAGTTTGCATTTATCGTGACTGTAGCTCCAAACTATGGACTGAATGAGTGACGCAGAGAGATAAGAGTCCACCAGACCTTTTACCAACCCGACCAAATTTCACCTTGAATCTAAGCCACCAAAAATGTTTAAGGGATATATTCTTCCAGTAAAATACTCATTATCCTCTTGTGACACTTTTAGCCTTCTCAGTGCTGCTTTCTCCAAAGCCCAGTGAGCAGTTTTTCATACCAAAGTCGAGGAAATGTCTGTATTCCTTTTAGTTTATACCAACAAACACCTTAAAAATTCACTATTATTTTAAATTCCAGGTTTTAACACTTCCGAAAATTGTTGTATCGTTTTAAGTATACAGACAATTCTGAAAATCTATGTATTCCTATGTGCTGCTTTTAGGATAACTTTTCTTGGTTGCGCAGATTAAGCCCTCACAATTCACTGTTACAAAGGCTGGAGTTTTACAGCCTGCTTCAACCAGTCTACAGCATGCTTCTGCCAGGCTGGTCTCACTGCTGCTCCCAGGTACATGTTTCTGCGTTCTCTGAGTATCAGCATCAGCAAACACACGGCTGTGTGGCTCGTCAATGACATGGATTAAAAACCTGGATGTTTTATTTGTAGGTTAGTTTTATGGAGTTTGTTGCTGCACAGTTAGCGCTGACACAAGGAAGGCAAAAGTAACATGCACACAGGACAAAAGTGAGCCAGAAATATGATCTTTAGATGAGAATTATTTGGCAGTGAGATGACTGACACAACAGTGATGTTGTATGTTAGATGTTTCAGACTGTCTATGTGTTTTTTCCTTCAAAAGCATCTTTGGGTATCTCTGACTGTTTAAGCCACGTAAGAATGTTGTTTGGGATTTGGTTTGTTTGGTTTTTTAACATATAATGCATTCCACTTCTCCTGGTTTTTTTCTACAGCCTTCCATGAAGTTTCAGTTTACCCCAAGAAAGAGCTTCCCTTCTTCATCCTTTTCACTGCTGGACTATGTTCTTTCACAGCCATGCTAGCCCTCCTGACACATCAGTTCCCAGAGCTTATGGGGGTCTTTGCAAAAGCTGTGAGTATTCTCTGCTGCTGCTCTCTTCTGGTAAATAAAAACAAAGATGCAGGAGGATCAGAGCTAAATACTGTTGGGTATTAAACATCTGCATATTCAAGAATATAAATAAAACATCAAGAGATGTCTGAGCAGGGGGACATTTGAACAACTGTTAAGGGAGCTTATCAGTAAAACAAACTGTCTGTCTGCTCTGCTTTATATGGCTCTTTTGTTAGGCTAGATCTCTTGTAATTTTGCCAAAAAAGGCTTGGTGAGAGAAGGGAATATCTGTGTTTTCATATGTAATCCAATAAAATAAACTAATAATGGTTTGCAGAACCCCTCTATTTTGTGTTGAGCCATAATGACTGTGCCGTGCTTTTTCAGTGCCATACAAACCCTTAGCATGAGCAGAAAGAGAGTATATTGTTAACCCGGGCAAATTTGTCTCCTTTCCCCAAACTGCC
Organism: Tetrax tetrax; assembly: GCA_009806455.1. NCBI lineage: Eukaryota > Metazoa > Chordata > Aves > Otidiformes > Otididae > Tetrax > Tetrax tetrax. The sequence continues at coordinate 27,664 of WHYT01015570.1, read as the reverse complement.
ATGAAAGAAGTAGTCTGACTAGTTCCCTCACAACTTTTCTTAAGGGAAAATTTCCAGGGAATTCTCTGCTAAGTGTGCTTTTTTAATCCACTAAGGATTAATAAATATTAGAGGATGAGGGAGAAGAGCCATGAATTATGCGTAAAGAACATCACTGCTCCACTGTGCTAGGATATGAAAAATCTACTTACGGAAAAGTTCTAGGGTAATAAAAAAACTATCTCCTTCTCCAAGAAATATTGAATATCCTCTGTTGTAATATATTTTCTCAAATATATTTGTATCTGTTGTAGGTCTTGTGTTTCCCAAATAGCCTCCTGGCCTTGTTTTTAATGCCTTTGGTGCTTTTGATCTGGGGGGCGTAGGGAGTGGGGTGGAGGAGGCAAGACTGAAAGGTTTTGGAGGTTCCAGATTGTAAGTACTTTCTCAAACTCCTTTGCAAACGGCGAGAGGCTCCCTTTGCAGCTGAACCAGGTCTTCTACCACCCAGGCTTGTGACTGATAGAGGTCTGGTGCAGCAACAGTTCTTGCACCAAGAATTTTCTTTCATTAGCTCTAGAAGATAGAAAATAAGATTAATTGTAGCAAGAGAGACCACTTCTATCAGCAAAAAGTGCTGAAATGTACCTGACTTATTATTACTTTTTCTCATTTCTTGAGTGTGTATGTAGGCATTTGGTGGACAATAAGCGTGTAATTCGGGCATATGATCTTAACCTTCTTTGTAAAGCTTTTTTTTTTTTTCTTATGTCATTGAAATGCATGACCATTGTTTGGAGGGTCTTCCAATGTAATCTGCAGTTTTCTGATACTGTCACAGTTAATGACCCCAAATCTGATCCTGTTAGCTTTGTTCCTGTGCTTGTCAGCCTTCTGTCCTGAACAAAGAATACATCTCAAGCTGGCAGCGTGATTAAATTTTGTACTTAGTGCTCCTGCTACAGGTAGTGAGCTATTGGAATTGGAGAATATTGGTGGCATATTTGCGCAGGCTTTAGTCACCTTGCTTTGGTTGCTGGGTGCAGATATCAGAAGTTACACTGGTGGTGTGTTAGCAGTTCTTTCTCCATGGTTTGGAACTTGCAGGTTCCAACGCTGTCTGGGGAGTAGAGTCAGACCAGAAGGATCTATTTCCCTGATGGTGTAAGTGCAGCTACTATTGGTGTTAATAGAACAGATACCCCAAGACTCTGTATGTGGTTATTAAGTTCTGCATATCAGAGCAGGTAAAGCTCCTAGTTGGTAAAATAGACACAAACAAAGAGAATTGAAATGTGGGCTGCATTACATGCATAAAACCCAGATTACTCCAGATCTCTGAACCTGTACGGATGCAGTTGGTATGTCAGTTAGCAGGTATTGTGAGTTGGTTTAGCTCTTAGTCTTCATAAACCACCACATCAAGGAGCTGAGTTTTTGTTGTACATGGGAAGGGCAGAAATGAAGCCCGTGACCATTCATTTAGTGGCTCCTGTTCCTGTATGGTTGGTACTCATTGTGATGTGGTATCTGACATTGTGAAACTGTGCACATATGCTTCAATAGGTCAGTTATTCCTTCTCTTACGCCTGCCAATCCCCAAAGCATTGCACAGATGCGATATCACCATCATGGCCGAGGCTTATGTTACTGCAAGTTGGTATTTACCATATTTCACAGAAATTGAATAGGCTAGCATGGTTGGATGCTGGGAACTGGCTTTGACTTGTCCTCCAGCTGGCATCCTCTTGCACCTTTTCCACAGCCCTTTAACCCAGACACTGGGTTCATCAAGGCAGAAAAAGCCCTTGAATGCCGAAGGCCTCTTCCACGTGTGAGACTGCCAAAGGTGGCCTGTGCCACTGTGACAGTCCCTTAGGGCAGCCCACTTTCCTCCGCTGTATGCAGAAGTCAAAGGTATTTTAAAGCTACTTTCCTCTTCTGGGAGGTCCAACATAAGATGGAATTCACCAAACTCCATCAGTGCACCCATGTTTTAGAGCCAGAACCTGCTCTGCGTGCTGCCTGCCAGTTCAGCAGCAAGTTTAGATATTCCCAACTGCATCCACCTGATTCGGTAATGTTGTACCTGGAAGTAAGCTTGACTCTTCCCATCATGAAACTGAAAGAATTCAGTTATTTTATTGTTTTGTCAGACTGGATATAAGTAACTTTAAAATGATGGTAAATCTTAGCATTTTCACTTGGTTAGGGAAAAGCTTGTGGTTTCAAAGCTTGTTGATAGCTTGTGGTTTTAATTTCTGCTAGGCTTTCTAACAGAAGGCTTTTGGAGATCACTTAAGATATTAATACAAGCAGAACAAAATTCTGATTACATGGCTTGGATAAAATTGTCAGCATGGTGTAGGTATTATTAAATTTCTTTCATTGGCATGCAGAAATACAACAATACCTGGGAAATCATTGAAATATGTAAGTGCAGGTCCTTTCATAACATGGTTGCAATAAGAATGTATCTCAAATAAAATAGAGAGTTGTGTTAACAAGGGAGTCACTATATAATTCAAGTCAACAGTTGTGTCTGAAAGTGTAGCGCCTAGTTATTTTTTTTTAAATGAGTGAAACTTCAGAAAGTCTAACTTTTCTCTGGTTTTATTCCTTTGTTTGCCTGACATGGTCTGTTTCTGTATTTCCTGCCTGATGGATGAGACCTCAGTTCAGCAAGCAGGTTTGCCCAAGGAGATATTTCATCTGCTTGGACCTTTGCAGAAGCTGAGGCAGGGAACACTCAGATCACAGGGACTGTGCAATAAATAGTCAGTTCCTCCATGCAAACACGAGCCATGCAGTGGAAAAGCTTAAAAAGATACTTTTGCGTATCTGTCTTAGTCAAATGCTGCTATTCAGAAGGTGCTCTTGGAAAGCTACTTTCTACTTTGAAATAACCAGGTTGATAGTTTTCTTTTAAAGTACAAAATAATAATGGCAAACTTTTTACAGGTCTCCCGTCATCAGTTCTGCCGCTCTGAATTCTGACTGTACTGCTGGTGCTGTTTTTTTCTCTTCTGTATGGAAAAAAAACAATCAGTGTCAAAAGGAAAGACAAAAAAAAAAAACCAAAAAAAACCCCAGACTGTATCATGCAGACTAAGCCCTCCTGGGTGTGGCAAACAAGCTGTATAGGCATCTGCCAGTGGTGTCTGAGGACAGGAGCACCAGGAGCCAGATAGCCCCAGCACAGATGTTGTTTACATGGGCTTGTACGAGAGAGTAGGTGGCATCCTAAGCCTCTTGCTGTCAGCAGAGGTTTTGCTTGGACTTTAGTGAAGCCAGGCTTCAGTATCTATGAATTTAAATGCATTTTGTAGACCAATTAATTTTGCAGGTGAAGAAAAACTTGGCTCATTTTAAGCTACAGATACTTTGCTGACTTTATTACAGGATACAATCAACTACTTCAGCAACAAAATTCTTATGAATTGCAATAAAACTTACTGTCAGGCAAATTATTCTTGTTTCATTGATTTAACAAGTACGTAATTTGCACTGGTTGCAAAGCTGAGTTGTATCCAAGTAGATGTGATGGTGCAAGATTGCCACACAGATCAAGTGCTACTCAAAAGAGCAGAAAATATCCTCTAGTGAGCCTTTGTGTTTGGCAAAATTAAAGGGACGTGTTTCTTTAAACAGTTCATGACTTCTACTTGGCCTAAGCCGCTAGAAATAGTAATAGCATGCTCAAAGATTAGGTAAGTCAGTGTTACGTTAATTCAGCTGCAATTCACGCTATTCCAGCACTACAACTGAATACTGTGTTCTGCTCCAGTTAGGAGTTGTTTTTCCTGTGCTTGTAACAAAATCTCATTAGCAGTGATGGTGTTACCAGGTTTTCCCCAAGATGCACAAGTTGTCCCTGATGTAGTGTTTGTGTTGTATGCAAACATGTCCAAGAGGAAAAAAAGAAATTGAGTGCTTATTATTGTCTTTAAAATGTGTAAGCATCATAAACATCATTCATTTTTACAGTTAAACTCTAAAAAGAGCCCATTTTGATAAATAGTGAAACTGTTTGCACATGTTTTCTTGCTTGATACCATGAAGTGGTTATAATCTCTTGCTGTTGGATATTGAAACTTTGAAGAATTTTAAATACATTTGCCAGATATAGCTGTGTTTCAGCAGCACACAGACAGGTAACACATTCTGAAATGGCATTTTTCATACTTAACTTTAGATACTTAGGAGCCTAAGTTAGAGACTAAGGACATCTCTGTGTTAAGTCATAAAATATTGTTTGTCCTGCGTTAATACTGACCTACCAAATGGACTTAATACACATATCAGTCCAGTAAGCGGAGTTTATATGTTTTGTGCTGACTGCAGAGCAGTAACTGAAACACAAACCTCTTGCAGCTCTTTACCGATCAGTTCCAAACAGAACTGTCTATTTTTAGCAAAGTCGCATCAGCCTAAAAGTTTAGAAGCCACGGGGTTCACAATCTCAAAGTGGCTGACTTTGCATATTACTGTGCTCTCTCATACACATACAGGGCCCCAACATAGCTGTATATAACGTGTACAGTTGAATTGCAATTAATGTAAGCCACAGTGAATAATGTATTTCCCAGAATTTTGGGAGTCCTTTGAGTACCCGAGTACCTGAGATGTGTAGCTGGCAGTGCTGTTTTCCTGCGATAGAATGGTCTCTGTTCACTTGATTTTTGTCATCTGTGCCTGTCCTAACATTGATATATTGAAACCTCTTTCAGCATTGCTGACTGTGTTCTGTAATAGAGGGAGGAGGTTAAGATTGATTCCAGTTAATGATGCCTCAGCAGATCTACAGAGAACCCAGACCCATTTTACACCTGAATCTACAGACACGTTTTTTGTCTCTGAGACATGGTCTGACAGATTTTGCCGCTGTGAAGAAGCCTCTCTTTCCCTTTGGTAGGTTTTGGGTTGAGCTTTTAGTGGCTTCAGTGTGAGCCTGAATCTAGGATGTGAGATGTGTGAAAACTTTTGTAGTTCATCAGTTTGATCTTCATAAAAAGTCTTTCTTTACTGCAAAATCCAGAAATCTGTAGATGTGCAAGGCTCAGAATTTGGCATAAAGTCTTTATATGTGAATGTTATAATTTTTTATCATGCTGGAGGATTTTACTGAGGAACGCAGCAAGAGTTTCTTGTCTTATTGGACAGCTTTCTCTTGAGGTGTATTGTCTCCTGGATTTTGATCTGAATGTGTATCTGTCTGATTTCTTTGCAGTTTCTCAGCACCCTCTTTGCCCCTTTAAATTTTGTGATGGAAAAAGTAGAAAGTATCCTGCCCTCCAGTCTGTGGCACCAGCTGACGAGGATCTGAGGGAGCACGCCCGCTGACTGACTGCCATGACATCTTCTGTGCCAACTTTTTGTTGACCACAAGAAAGCATGATAAAAAAGGGAAGCAGTTCTAAGACTTAAAAACTCTTCATGGATTGTCTGTTCTCATATAAAAACTGTTTTGTTGTACAAAATACATTGATGTTAGGTTCTATTATATTTTGCCTTCAGAAAAGAAAACCTCAAAAATAAACTTTTGTGTATTGCAGCATTGCTGTCTTTTGGTTTCTTCTTCAAAGCTCAGATCGTGCTTTGTGTTCTTAAACATGTGTGGTGTATCTGTTTCACCACGGCTAGGGCTTGGTTTTCTCTTCAGTAAATGAAAAAACACTAACAACTTTACAATAAAGCAATGATATCACTGCCTTTTCTTATGGAGTTCAATTAGGGTGAAGCCCTTACCGCTAGAAACAGTCAAGACGAGGCTTCTAAACAGTTAAAGTTCTCGCTTAGAGCAGCTTTAGGCTCTCCAGTCAGTTTGGATGGCACTCTGGGCTTCTGATTCCCGACCCTGCACAGAGGTCAGTTTTATCCTCATTTAAATTTTCAAAAAGTCCATGTACTTGACAGATTTTCTTCATACCATTGTTACTTCAAGTACCTCCAGAAGCTCCATGCTTTTTTCTCTGTCTACAGAACAAAGCCTAAGTAGTAGCAGAGAACTGAAGACAAACTTGCCTGTCATGAGTGATTCATTGCATTAATGCTGTCACGTAGTTCTTGCTGAATTTTAGTGCATTACTAGTACTTTTCAAGTTTAAAAAGCAGGTCCTTTTTCCTCTGCAGATTAAACATCAGTATTATAAACTGTTGCTCAAGACCAGCAGCTCATTAGCACAGTTAATAGAGAGGTTGGTGTTCGTCATTAGTGCTTACCTCAGGAACTCTTATCCCTGTGCTTTGAGGGTTTAGGCTAAGTATTCATTTATAACTTAGCCACTGTAGATGGAAACTTCCCGCAGACAATGTACGAGGCCAGCTCTAAGATCCAGAATTTGATCTGGAAGTTGAAGCAAGTAGTCCTGTCTTCAAAGAATTGAAAGTGCATCCTTACAGATGCCTCAAGGATTTTTTTTTCTTTTTTCCAACTCCTCTCCCAAATAAGGAAGCATAAACCCACTGCAGCAGATCAAAAATGCTACTTTGCCAGTTCAACTCTGTTGTTTTTCTAAAAGTGCTAAGCAGCTTGAAGGACTGTGATCACCAGCAGGTAAGTTTGTTTAGCAATGAGGAAATGAGTGAGCAAAGACCATACTCCCATTATTGGAGTTGGTATAAAAGGAAAGTGTTGCTTAACAGCAGGCAATGCATTACATATTATTTTTTGCCCTCTTGAGCACAGATACACTAGTCTATGTAGAAGAAAGATTTTCGTCCAAGTGAGCAGTGGTAGTGCATTAAAACAAACACTGCTGTGCTGTGAGATAAAAAGACAGTCCGTCACCTGGAGAAATCAACTAAGAATGAGACCTGAGGGAGGAGACAGAAGATCAGAGAGTGTCATAGCTAAATGTTAAAACTGGTGAGCTGTGTTGCTGTTGGGGGTTTCCATATAGGTTTTTCATCCCTGGTCGTTATTCCTGTAAAACAATTCACTGTAGTGTTGACATCAGTATGGCTTCTTTATTACGTGGGATGTGGCCTAAGATTAGAGATAGCACATTGCTAGTGGACAGCATGCGTAGGTGTGAAATGGGCCGGTTGTGTTCTCGGCTTTGCATCTGACTTGCTAGAAGAGCCGCAGAGAACACCTTTACACCAGGCGCTCCTGTGTGTCTCTGTCCGTAAAACTAGAGAGAATTATATTCATTTGTTCACAATGGGCTTTCAGAATTGTTTAAGGCTGATGAAAATCAGAAGGTTCAGGCATAATCAGTTCTTGCTGACTGTCGTGCTGTTTTGTGTCACTTATTCTCAGCCACCTTGAAAATCTTTCAAAGTTAATTTCTATATACCCTATGTTTCAAAACAACAAATTGCTCTGATTAACACTCCTAATATGTAAAGGCATTTGCATATCAGTGTATCTCTAACTATATATAAATGTCCATGCTTGTCAGCAACTAAGGTATCAGTTTGGCCTTCTGTTAGAAGAATAGATAATGTGAATTATAGAATCATAGAATCACAGAATGGTTAGGGTTGGAAGGGACCTTCAAAGGTCATCTAGTCCAACCCCCCTGCAAGGAGCAGGGACATCCCTGACTAGATCAGGTTGCTCAGAGCCTCATCCAGCCTGGCCTTGAA
>WHYT01015570.1:0-19950 GCA_009806455.1 Tetrax tetrax | reverse complement strand
TCTCCCTTAAAAGCTGTAATGAGCCGTGGATTTATCTAGTAAATATCTCTTTAGCTTTAATTGTAATTTGAGGCATCTGGGAGACCAGGCAAGTCAGACCAAAGGATTTTCTTTCTCATCAGACAGAGTTTGGTGCCTTAGGCTTTTCTGCCTCTGACATGTTCCTGTGAAGTTCAGCCTGACTTAGATCAAAAGGTGAACACAGCCCCTGATTATAATGATGGAAAGCCTCTGGCTTAGTGCAGAGATGAGCCTTCTGGAAATCTGGTTCAGACAATAACTCATCTGAATCTTCAGTTTGCAGATTTGGAGGCGGGCTGCGGGGGGTGGCTTTTAAGCTTCGAATGTTCGCAGTTCCTGTTTTTTTCTTTAAAGACAACCTAGTACAATTTGGATGCACTATCTCATTACACTGTAACCTGGAACAAAAAAAAGGGGGGAGAACCCCCAGGAGTGTCAGGTAAGTCAAGCTGGCCACCTTCTGGCCCTCCCACCAGTTTGCTCCAAGTGAGAGCCCTGCTCAGAGAAGTGAGTACTGCACCTAGGGGAAGGTTGTTAATAGTTTCCTGTAATTTGGTGTGAACACCAAATACGCAGCCTCCTGATCTTTCAGCAGGATACTGTAGAAGTCCTTACCACGGGGGAAAGAGGGAGAAATAGCAGGAGTTTTCCTGTGTTGCAGAAGCCTACAGAAGGGACACATCCAGAGGAAGCTGGACCCCTCACACACATCCCGTCACACCAAGTGTGGCTGTCACCGCATGGAGGGCTTGAAAACCTCAGCGGCTCCAGTTGAGGCACAGTGTGCAGGCAGCCCCCAGCCTCCCATGCCACCCAGCTTCTTGCAGGACCGCTGCCCAGTTCCCACCACTGAGGGAGGAGAGAGGCACCCCTGGGACAATAGAGGAGGAGCAGTCAATATATTGAGTCATATACGTTTGCTTCTTTCACACAGGACAAGATCTTAGATTACGAAGCCAGAGCCATTTAATAAGGCAAATGAGCTGTTACACAAAAAAAACCCCCACCAACCATGTTTGTGATTGCAGCCCGTGAACGGCTGCTGTCTCTCAGATAATAATAGTCATTTGAGGTGGCAGAAGAAACCTGCAGGCTCTTATATGTGACCACAAAACCTCCTCTGGCCTCAGAGGTTGCCATCACCTGCACATGAAGGCTGCAGCCCTTTCTAAGAGCCTGGGGCAAAACTCATGGATGCAAGCAAGCACCAGTACACTTCATGCTGCCACACTGCATTAAGAGCTACTTTTTCCTAGCAAAAGCACCCTCCCCAGCCGCAGATCTTCACCAATCCGCAGTAAAACATTGTTTTCCCCTTTGCCACTGTACACAAGAGGCTGGGCATGAAGCCTGCCAGCTGCCTGCCTGCTGAATGCAGGTGTGAGCCAGGCATCCAGGCTGGGTGCCCTTCCGCAGCTTTGCAGCACGGTACCAGAAATGCGGGATTTTATTTCTAATTCACATCTGGAAAGAAGGTTACACGGGAATGGGAGGTGAGGGCGAGATGCACAAACTGGGTTTATATAGTTTTGCAGGGACAGGGGGGGAAGCACCACAACAATCTCTCGGGCTGCAATACCCACATGCCTTAACATACACCACCATTTCTAAAAGTCATTCTCCACTTTCCATACAGTAAAAGAAAATTACACTTTTTCCATGAGATTTCTCCTAAAACAGCTCAACATGCTTCTTAGGGTAAAGTTTGTTGAAAAATAAAACAGTGGGAAGGGAGCAATCCCAAAAAGCTTGGCAGGCTAAGAGCATTTCAGAGCATTGCTAGATTCTGATTTCATGCAGCAAAATAAAGGGAACTCCCTAAAGAAAATTGGACTGCATAGTTAAAAAAAAAAAATCCTACAACCTTTTACCTCATCTAACATTGTTCTGACACTACAGCGTCTACCTAGGGACAGCTGTTTCCTCTTAATGGCTAAATACATTAATAAATTTATTCCATAGAACAAATTTAGGATTATTTCATTTGTCTTCCCTGATTTCTGTTTCTTCTCTTTTTTTTTTTCCCTTTTTTATTTGTTTGATTAGCTGAAGGTTGACAACATGCCTTTCCTAGCAACATTTATATTTCTGAACATTTTTCCCCACTAAGAAAGAGCAAAAGCTTCTGGGAGTGCTTTCTTCATGGAAGAGGCAGCTGTAAGAAGCCTACCTTCTTACATTATGTTGTGATAGGACAAGGGGTAATGGGTTTAAATTAGAAGGAGGGAGGTTTAGATTGGATATTAGGAAAAAATTTTTCACCATGAGAGTTGTAGAGCACTGGAACAGGCTGCCCAGAGAGGTGGTGGATGCCCCATCCCTGGAAACGTTCAAGGCCAGGCTGGACGGGGCTCTGAGCAACCTGATCTGGTCAGGGAGGTCCCTGCTTCTTGCAGGGGGTTGGACTAGATGACCTTTGATGGTCCCTTCCAACTCTAACCATTCTATGATTCTGTGATTCTACCTTGAGTTCTTTTTTTTTTAAAAAAAAAAAAAAAATCATAAATACGGCAAAAAAATTAATCAAATAATTGGCCAGCTCAGCTATTACATGTTTGGTGTGCTGCAAAATATTCTGGTTTTCCTCTGGTAAAGCTAGTTTGTCAGGGGATTGCTTTGCAGCTTGTTCATATGGCACGTGTATGGAATATAAAATTCAGCCTGCTGTGCATGTTTGGTGGGCTCGCTGCTGAATAGGGCTGGGGATCTGGTGACCAAGGACACCGGAAAGGCCGAGGTACTCAATGCCACCAACCTACTGGTAAGATCAGCCTTCAAGAACCACATGCTGCTGGGACCAGGGGGAAGTCTGGAGCAAGAAAATGACCCTTGATGGAGAAGAAGGAGGACCAGATTGGGGAATAGAAGTTCCACCTTTAATACAATGATGCCAAACCCCTTTACCTGGGACTGCAGAATTCAGGTGGGTTTGTTTTCTAGTGTATTAACCAAATGTCAAGAGTTAAGAAGCGATCTGATTTCATATTCAACATCCTAGAACAAATTCCCTTGTAAGAATGAAACTTTCTCTTTTCCAGAACATTGCAATATTTTCTGCCTTATTACATGGTGAATTTGTAGACTACTGAAAGGGTCCCTGAATCTTTCAAAACACCTGGTACAAAAAAAATTTTAAAATACTATACTACTTTTAAGTTCTTTAAGTTTAAGGCTTAAAGTGTGATATTGCTCAGGCTGTGAACTACATGGGGATTTAATTTCACAATGAAATCCTAATAAAAATTCTCCTTGGGGCTCACCTTTAAATACAATCAGGTATGAATTTTTCCTTACCCAGCCCAGAGCCAAAATTGCCAGCAGTAATGAGGCCAACAGTCCACTGAACTGGACATGTATACATCCATACACACTGCTTGTGCATGTGTGTATTGCACATTCTGTACACTAACACAGCTGACGGGACTGTTCCCCCCAGCAGCTGGTTTATACCCAGAAGCATGATTGTTTTTACTTCTAGCCACGATCATTACATTAATGCCGTGTACAGTAATTGAAACATTACCTTATTGTCCAAATAAACACCTTTCTGGATCCTTCTAATCTTCTAATACCAGCTGTGCCTTCTGGAGATGACTTGCCCATTTTAATGATACAATTTTTTTTCCAAAGCCTTTCAGATGTAAATGACTGCTTTCTCAAGACCATCAAATGCAAAACCTCTTTCTTTTAAAATATTCTTTTTTATATATTAAAAACATAACCAGAGTACTCCCTTTGTTGTCATGGTATGCTACTTGTGTATTACTTTTTCATGTACTGTTTGTACCCGCTAAGGTTCCTCCAGTCTTTTTTGTTTTCATATGGAAATTTTACCCGCATCTGCAATATATTCTATCACCCATTCAACCTCTTTTTCCTGCATTACTTTTTCCTTACCTTGCCTGTCTCTGCACTTCATGTGTGCTTTTCCAGAGCTTTATTAAACTTATCAGCACGGGATTGATCTTTTGTCTTGTCTCTTTTGCTGGTCTCTGCTCTGAGGAGAGAGGGCTGGTCCCTGTCCGACCCAGCTCCTCTCCAGGGAGGCCGCGATTTCTGGGCCTCATGAGCCTGCACATCTTCCAGCACTTTGTTGTTTTGTGCTGATCCTAGCCCAGCACATGGACCTGACACAACTTGTAATTGCCTCCATCAGAGGCCAACACACTCTCAATCATAGGCGTAAGCTTTTGTGGAAAGTATTCAGTGAAAGATCTCATTTGGAAGTCCCCATCTGGATGGAAGGTATCATTCTGAACACATTTAATAGATTTATTAAATTTAAAAGAACACAGAAGTTGATAGATTCTTTAGAAACCCGATCATTACTGAGACAAGGTATTTTCTTCTCTATCAGCTTTCTGCAAACATTTTTCTGCTTATTCATAAGTGAAAAATAGTAAATCTTATCCTTAGGTAGTTGAGTGTCCTATACCCAGCTCTCACTAGGCTTAGAAACAAATATCTTCTCTTCAGTCCTTCAGACCACAAAAAAACTCAGCAGTTAATATTAATGACCTTTTAAAAGCTTTTAAGGCAAGTTCTCACAAATATATAACGAAGACATTTGCTTTGACTCTAATAGTTTATGAAAACGTTGTGGTTGAATACATCTCCTGTAGTTTCCTTTGTTTTTCATCACGGGCCAATTTCTGTCCCATGGGAAGTCGCAGTATGTTAACAGTGGCCGGGACAGCCACAGGTGGCCACCTCACTGCAAACTCCAGTCCACCAGGGATGGACAAACACACCTCCGGTAAAACCTTTCACTCAGTGGCCTCAAATTTTCTCTCATGGAGGAAACAGATGCTCAAACTCCCGAGCACTTCAGTATCCAGGGCACAACTGTGGCCAGCACAAAATCCTTTGGAAGATGCCTGAGCAAGCTCAGCCCATGCAGTTGGTGGTGGTGGTTTTGTATGAAATGCGCCATCTTTGTGTCTTGCTGTGTTCCTGATGGCAGGAATTAATTGCCACAAAGAGTCCGGAGGAGAGTGGCATGTTGGTTGGAAGAGTCCCAACAGAAGTACATCCTTCCAGCACTGCATCAGTTTATGCAAAGACAACTCTGCAGCAACACTGCCATGCAGAAATGGGAAGTAAAGGCTGTAGAGTATGGATTAATTAATCAGCAGCATCTGTGCAATGAAAGACAAAGGCGTGAAAGTAGAGAAGACCTCAGACGCGTTCCCTGCACAGACCAGGAAGGGCAAAGGCTGTGGTCCTCAAGCATCAGTAGCCCGTGCATCACGTCCGGGAGATCCAGCCAGCGCTCTTCGGCGCTTTGCAAGTGTGAATATCTACCACTTCTAGGCAGTCCTGGCAGCGCACAGCACAACACCAGTGGAATTTGCACTCGCATTTTGTCATCCTGCTGACGCGGGAGGTGTCGTAGCCTCTCCCACAGCACATCACTTCACAGCTGTCCATGCCGCGAGAGGTCTGGTTACAAACCCGACCAGCTGTCCCGAGGGACCCTACAAAGGAAATGCAGGAAAGGTCAGGAAGTAGATTTTAAAGAAGGATAGAAAACATATTAAAATCCTCTAATAAGGTCAAATTGTTCTTTAATTCTCAAGTTGCTCCTAGAAATCAGGTCTGGAGATGAGGAGGAGTGAAATGGACCAAACACTTCAAGGCTATGCTTAATTCTGTTAGTATCATCATGCTTTGCTTCATCTTTCCTCTAGCACCTCTAGCTTCATCTAGCACCTCTTTCCTCTCCAGCCAGCAGATATCCTCCCCAAGGCAGGAGCCCCTTCCTGCCCCCTGTGTCCAGTCGCCCAGGGCTGTGTGAAATGGGGCGCCCAGGAGGAGCACCTCTCTGGTGCTTGGGTGCTCATGAGTTCTGCAGGGGAGCTCTGGGTGGGCAAGGGAGGGTTGGGAAAGAGGAGACGGCTAAATTTGGTGGCTACAAGGGACACAATGGTCAGAGTAACTGTGCTGCTGGTGGTTAAAGTCTTTGCAGAAGTGAGCACAGAAGCACCCCAACTACTTGGCATCGCTGCAGCGTCCACCCAAAGCCCCCAAGTCCACCAGTTCAAGTGGCAGCTGAAGAGTGGCTGCTCTGTGCACCTCTCATCTCTGCAGGGTAAGCCCCCAAGGTTCTTCTCCTCTTTCTTGACAGCGATCAGAAGAAACTATATTACAGCCTGCTGTGGACAGAAGGAGAGGGAGGGAAGAGTACCACACCCCTTCATGTTCTTAAAACGTTTCTGGAGTGGCTCAAATGCCTCTGCCCATCTCCATGTGGCACAAAATGGCTCTTTAAGGCATGGCTTGGCCCAGACAACTGCTGTGGCACATAGGAGCTGCTGCTCAGCTGACACAAACTTATCTTAGGGTACACTTTAGAATCTGTACCACCGCTGTTGCCAGATTATTACCAACAGTCTGAAAACTTCATGAATGCTCATTGCTTCACCTAGATTCTTATGTATTGCTACTATAAATCAATTTCAGGTATCTCCAGGAGAAGAATGTTGTTCTGACATTTTCCCTAGACACAATTATAGCTCTCTTCTTCTGTTCTTGGCCAAAATGGGATTCCCTAAGTATCCACTGTGGTCATTAAATTAACTGGAAATATTTTACAAAATGTATTCACAGGTGTACATCAAACATGAATAATTTACCTTCTTAAAAAAAAATACATGCAGACTAATTCAAAATGGCATGAGCTAGGATAGCAAACTAATCTTAATTAATAAAATTTAAGCTGTAATTAATCTGTAATTATTAAAAATCCAAGCTGTATAAATTCTAATTTTCTTTTTTTTTCTTCCCTATGGCGTACTTATGGTTGTATATACTGCCACTGCTGTATTGAAGCAGTTCACAACATACAAGTATTTGTTGTTCCTCCATCCCCTACTGTCCCCAGCACCAGGGAGACTTCATGTCTTCTCAGGCCACTGAGGCACCGAGTGGTCTCAAGGACTTGAGTAAAGTCACCTTCTCAGACTGCAGTTTTTCAGGTGACTGACACATGAATCAGCCTCTTAGCCACGGTGGGGGACATGTTGCTCTTTTTGCATCTAAGTCAGGACAGGCTTCAACTGCTGTCCCCTGTGTTTCAATCCCTAGAAGGCACCTCAGTCTATATTCCTGTATTTATTTAAATATTTAAACATCTGTTGGATAAAAATATACACCTGGAAAGCTTCAACATCAAATGGCTGGTGCAGGTCTGCCGAGGGCAGAGCAGAAGGGCGTTGCACCCTGGGAGCCATTCACTAGCTGCTGCTGACAGCAGAGGCACTGGCCCCGGCTCAGGGGTCCTGAGCTACAGAGCTGCTGCTGCGCTGGCCAAGCGGAGACCTGCGGAGCCACCCGAGAGGGAAGAGGTAGAGGGAGGAGAAGACACACTGAACAGAGCCAGAGCTCCTGCACCTGCACCCTGGCAAATCCCAGATCTCCCTGCAGTCCAAGCCTGCTCACACTGCTGCCCGTGGACCAGTGCTCTGCATAGCAGAGCATCCTTGGGGATGCAGCTGAACAGCATTTTAAAGTCAGCCTCTGCTCTTTGGGGGAGGACCTCATGTTGATGTAAAAACTGGTGACGTGTTGCATTGGGCACGCCCTCTACCAGTGAACCAGCAGTAACTCACAGTCTCCTGTCCCTGCAGCCAGTGCTCTGCACCTGGATACTGAGCAGGGGGTCCCAGGGAGGAGGAGGAGAGGTACCCATATGGCAATGACCCACACAGACACACATCACCTCTGCCACGCAGCTCACCCTGCAAGGCCAGCTGCACCAGGGCAACCTGCATGACAGGCAAAGCAGTGATGCCAAAAGGCCTTTCCCAGATCCTTTTTTCAGGAATCACTCCACACTGGGGGAAGAGAGTCTTCCAGTGTTCCCCAGTGCCCTCGACCTAGGCAGGGCTCAGGAATCAGGAGGGTACAGAGCTATGTGATCCACCTCTGGTCCTGTAGGAAGCTCTGCATGCTTCTTTACCCCACAGACGAGGCCCAGCCCCAAAGTCCCAGAGTGCCTGGGCTGCATAATGCAGGACATCTAGGACAATAATCCCCAATAACTATGATCTGGTTCAGATTCAAAACCACTTGGTGTTTTGCTCTGTGCATGTGGTTCACGTGAACTGAGCTGGACACTCAATAGCCTTTGTTGTGCCACCATTGTGTGGCGACCGGCCAGGTGTCACTCCCCCAGCGGAGGCAAAGCAAAGCCTCTCTCCACCTCAGCATGCCTCTCGACCAGGTGCAGAGCCAGGCTGTGCCACCCGGCTCTGGGGGATGAAGGAAGACCTCACATACTCCTCCGCTTGAGGCCACGTAGGGAGGCATCGCACCCAGCTGTGATGAGGTGCAGGAGCTGTCCCGGGAAGTTCTGACTGCATTCCTGAGCCAAGGCACAGGTCAGTTTCCAACTGCAAAGTTCTCATTTCCAGATGTTTGGGGAGATCACACAGCAGTGAAGAGGAATCTGAGTGGGATACGCCTGCAGGTCTCAGCGGGAGCTTTGCCATTGACTTCAAAATTGAAATTATTTCAGTTGCTAACAGATAGTCAGAAGCTGGCATCATCTGATACTGCCCACAATACAATATCAACGTTTACTACACCACTAGCAGAGGAGACTAAATTATCCACAGAATATGACGAAAGACAAAACAGGTTCACATAAGGCTTAGTTTCTGAGCAACACCAAGGTTTTTTAAAAGTTCAAACAGCATCCTCAGCATCTCTGCAGCCCCTCTCATGAGAAAGAAAATGAGCAATAACTGACAGCGAGCAGCCAGGCAAGTTACTGCGCTCCTTGGCGGGCACTCAGATACCCAGGTGAAGAAGACAGTAGAAGACACTAAACAAACAAAGGCAGAATTTTGTGATCTTTACCTGCTACCTGTAATGCACCTCCTCAACACTTAAGAGGCAGGAGTATGTTCTAACTTGTAAAAAGGTTTTGTGCAACCTCTTTGTTTTTATTTCAAGTGTTGGAATTGCCATGCCGACACACAACATTATACCTGCCAAAACATCCACAGCTTTTAATACTGCCAACTTTATGGCCCATGCATCAAACTCTTTCTTCTTGGTTTGCACAGTTATTTTCTTAAGCAAACACATGGTAAGTTGAAAACTATTTTTCCCATTCCTAAAGCACTAAAATGTATTTATTCCTTTATAACACGAGATTTTCCCTTCTATTTATATTGATTAAAAACCTGGCTTCAAGCAATAAAGTTCATTATTTGACTTTCACCTGAAAAAAAAAACCCAAAAACACAAAACACAAGTACAAACCTCAAGTACTAACAGATCTTGCCTGACAGCAGTTCTTTGCAGACTATACTTTAGTTTCACATTTTTCTTTCACTCTGGACTTGGCCTCATTCTTCTCACAAATGCAGGAGGACCTGAAGCAGATCACTCTGGACGCATGATTTGTCACGCAATGCACAGCTCCTGGGGTCTGCCCGTAGCACTGCACAAACACCTCCATAGTGCTTTCCACTGGGAGACCAGGTCTGGAGGGTCCTCAGACACAGCTGCAGCACCCCATCTGTCTGTTGGGGACACAGGAGATGGCCACTGCAATCCAGGTAAGCAACCCACACCCTACGTGCAGGAAGATGCTTTCTTTGACAGCATCCAAACTGGGACCATGTGAGTGTTGGGAGAAACCTACAGATGACTTGAAATACATGGCACAGGGGTACGCAGCAGGTTCTGAGGGACTGCTGCAGCAGACCTGAGACCAAAATTTTTCACAATGCAAGTTGTAGAGCACTGGAACAGATTGCCCAGAGAGGTGGTTGATGCCCCATCCCTGGAAACGTTCAAGGCCAGGCTGGATGAGGCTCTGAGCAACCTGATCTGGTCAGGGATGTCCCTGCTCCTTGCAGGGGGGTTGGACTAGATGACCTTTGAAGGTCCCTTCCAACTCTAGCCATTCTATGATTCTATGATCTGCCATGTAGATACGACCTGCCTTTTTGCTCCGCCACCACCTTCATGCAGCTGAAGCCTCGTTGCTACCAGAACAGTTGCAAACAGTCAACACGTGCTCACCAATGCCATCCTGCACTTGCCCATCACCTCCACCTTGGTGTCCACGCTTGCAGACGCAACCTCTCCACTCCATATGCACCACCTCAATGCGCGTAGCTGAGCTCAGCTTGCTCTACACACTTTAGTGGGGGTCTCCCTGCAGGAAGAGGCTTCACTGAAACACTGCCAAAGTTTTTTGGTTGCTCTGTACAAATTAATTTCTAATAAACCTGTTAAATGTTTTCTTTTGCAGGAAGACATTTAACTGCTTTAATAGTCTCTGTGAACAACAGCCTGTAACGAAAGCTCAGCCAGCAAGTTGGTGATGGCCACGCTACAGCCATATTTATTCCTGAAGCACTCTGCTTGCCCCTCAGTACGTGCAAAACATGATAAACTTGCAACAGCTTTCAAACAACCTAGCCTGCATGGATGGTCAAATAGCAATCTTTCAAAACTTAAAATACTTCTCATAGAAGCTTATAAACAGATAATTAAGAGTTTTTTTAGAGCATTTCAGAGGTGAAGTTACACATTCAAGGTAAGAGAGCACATGCTACGGGGGACTGCCACTTGTGTAGCTGTCACTTTAGTTCCCTTCACAGCTTTATCATTCCTAACAGGTCTCTCTCCCTGCGTAGTCCTGGGTATGCTGGAGGTTTTGGGAACTGGAAATGTATGATAATGTAAAAGAAGACCAAGCAAAGTTGTAACAAAATTTGTAAATTCATAACGAGATTTTCAAGAGCCCTCTGAGATGTCCTACCACTAAGTCAGGACAGGCTGTCAGGACCACTAAGTCAGGACTATTTCTATCAAATTATGAGTACAAAATTGTGAGTAAAAATTAATACAGCATCCATGTAAGCAGAGTTAAGTGAATTCTGAACACTTCTGAAAATCTTCCTTCGGTCCCTTTCTAAAAGTCATGAAATCTTAATGCTAGACAAGAGGTGGTCGGGTTACTACATCCTCTTACTATCAAGTTGCTATTAGTGTTTTCCACATATTATCTCACTCCCAGAAGCAACGACTCCTCTTTTCCTTTTAGGAAAAAGTAAAATAATATCACCACATTTTTCACATTGCAGGGGCAATTCATATATGTATGTCCCCCAGACAGACTGCCAGACCCAGTGGGGTGTACTCAGTCCCAGCATCCTCCAGTGGCTGCCCACTATCAGAGAGAAGAGCCACCGCTAAAAGCCCCAACAGCAGAAGATGAGATGCAGAGTTTTTTGGATAGGCTGCTGATGATACAATCTCTGAGCACCTTTAATTTACTGATTCATATGTGTTAGCACACCCAAGCCACAGAGGACACTGGCTTGGTCATTTTAAAGTTTGTGAAGCTGGCTCCTGGTCAAGTCATGACGCTTCATAAGGTTTGCTCTGGGAATCCTTCATTCAGTCCCAATACTAATAAATCTCCAGATAGACCTTTTTTTTTTTTTCCTGAAGCACTAAATTGCTTGAATTCTCCAGAGAATGAAAGTCAGAACTATATTCAAGGACATACTAAAGCGCTGTGGTATTACATTATTTTGCTGACGCTGAGATGCTCCCCGCCTATTTCCAAACTCAGATTTCCATAATCTCATTTCTTTTCCAGTCATTTAACAGGGCTGACACTCTGGAGCGCTCAACAGGGCAAACCAAAGGTAATAAAGAAAAAATGCTGCTCAGTTGCTGAAATTAGCTCTCTCAAAGACAGATTAGTTTTTGATCATCTTCTTTATTTGCCCCACATGAGCAGCAGGGCATCCTGCATCTCATTAAAGGTTTGCTGCAGCTTGCCAAAAATGCGCTCTTCCAAACAGCCACATTCTCTGAATTCTGGGCCCTGAAGAAACGCCACCTCATCCGTAGCCTTATCTTGAGCTGAACCAAAGCACACGTCAGATTCTGCCAACTCTGGGCAGGCTTGATAGTGTCAGGCAACTGCGCATAAAACGCTGTGGTGAATAATGCTCACTCTCCTCCATGATAACAAAACTGACAGATGAGGTTAGGCTTAGTACATAGAGATTATTAAACAGCTTTTTGACATAAAATTGGGTCACACACAGGCTTTCATTTTTTGGGGGAAAGAAATCATGGGTTTTACAATGAATGAGGCAGCTTCAAGAAATAAAGTTTTGAATAAATCCGAGTCTGCAAAGTCAGTCTCTTCACAATACCACAATATATCCATTTATTCACTTGGATTAAAGTATTAGACTTTGCAAGATCAGTCACTATTCAAGGAACAATATGTTCTTGTGCAGGTAATAAGCATCATCTGTAAAAGCCATAAATAACATTTTAAATTACCTTGACTACTCAACTAACCAGAAAAACTATACAAAAGAAGCGTACTGGATGAAATTCTGGGTTCACTGAAGTCAATAGTACATGACCAGGATTTCACATATTGTTCTTATTTAAGTACAGTTGTTTTGCAATGCTTATTCCAAGTAAACTTGGATTGTAAATACACAGCAGTGCCAAAAAGAGTTGAGTTGCACTGCTATCCAGACACTTACGAATGTGTCATACTGGGTGCAATCTGGTACGTTATACAACCCATTAATTAGTTCCACAACATCTTTCATACATTACTCAGTCTGGCTCTCTTTTCTGAATTTCTGGTTTTCTAGTTGCTAGTTTTTAACTGCCACATCAGGAAATACCATACACAGGTCAAGAACCATTAGCAGGATTCCTGGTGCTTGGCAATGCCTTGAATCCTACAGCATTGTTAAGTGTGTCTCTATAGAAATCTCTGAAAGCAGAAAAATTCAGTGTTAATATCAGCCCTGAAACTTTACCACTTCCCGCTGGGGCTGGCATAATTCTTCAGAAAATGTGGTGGTTATCATGGACGGAGCCAACAGTGTCTCGTAAAGAGGAACAAACAGCTGTGTCACTCGACTCAGTATGCTGCGCCCCACTGACACCTCTGTCCTTTCATCCACCTGCACGTCCTCCAGCTGACTTGCACCACGGTACTGACAGCTGCATTGACTGGTGCAAGTGTGGTCTGCACCAAGCTGTCACGCTTCCTACATTACCAACGGGGAGAGGTTTGTCTACAACTAGAGGGTCCATGGTCCGCAGTGGGCTGCAGGGAACGTGCAGATAAAGGAGGTCATCAGTATCTTGGGAATCTGCAGCAGTAGCATAACAATATGGAAGAGAAGCAATGCGACAGGAGGTGGTATCATAGGGACATCACAGAACTTGGAGTTGCTGTAGTTACATCTGGCAGCTCTGGAGTGAGTTGTGTGATACAAGTGTGTATGTGGCTGTGTACAGGATGGGCGTGCCTCTGGAGCGTAACTTAAACTTGCCTAAAAGCAGCTTTTGCCTTGCAGCATCTCCAGAGCTCCATAGCATGTGGGAGAAACAGCTGAATTATATTAGAACGACTGGCTGTTGTACATCTAGGGACATTGAGGAGCTATTGTCCTTGGGCAGAGCTGTCCTTCCAAAACACCTTCCTGCCTGTTCCCTGCCAGTTACATGCATGGATTTATATATATATATTAATACACACACACACACACACACACTCAATCATAATGATAACTTTTGACCTTCAAAGTAAAAATGTCTGAAACAAAACCATTCATGTGTAACAATAGAGGCTTACCTACATCCCTGTCCCTGATACAGTAGTCTGGAGAGCTTTCAAAGTATACCAGGTCATTCTTAGTTGGCTTCTTAAATCTCTTATTAGCCACAGTGAAACCCGTGCCATCTTGATTCATGACCACCTGAATCGCTCCATTGTATTTCTTCCACAGATAATCTCCTGTTTTCCTAAAGTCTGCCATGGCCAGCCAACAGGTCCTTAGAGTGCATGATCCACTCACACCGTGACATTTGCACTCCTGTTTCAAAAACCGCTTCACGGCCTGTTTAGAAACGCAGTAAAATATACACAGGTAAAACAAACTGTAATTTATGCTTCCCAGTCCTTTTCCATTCATCCTGCAATGCCAGGCTTGCAGTGGGTCTCCAAACCACGGTCTGTAGTGACACCCACTGGTAGCATCAAGTCATCCCCACATGGTTGGTCTCTGGTTGCTTGACTCAACCGTACACACAATCCTCCGGCTGGTGGGCCTAACCTTCCCTGCTCGTGCCAGTCATCCCGAGGATCGAGATGGTCCGTAGCATTAGGACACAGACTGGACGGAAGGAAACGATGTGGGATATGGACAGAACCACTCAGCCCCTTGGTAGGTGAAGGAACCCTCTTTCCCCATCATTCCAGCTGAAGCATCACCATGCTGACCCTCTCTAGTTTGCATTCATTAAGTTGCCCTTTGCCCTGAATAGTGTTTAAAATATTGCTTAGAAATTCACTGTCATTTCATATTTAAATGATTTTGCAGAGACTGAAGCATTGTATCTGGGCTAGGCATCTGTTCTACGTAAAATTTTAAAATATGGTATTTTTTAAATGCTTATAAACCTTTTAACAAACATTTTAGAATAAGACCTTCATTAGCTTGAACTGGAGAGATCACCATCATTAATTTAATGTCTGGATGGCATTAAATCAATTCAGCTTCATCTCAGACATTTAAGCTACCTGTATGATGCTGGAGAACAGAAGGGTTCATACACAATAAATAATTCATTCCTAATTCATAAGATATTGATACTTGACCTATAAATATTATGCTGTAAGGGTTCATGAAATGTGAACATTTTAGAGTTTGTACAAGAAGAACAGTGTCATGGGATGAAGGTAAGAGAAAGGAAAGCTCCATGATTGGGAGTGAGACTGGTGCACAGCAGGGTGACATTTTTCAGTCAAGCTCCTAGTAATAAAGTGAGAATGTGTTATAAAACCAAAGTACTTCTAATTTTCCTTCCTTCCAACTTGTAAATTATTTGACTGCTTCAAAGAAGTCACTGACATTCCCACAGTCCCACTTCATTGGCAATAGTACTATCGCAAAAGTGGGATTCTGCTCAGAAAGGGATTTAAGCAGATGCTTGGTTTTAATTATGTGAGTAGAAATAAGTTAAACTACTTACATGTTTAAAACAACTTGCTGGACTGAGGTCTGGAATAGCAGAAGAAGTACATAGGGACTATTTTATTTTGTCAGTGATGTTCCTATACTGATACATAGCATATCATTTTGTATGATCCATTTGGTGTTATTGTAAATAGATACTCAGTGTTATTGTAAATTTGTAAAATCTTAATAGTCGAGTTTTAAAAGAAACCAATCAACACAGCCCTACCCTTTTGGGGATGAGAAAAAGCCAAGGACACAGCCAGTCTTACCCAGATCTGAGTGTCAGGCTTGTGGGTGGGCTGAGCTAGCGAGATCCCTGCAAAACTAAACCTACACTATTGCTCTGCGGGTACAAATCAGCATCCCTTTCTATAAAGCAGGTCCTAAAGCATATGAGAATGCATTGATTATTTTTAATGAAATACTTCAATGATTAAAGCTGCTTTATCTTTTTTTCTAAAAACAAAAAACCAAAACAAACTACCTGCTTACCAATACTGTCATTATTTGGCATATATGTATTTTTAAACTTACTAAGATACTCAACTGTTTCAGAAAGTACTTCCCTGCATGGAGCTAATTCACCCCTATAAAACGTTTGCTTGTGTTGTAGACTGCAGACGCTTTTGGACAGTAACATAAGCACAACCATAGTACTGCATATGCCTGTCACTGGTCTGAATAGCCTCATCTGTCTATATTACATATTAATGACACCTGCTGGTAATAAAAAGGTGGAGGAAAGATGTTGAAGGAGAAATATTTGTCAAGAAAATCATCTACTTGCAGTACAATTCATTAAAATTGGATCTTTTCTTCTAATAAGTGCTCATTAATATGGAACAATTTTACAGTTTATAAAGGGAACTTTTTAATGCAAAAAGATCAGAATGTGAACAACTTACTTCCTACTGAATATACATTAAGGGAAACCAAAGACAAGAAACAGGAAATCCAAGAGTCATTTTAGAAGTAATTGGTCTAGCAGAATAAAATATTTTTCTATATTATTTCAGGTGTCATGGATGCACCAAATTTTGAATACTTTTTGAATAATTAAACAGCATATTCTGGTTTCATGCGCTATTCTTACTATTTACAGCTACCACCACAAAATGTTAACGCGTGTATTCCTCAGCCCTTGTACCAGCAGTGGGCAATACTCCTTCTGCACGGCAACTACTCCTTCTGCTCACTACAATAATAAAGGTAAAGATTCTTTTTCTTGAAATTCAAGAGTGGTATTTTCATGCAAGGTTTTGAGAATGGGTTTGTTTAGACCAGGTCATGCCCCAAGGCCAATGCCTTTTGTAGGGACATATCCTATGGATTTATTTTCTTAAAAAGTGAAGTAATTCTATTTTATGTCTGCACATTTTGTGCTTGGGTTTACCATATACATGCAGGAATGGACAGTACTTTTTTATTCTCTTTTTGAGAGAAAAAATTTGCTCTTTAACAATCAAGTCTGTTCTTTAGTGTGGTCTTCAGCCTCCCTTAGGAATTTCTATTCTTTAATAACCAAAAGTAAAACTCCTCCATATATAAGGAGTAGGCTCAAAACAAAACTTCCATCCAAACTGATCCTGCAATGACTTGGACTTCTGCTTAAATTCCCACACAAGGAGCTACTAACTCACTCAGCCAGGAGCACTGTTAAGCAGTTGCATTCAGTCTGTTTGGAGATCTCTGCTAGCTCCAAGGGAGACAGAAACAGCATCTGAGTCTCCCACTTGTCCCATACTTCCTCCTAACTGCTCAGACTAGTCAGCAAGAGCTGGTGGCTACCTGCCCCAGAGCCGTGAGAGCTGACTGGTAGCATTTCCAGGCATCTGTTGGATGCACACTCACCTTCCTTCCAGCTCTGTTGTTGTGGAGGTTCATCAGCGCTCTTGCATCTTTTCCTTTCCGTTCTTTGGCATCCACGAAGGCTCTGGCAAATTTAATGCCGTAGTCGATGTTATCACTGCAGCCACCCCAGTCAAAATGGCCCTTGCTGTCCTTGGCAGAGCCTTTCTTCTTGGGATCACAGGAGCAGGATTTCAGCTCCCCTTGGCTACATGCCCTGGTGATGGCAAAAACAACTCCAGCAGAGGAGATGGCATGTACAAAAGCAGATTCCCGACTACCTGAAACAAAAAAGTAGTTTTAAAAATCGTTGGGGTAGTTAGTTTGAGTGGCTATCCATCCTAACTCTAGCCAGTTAGCCCGGACTTTTTTTTGCTGAGCAAAAGATAAAGCTGGGCTGAAATCACACAAGTACATATTCCTTGGAGCCAGAATTAGTCATGGCTTAAACTTGGACCCCTCCCTGGTAAAAGCTCATCAATATAGTGTTAGAGTTGGAAAACATTAAACGTTTGCTTCTGATATTGATTAATATACTCTCACAAATCGGTTGTTTTGTACAGATATGTGAATAGGACAGCTGGTATTTCTAACATGTTTCATCGACTTAGAAAAATATATTAAGTGCTATTTCAGAGATAGGTTTAAGAAATTATTAAATACGGACACTGGAAAAACATGTACATTGCAAAATACTGCAAACAACTTTAGAAACTAGCTTTTCCTCTTCAAAGCACTTGGAATAAACTTCCCTGCTTAAAAGGTGGCAGGGAGAAATCTTGGGTGTTATTTTTTGAAAATAAGTTAAATTTAGGTTTTCTGCCTAGAACCAAGCCCGGTAACTGTAATTCACACAAACAAGTTCCATTAAATCAATGGCACTGTTTGTGTCATGCTTGAGGCAGGATTTGGCCTGGCAGCTGTGACTTTGACATGCCA
Organism: Tetrax tetrax; assembly: GCA_009806455.1. Taxonomy (NCBI): domain Eukaryota; kingdom Metazoa; phylum Chordata; class Aves; order Otidiformes; family Otididae; genus Tetrax; species Tetrax tetrax. The sequence goes on along the minus strand of WHYT01015570.1, from coordinate 2,104 downwards.
GCTGTGGAGGCAGTTTTCCCTACTCTTAGCGAAGATACTTTATTATACCAAATATTATCTGCATTTCTAGACTATGTCTACTCTTAGGCTATCAGGTATGTATTTCAATGCAGTAGTTGCTTAAGTTTATTTTAAGAGGTAGTAATTTACAATTCAGAGCTGTCGTATGTTGGCACAACTCTATTTATGGTAATGGGATATTTTAATATTTTAAAAAATTTTAGCATGGAAAGAGTGAAAGGTAGATTTTCTGTGCAGTATCTAAGGCCACTAGAAGTGAGAGAGACCCATTCAGAGGACTTGTAAGCCTTAAGAGATGTTAGCACAGTCAAGTAGGACCCCAAAGAGGGAATGGTACCTGTGATTTTATTGTAGGGGCAACGTTACACCCTTTAACTTATTACTTAGTATTTATATTCCAGTAGCATTTAGATGTCTCAGATAGGAAGGGCCCTAGACTTCCACGTGCTGTGCAAACCTTTGTCAAAACCTTTGCAGCTAAAAGCTTGCAAAAGCACTGGGCAGACCCTGCTTTCCCTCCACAGCCTTCAAAACCAGCCAGGAGATACCGTGGCTTGTTACAAATCATGCTTTTTTTCAGATTTCATTTCTGAGAAAACATATTCAGAAACATCAACATGTTTTAAAGCATTAATTAAAAAAAAAAAACACTTGATGTCGTCGGAAGAGAAATGTTTCATTTGAGTTTATTAAACTAATCAGAGACATTTCATTTCAAATTAGAGCAATATCAAGCTATATTTCCCATCGCAATCACTGCCTGTTCAGGCTCAGAGTAGAGCTCAGAAGCTGACGCCTTAATTCACTCCCACGAGCCAACACTGAAAACTTCACTTTTGGAAAAACTGCATTTCTACTTTTTTTATGAAATAGCCTCATCAGAATTAGGCCATGTCTTGCCAGACGTGTTTTCCTGAATGTCAGACAAACCTCATCAAAAACTTCAGCTGATGGGTGACGTTACTGGTTACTCACAAATAATTGCTGAGGGAACATGAAGCTGGTTACAGAAACCAACTGCTTAGCAGCAGCGGAGCCTGGTATCGAATGATGCTCTGTGGATGAAATTCCACTGCTTGGGTCAGCCCACCCAATGTCTCCTCTTCTCCTGCCTGGCCCTACTGCTAAGAGCAATGGCCCTAGGGTGCTTTCCTCCTCCTCTCCCTGCTGGCACCATGCTGCTCACAGCCTGGAGAGGCTGTCTTGAATGGTGCCAGGGACATCCCAGGGACAGAAGTGCCAGGGCAGGCCCAGCCCCACCAGCTATGCACCATGGCTGTGCACCCAGGTGTGGCTTTTGGTGACAAGACCTGCAGTTTAGAACAATCTCAGCGTGTTTATCACTTGGATAGGGATGTCCTGGTATGGTAACAAATCTCAGCCCTTTTGTTGAGTCCAAAGGCCCACATAAACTGTCTGAAGACTCACTAGATGCCTTACCCCAACATTTAGATGGCAGCAACAACATCCTGCTTAACCATCCCCCCTTAGAGTGGGAAGCACATTGTAGTCCTCAGCTGCTCAGGGTCTGCACAAGCCTGGCTCACCCCTATCAGATGTGTCCCAGCTTCTCTCTCTCCCGGAGCCTGATCCGAGGGACCGGTTGTCGCACCACCCACAGGCTGAAGGCCTGGAGGGCAGCACTGCCGGGACAAGGGCGCAGGCCCTGCACCTCGCAGGTGGGACTGCACCCCACCATTGCGCTTTCCCGGGGAAATGCTCCAGCGGGAACGGGCGCTGGGATCCCATTGGGACGCGGCCTGTTCCTTGCCGACCCCCGCAGAGTACTGCTCTCCCTAGGCAGGGTGAGCTATGTGGGAAAGCCCTCTGCCCAGCTGCTGCGTTCCGGCACCTCGACTTCTCTGTAGCCCTTAATTTGGGGTGGTCCATTACACAGCAAAAAACTGAGACATTGGGAACTGCAGAGCCAGCCCCAAATACGCCAGCCCCCTCTTTCTGAACCTCGCCCATGCCTTTCTGCTCTGTTTTTTTAAGCAAAGCAGCCCTTCCGTTACCATATGAGCTGACTGCAAGACTTTGGGGCGATTTTGTGTTTCCCCTTCCTTTCCTCCTCAAACGCAGA
>WHYT01015569.1:77932-166737 GCA_009806455.1 Tetrax tetrax | reverse complement strand
AGTGCCTGTGTGCACAGCCAGAGTGACACTTATTTTGGGAGGTAGCTGACCTGCCCACTCCAGTTCATTTAAGTCACCAAGTGAGTTGCCCAGATTAGGAGCCTGCTCACGCCAGGCTCATGGCATGGGCAGCAAAATGAAACAGACACTCTCCAGGGCACGTTTGGGCTCACATAAGATCACAGCCAGTCTCTGCAGGTGCCTGCCTCTCTACCACTCCTGCCATCTCTACGTGCTCAAGTCAGAATTAGAGAATATAGGCATTTCTGCTGAACTAGGATAGAGGTTTTTCTTCAGGTTTGAAGTTCACCTTCATTCTACTTCTGTATTTCTGTTACAGAATACGAGCTGCGTCTTCAATTACACATACCAATTTTGCTGTGTTTACCTAGGTCTTCTGGACCTGCATGTTGGCAGGGAGTCCCAAAGAAGCACAGAAATCTTTCTGTCCATGCCTCAAGTCGTAAAACGGTAGTGTAGCCTTTGGCTAGCAACAACTCTTTTTGCATCAGCCACTCAGACTGTTTTTATTTTTCAGCCCAGGTTGTCCGATGTCCTCAGATATCACTTCTGCGTGTGGCAAATCCTTTGTGACTTCACTGGCCAGGTCACATTTGCCAAAGGGATTTTGGCAGATTAGGTACCTGAGTGCCACTGATATTGATTGACTCTGAAGTTGTTTGCCACTTAAGGCATTTAATGCCCAGCCCAAACAGAGGGTTTAGGCTGCGAACTCCTGTGTGAGGTCCTGGCTTCCTCCAGACACCAATAGGGAGATAAAAGTCTAGAGAAGAGTTTCAAGTCTAAATCCTTTGTTGTATGTGGACCTTAGTCTTAGAGCTCACACTAAAATATTTAAGTTCTAAATCCCTTTTGATTTTGATGTAACATCTGAAACATCTTTGATGGGACCCACACCATTTGGAAAAGGGATTCATCCACCCGGGCTACCTACGCCTTCTGAACAGAAGAATGACTAAATACACCGAAAAACCTACACCTTGAAATTCAACTCTGAAGTCCCCTGACAGCTGGAAGCAGACTTTTTAGATGCTCTTTCCTGCTTTATCATGTGGAGCAAAAACTTCCTACGCACCAGAAGGAATGCGAAGCGCAAGGTTACCAGGATTTTATCCTTTCAGATTGTGCTGCACCGCAGGCTACTACATGAACCAGACAATTAAGCGTTGGTAACGACCGCCTGATCGATCCTCTGCCGCTTGGTCAAATTTTATCGAGTTTTGCATTTGCAGAGGTGAAAGTGTGATTCATAATCCCTGTCCCGTGGAATCTTCTGACACCTTATGAGCACTAATAGTTAAAGATAACACACATTTATTCCAGTATGAAAATAAGGCTTGTATATATAAACTAAACTTTGCACTACAAAAATGAAACAGAATACTGTCACTGAGCTGGTTTTATAGACAAGAAATTTTAAAGTGTATACCCTCAGACAGGAATAGATTTTCATTCTTGAGTCTAGGGATGCTCATCTTGCTCAAGGATTGGGAGGAAGGGTAATCTCTGTCTATGCTGAAATAAAAATGCATTTTTGAGTGTATGGACAATAGGCAACCTCTGACAGTCAGGCTAGAATGTCTCAGAGTAGGCATGATAAATCGGACATCTCCAGTTCATCAGCCACTTTATGAAGAGTTAGGCTAGAGAGGTTTATGACTGGATCCAGTGAAGGATTTACACGTCTTAAAAGTTAGGTGTCTTAGGTACTTAACATTCCAGTGCCTTGCCCCAAGACTGGCACCCCTGATGTTGTGTTTGGGCTCACTTCTCAATGGAGAAGGTGCGTACAGACAAATCTTTTGTGCCTTGTCTGAAGCCGTATGTCCAGCAAAGGAAGGGAACAGCAGAGAAGCCCAGGCTTGTGGGTACATCGGGAAATGTGAATTATTGGTTTTAACTGAGATCATCTTTTCAACAAAGAAAGGAAAAGTTTTCCCTCCACTTTCATGCAAAGAGTGATGGAAGGACAGCTCTCCAATATCTTTCAGATGGAGGGTTCCCCATGCTTGCTCTTCAGTCACCCTACAAGGAGTGTGAGTCCAGAAGGGTGGCAGATAGCATCTTTTGCTATTGCAACTTCCAACTTAGGAAAGGTCCTCCTGACATTGGTGAGGGATACCTGCTTGTAGCTCTACAGTAGCAGATATTCCTTTGTTTCTCTCCGGTGGGACATAAAGATTGTAATTCAACCTAAAATATGACACCTATTTTCTTTTACTGTATAATCTGGAGTACCTTGGGTTTTTCTTTATCCTTGAAAGAAGTTAAGCTTTGGCTTTGAAATTATTTCGGTGTAGTGAGTTTTCTCATACTCGAAAGATGAGAACCACTCCTTGACTTGAGCTCAAGGCAATGCATTTCCCAGGTCAGTTCCAGGAGGGCCGTAGGCAGGATCAGCTGTGGCAAGTCAAAGGTTCCTTTTGCTGGGAAGCTCACGGGGGTTAGCACATCCTAAGCTTTTCATCCTGAACTTCCTGAAGTTATGATGGGAGAGGTTTCTACTCCTCCAAAGTCCTTTTGCTGAGCTGTTGGTGAATTATGTGATAGATTCTTTTGTTTGTTTGTTTGTTTGGTTTTTTTTGGGGGGAGTTCTGATTCAACTGAAAAGACCTCTGTCAGCCCCAAAGGCTTCTCTCATCCTTCTTCACTTTTCAGTGTAGAAAGACAAGGGACCAAACATTTTCAGGATTTTTTTTTCCTAGTGAAGCAAGAAGTACATGAATTCCTTTGTACAAAACTGAAGCAGCTTCATCCACATGAAAGCATTTAATTAAAACTGGAGTAGTTTTCAAAAGTGCTAGGGAATAAGTAGACTCAGTGGGTGCTTGGTCCCTCCATAATTCATGACCTCTTCATGTAGATGCTAATGTTTTGACTTGGCTGACTATCTTTAATATTTGTGTTTAAAACTTTTGGCCCATGTGTTCTGTTTCCTCAGGGCCCTCTAATCTTTAACTTTTACCATAGAAAAATCTTAATGTTTTCAAGGTTCCACCTTGCTAGCAATATGGTTTGAATCAGATACACTGCACAGAGACTATTTTCATTTTAAAAAAGAACAACCTTCTGGTTTTATTTCTGCAGGTATGAATAAAAATCTGAGAGATCCTGTGTTTAGAGCTTGCTTGCCTTCTCTTGATAGCGGACAGCATGAGCAGTGTGATATGGATCACTGATACAACATGTTTTCTTTCATTAGAAACACAACCTAGACATTAAAAACAGCCTGCTGAAGAATCATATTCATTTAGTAATCATGTAATTTCACAATCAAGGGGTTACTATCCCTCCCCCTGCCCTGTCCCCCCTTTAGAACTGCCCATTTGTGGAGAACATCTGATACCAATAAGTTTATGATACCTATTTCTAAAAGCAATGCGGCATTCTGAATGTGGCTTTAGCAGTTGCGTTATCAGAGCCAGCACTGACTGCAGATGGGATTTATCTTCGCTAACTTTAGCTGTACACTGGTTAACGTGCAGGCCAATTCTGGGCTCCCTCTGTATTCCATGGAGAAAGATGGAGGGCGATTCATGCAAGCTAGCTTAGGCACCCATTTTAGGAAAGGGAGAGGTGAGTCACTTTTTGAAGTTGCCTGCCTTGCTCACTCGATTCTAGCAAGAGACCAGGCAGCTAGCTGAAGTTAGGGTAGATGGATCCTGCCCTACCTCTCTGTAGGCAGGGCAGACAAGGAAAAGCTGCACTCAGCACTGTCTCAGGACTCATGACTAGGCAAGACAAGCTGTTATTACTGAGTGCGAATGTGTTTTGCCTGTAACAAACAACATTTCTTGGATGGGCTCACTTTTAAAAAAGGGGCCTGAATTATACTGTAGCCAGTCGCAAAATGCTCAGGAAAAATGACCCCAGCCTGTAGCTTACTTGATCAACTTACAGTCATATCGGCTGAAGTGCACTTTTACTTTGCACCCCTTTACTTGCCGTCCAGGCTGTGGTGCTCCTCTGAGGCATGAGGTCTTCCAAGCTTTTTTTCATGACAGAGTGCGTTGGACCCTCCCTTTTGTTCAAACATTTTCTCCACAATCATGTGAGTCTAGGAGCCAGGCATTTAAGGAAATGCCAAGCAGCATGAAGCTGGTCATAAAAAAACAAAACAGAGACCTCCGAAACCCAACCCAAAACCTGGCAGAAATGAATATAAGAATACATTTTCATGTGGTTGCACTGGGGTGAGATACACCCCTTTGCCCAGGGCTGGCAAATACAGCTTGTATAGGATTAGATCTACACCATAATAAATGCAAACTTTTATTCCCATTAGTGAGACCTGATGAACTGGGAGGTATGAAGGCAAGGGAGCTACTGTGCTGGGCTGTGGTTAAAGAGACATACATGCTGCAAGGCCTTTTTTTTTTTTTTGTATGTGTTTTGTCCCAAGGATTACAGTGTCAGCTGGAGCCAGATGGTGGGGGAATCAATCACACCTAGCCTGGGAGGTCAGCAGCCAGGGACAGCCTGCAGCACTGGGCTGAAGACAAGCAAGTTGCCAGAGCCATGATGCAAGACATGGGCCGGGCAGGTGAGTCTCAAGAACAGAGCATGAAACGGGCAACGGCTGATTAACAGTGTCAGAAGCAGAAGAATAACCAAGCAATGGTTTCTTCAGCAGAACATATCTCAGAGGATTCTGTCATGTTTATTGAAAATTTCACTCCAAGGACCATTCTGGAGAAGCAGCAGAAGCAGATGGACCCTGTGGACAGAGGAGAAAATATCCACCTGCTCAGCTATAGGAACTCCATATGTATCATCCCAGTGAAGCCAATGAGATTTCCTATGGCCTTTTCAAGAGGAAGCCCAAGGTCTTAGCTCTGCAAGTAGGTTTAGCTTCAAACTGGCAAACAGCAACACTACGTAGGTATAAGATGGTATTAAACAAATGTCCTAGGCCACTTTGTTTTCACTTCTGATGTTTGACTGGCAGGCAGGTAGTGAATGGAGCTTGTTCTCTATCTAGGACATAGTCAGTCTGAATATTTCAGATGGCAAAGTTCAGTTGAGTAGCCAGACAAGCCTGAGAAAAAAAGTTTTAAATTTTACATGAAAATCCATTTTCTTCCTCTTTCACTGTTCAAGCTGCTGAATATTGTTCAAACTTGACATGAAAAGTTTTTTCCAAGATTTGAGTCTTTCTGTTTCAGTTCATGTTTGGCAGACCAGCAAAAGTTTAGAGTTGAGAAGCAGCTAAAAGATTTATCAAACACTGAAGGAGACCTACAGTCTTTCATCACACAAATCTCTCCTTTAAATCTCTCCCTCAGATCCTCAGCCCACTAAACTGGAAGAGTTAGGCCCACCAGACTAGAAGAGGCTTCTCAGACTTGCAAGACCTCCTCTTATCACAAACACATAGACTTGCTTTCAATGATGTGTCAGGTTCAGTCTTAAATACCATTAGATTCTTGGTGCTCACTCTGCACAGCAAGACTGATGACTCTAACAGCTAGGAAATATTTTCTGATTTTACTGATCTCTTATTGCTAGCGTGTGTCTTCTCAGTTTCTCAGTCTTTTTTTTTTTTTTTTTTTTTCCCCCAGCTTAACAAGCCAAATTATTCAGGCCTCTTCTTGTTTCTTCTTGGTCAAATTAGCCGTGTTTCTGCACACTGCTTCCAGCTGGAATTGAGCTTTCCTGCCCATGGGTGTTCAGAACTGCACACAAGGTCTCATCAGATTTTGTGCTAAAGCATGAACACTTCCTATCTCTGTCTCACTGGATGTTAGTTACCTGTTTTGAAGGCTAGGCCATACTATAGCATGAGAGTCACCTTGGATAGTGTGACCAAGTATTTCTGCTTACTTACAAGCTTGGAACAACTGGGGGAAGTTGCACTTTTAGTCCTAATTTTTTGCATTTAATTTTTTTTTTAATCTTTACCTGTTTTCAAAGTCTTGCTATGCTTTTCATTGCATTAATGACACCTCTCAATGTCACGTCATTAAAAATTTAAATCTGTACTTATGTCATGATCATTGATGACAATATTAAACCAGACTGATCCCAGCACTTAGTCTGAAGAGCTCTCCTAATCGCTTCTCTCCAGCCTTGCAACGCTCTTCTTCAGTGCTGTCTGTATGCTATGAGCCAGATCCTTATTACACATACAGTTTTTCTGCAGAGCTCCAGCTAACAAATAACATCTTCTGTGCTACTGTATCAAATGACGCAGTAAAATGCAGATAGACAGTATTTACCTTGTTCTCTCTGTGTGGGATATCATCTTGTCCAAGAAAGCTTAAAAGAACTTTGGAGTGATCTTTGCTGTCACATTTTAGTCCACTCTCTGTTTAGCACCTAGTCTTTCTTTTAAAAGACATAAGCTAATGAACTGGTACCTCTCTCGAAATGGTTATACAACCAGGCTTTCTCTTTTGCCTGTTACACAGATTCCCAAAACTTTTATTCTCTCAGACCTGTAGAAGTTCCAAGCCTCTTTCACATTTTAATGCCCAGACTCTGCAATCCATCTGACTTCAGTAATCAATTCCATGAGTTTACCAAAATTTGCCCTTTTGAAATGCAAAACCTTATTAACAGACTCATTTATCTGTTCCATTTAATTAGGAAGTGTCAGTCCCTGACCATTTGAGCCAAGGTCATTTTTTTTTTTCTGCAATCATCAGTTACCAAACCCAAGTCTCAATCAGCATCACTTTTTACTGGTTCTGTGAGAATTTTATTAAGAAATTTGCTGACTACTACATCCAGATGTATCTGAATTCTATCATCATAAGTGGCATTTGTTCTTTGATCCATATTTGGGAAGGTAAAAATTTCCCTGCATGATACAAGCCCAACAGAACTTGTCCCTCTAATGGCATTACTGCTGACTTTACCCACAACCAGAGCCAAACAGGGGGGCTCGCATTTTCCAAGTACTCTCTTTTACTAGCTTTCCCCAAAGTAATTTTAACTGCAACAAATTCTGCTTTTTGCATGCTATCCCTTCTGCACACCCTTCTTCACAGTGTTTCGTATCATTAATGCGCAGTTCTCTGCCACCACCTTCACCTTTATCTCTGCCTTTCTGAATAATGCATTTGCTTCGAGACCAGTGTTCCAGTCGCGATTGCTATTCTACTGTGTTACCGGTGTATACCTGTCCTGCCTAATGCCCTGCCAGCTTAGTTCATGCTCTTCCCTTTCTTTGGTAGAGATATTGTTGTTAAAATTTTCTGTACCCTATACCACAGCTTTGTTAAGACCTGCTCCTGATACTCACTGTATTGCCAACTCGGAAGCAGTTCTAGTCACAGTTTGCACTTTCTTTCTTCTTATTTCCCTGCCGTTCTAATAGTTAAAATTTCTTTATCCTTTGGCATACCCTCGTGTACCTAGGCTTTCTCCTCTGGTGTTCTATGGGTATGTGGAGATTATTCAAGTCTCTGACTCTGTACCCTTCATTTCTCAGTTCAAAGCTCTGCTTATCAGTTCTGCCAGACTTGCTTCCAGAAGGCTATTTCCACAGTTGCTCAGATGGAGCCTGTCCTTCAAAAAAGGATCTTGTTTTAGTACACACATACCAATGGCCAAATATTGCCAATCCTCTGGCTATCTGTTGATCTTCCTCAAAGCACCTTTTTTTTTTGGACTAGTTTTTATTTCCTATACCATCAGGAAATGCTAGACCCTAGTGCTCTTTTCAAGTAAGCAAAATTTAAAAATAATAATGACATTTGCCCCAAATCTCCAGTGATACAGTTCTAAAAGCAAACTCCCCCATGCAAGCAGCCAGCCCAGAGAGACAACTGAGATGCAACTGGAACCAGCAGTGAATATTCTGTTCCCCCGCCTCAGGATTTCTTGTCTACACAGAGAGTTTTGCCATGCTTGCTGTGTCAGTCAGAAGCATGAAAACAATTGCCTGAGGTAGGCAGAACAATATCGGGGGAAAAAAAAAAGTCTTTTTGCTGGTTTATTATTTTGTTCATCAAAACGGTTCCACTGAGGTGGCTCTGTTGGTATTATATTAGTGTAGCTTTGCTGGCAAGTCCTTTCCCATGTAGTGAATAAGGTCTAATGGAATAGTGGAGAGCAGTGACTACACCGTGTCCGTTCTGCTTTGGAGGGTGATTCAGTGAGGGTGGCTTTAGGACCACATCAGTTTTGGGTTGAAACGAATGCGATGTGAGAAAGGGCAGGAACAGTCCCTGTAGAATTAAAAAAGGCTACAGTGGATGCCCTCATGAAAGTCCTCTGCTCACAGAACTTCCTCAGGAGTTTCTGAGCTGTGGGCTCAACACAAGCTCGACAGCTGCTTTTAGCAAACTAATATTTTAATCATGTTAAGCTATAAAAAATTACCTAGAATGCGAATGACTTCATAACAATGGCAAATACGTAAGAAAACAACAGACTTAATTGTAAGTGAACCTGAGGAAGTAAAGTAGGCACTTGACTTGGGCACACACAATGCATCCAAGGTTTGCTTCCCCTCTTCTTTCCTCCCTCCCTTCCTTCCTCCTTCCCTTCCACACTTTCCTTTTCCCCCTTTCTCCCTTTTTCCCCTCTCCTCTCCTCTCCTCTCCTCTCCTCTCCTCTCCTCGCCTCGCCTCGCCCTCTCCTCGCCTCGCCTCGCCTCGCCTCGCCTCGCCTCGCCTCGCCTCGCCTCGCCTCGCCTCCCTTTCTCTCCTCTCCGAACCTCTTTGAACCTCTCCTGTCCTCTCCTCTTTCCTTAAAAGGCTTATATTTCTGTGGAATGTGGGATGACATGTCTGATCTAAACTCGCAGTAAAATTTGATTGAACAAAGTGCAAAAATGTATTTGCACTACAAACAGCTTTGTATTGTCACGAATTCGAAACTGATGTTCTGAAACATGTAGGAAAAAAACATGGTATTTCTGGAAATGCCAGTCCATTTTTTTTTTAATGCAACAATTCTTGTTAGTTAAAATATCACTTATGGAGTCAAAACAATGTAATTTTGTAGATGATCACAATCATAAGCACATACTATAAATACTGAATAAAGGTCTGTGAGGAAACAGCCTCCTTGGTATCTATATCTCTGGATTATGCCTCTAGTTTTAACAGTAAATTATGTGAAAGGAAGTGCTGGCTAGCCACTGAAAACAGAGAATTCAGAGTGTGTAGTTTCTACACCTGGTTCAGTTCCCAATTTGCTCTATAGACTTCAGGCAGGTGATTTCAACTCTGTCTCATTTTCAGTATCTGTAAAATTAGAAATAAGCTAACATTTACCTGTCCTTCTGGGCCCGGAGAGGGTTCCTTAACAAATCTGCAACACACTGACATAAGTGTAAAGCATAGTTGTTGGATAACTACAATCAGCATAGGAACGGACCTGGAAAGCCCTGAAGAAAGCTGGCCATTAACCATATTTCTGTCTACTAGGTACATGCACTCAGATACCACCCTGCTTTAAAGGTTTCTGAGGAGCATGTTTCAACCAGGGCATTGGCTCCCAGGACTGCAGCGGGTGGGCTGTATGGCCAGCCAGCTGATGTGCTGGTCTTCTCTCCTCCTGCCCACCTGAAGGGAAGCTCTGGGAAGCCGCAGTCTGCTTCCACTCCATTTCCATCCCTGCTTTCTGCTGCCCAACAATTGCACAGTTAGCTGAAGAGTGAATGGCAAAAGTTTGAATCAGAGGCGGAGTCTCTCTTTCTTTGATTTAGAGTTAGACATGCCCCTGCAGCTTGACAGAGCCCGTTTTGATGGAGTGACTCCTAAAGTTTCCAGCTGTAGGATTTCCCTGTTTTTTCCTAGATGAAACATAAGCTCTTTGTTATTTCTGCCTTTAAAGGCCGAGGAAGAGAACCCCAGAAGAAAAAAATCCATCTAGCCATATTAAATACAAAGATACTAAGTCTGGCTCAGCTTGTTCTCTAGCTGCTAATCACTAGAAACTAGGAGGGTGTATTGGAGGACAAGGGCTGCATTTTTTGGCTTTGTATTTTTCCCTAAACATCTGCTATTAGTCACCATCAGAGGCAAGAGTCTAGAGGGATGTTTGTATGATCCAGTATGATCATTCTTACATTTTGATATTATGTTCTGATAATTTGGCCTTACACATCCTCAGGAAGCCAAGACGTGGTAATGTCTGGGCAAAAGGGCATGGATCAAACATCGCTGTCAAAGCCCAGTCACTAATATTTTGGAATAAGCACATAATAAAAATGATGAAGAATCCACCCTTCAGCTTGACTGTTTGCAGAAAATATTATAAGGGTATTAAACTAAACAATGGCTTGTACTCATCTGGCTCTCCAGATGTTTTCTATGACTCTTATTTTCTATCAATCAGTTAACCACGGTTTTTGCTTTCCTTAGCAACGTATTTCCAAATCACAATCAAAGAAACTAACGGCAAATAATGACGGCTAGATTGTATTTGATTGCTGCTAGTTGCTCATGGGAAAGGAAACTGCAAGAAGCACTGCCAATCCTTCACACTGGCAGACTGGCCAGGAACGCTTCCAGCTCCCTTGACTGCCCCCACAGCGCGCTCCGCGCCAAAGGGGCTCCGCAACAGTCGCTTCTGATGGGGAGATCCTACGGCTAGGGATGGAGGGAGATGTGCAACTGGTTGCTATATGGGACAGGAGATATGGAATAATTTATTTCTCTTTCCACTCAGGCCTTTATTACAGCCTCCCCAACTCACTCATAGACACAGCAGGCTGCAGTCATTTAGAGTTTAGCAGTGGGTGTTCTTAGCCTGGCTCCGTAAGGAAGCACAGCTCAAATAATTGCCGTGTGTGTGCTTGTGCACGTGGTTGTCTAATAACTTTTGAACCCATCTGCCAACTGTAGCTAAACCTGGCAGAAAGGTAGAGGTTTCAGAGATAAACTTCGTAACTTCAGAGATAAGTTCGTAACTTTTTGTGAAAATAGAAAGCTGAAGAGTTTCCCTACTGATGGAAAGGCTGCAGCCCACGCTCAGTTCTTGTTTGACACGGAGCGAATCCACTCGGGGGAGAGACTGGATGTATGTGAAGGAAAGCTTCAGTCAGAGCTTATACCTTATTAGATATAAGGGAATCCACACCGCAGCCAAGGCTTCTCTCCCCTATGGACTCTCCAGTGTCTGATAAGGGCAGAATTCACACTGCAGCAGTAGTATAATTCATTTAAAATGTCAGTCAGCCATGAAACACTAACTCCATTGGAAACTAGGCTTCCGGAATAATTCCGGTATTCATGGAAATACTTGTTCCCTCACACACTGCAAAACTCCGGGAGGAATTATGGGTGTTTCTCCATTGCTTCCAGTCTCCAAGCTAGCTCTCTCGGAGCTATCTCTGCCCGGCAGTACACTGGGTCTTTCTAGTGCCTGCTGCCTCTAGAGGTTTCAGAGAGGAAAGTTATATTTCACTTCTTTCCTCAGAGCCAGGCTCATCAGGCATAACTTGTCTGAAGAACCTGATTCACAAAAGAGCTCCCTGCTCCCTTTTAGGCACTGAAAAAAAAAAAAAAAAAAAGACGACCAGCTTTCCCAATGGCTTCCTGGCCAGAAAGAATTGCTGGCTGCTGAACACTTGTGGAAAAATGCTCTATTGAGAAGTGTAAATGAGAATGGAATCTTTCTGAAAATCTGGATCCTACAGGGGACTATTGGCACTTGAAAATTTGGCCCTCGTTGCTTTTGAAATACTTAGCTCTTAAATGAGCAAAATCAGAAGTGACTTTTCAAAAGCCTCCTGCCTTCATTCCCCCTTATTCCCAGGTAGCACTGAAAATACTTGTGGTGTTGATGTCAAGCATTATGCTCAAACCAGGAAAAAAAAGAAAACGACACATTTCAGTTGGCTGACTGCTCAGGTTTCCTCTAGATACTGTTTTAATAACAGACTCATTAGGAAATTCCCCAATTATTTGTATTGTCTTCCCATGCTAAAAGACAGAATGTTATTTCTTAATTTCAATATTATTATTGAATAGGAATAGCTATTCCCCGCAGAATGAACAGATTATTCCAGTCCACTCGGGGATCAGTATTATTTCTGGCTGCTACGTTTCCCTGGGAATGAATGCTAATATCATGACAGGTATTTGACAGCGGTATTAAAAAAAAAAAAAAAGAGAGACATAGCAAGTCATTCGATTAGCGATAAAGAGGGAGAGGGAGATCAGCACACGAAGACACATGCAAGTTCTCCCATCAGAGAGAATCCCATGTAAAAATGAACAGCTCTGATGCCTGATCTTGGAGGAGTTTAAGTTGGTGCCAGATTTGCCACAGACCTGAATGGGAGCAGGGCCCCAGTGACAAAGAAAGCAAAATTTATTTCCCATATAGCTACACAGTGTTGTTTGACTTCAGTAGGTGTTGCAAATACATGGAGAGTTAGACTCTTGCTCTGTTAAAAGTCAGGGTTGCAGGAGATTGCACTGAGATTGTAGGCAGGACAGATCAGATATTACACGAGCAAGGAAATATAAACCTCACAGAATTAACATATATTGTCACATTCTATTAAGGTTTTCTGTAGGGCTGGATCAGATTAAATGCATTGAATCTCAGTCATTTTACAGCATATGAAAATATTGTCATGGACAGAATTTTTCATTAGCGAATAAAATGCAGAATAATGAACAGTAGACAAAACAGAGTGAAGACGTAAAGCCAATCAAAGGAAGGGCAGATGTTTAAAAAGTCTTTTGCTATTCAGGATTGTGATCCAACAAAAGCAATTACGTTTCTGCTTTCTCAATTTCAAAACAGCAGAAAAGAGCTTTGAGGTTTTTCCAGTGCTTATGGCCTATCTCCACACTGTTAACTGAACAGAAGGTAACATAATACCAAACATAGCCAAAGGCAACTGGTTCCATGCAAAGCTCATAATTTGGGACATCCAGTGAGTTAAAGGGGATCGTAATCAAGAAGGAGAAATATATATATATATATATTCAAAAATTGCCAAAGAAATCTAGAAGAAGCCTAATTAAATTATCTTATAAATCTAGAAGAGGAATCATAAAACCAAAACTAAACCAGTGCCTACAAGTGGAAATTACACTCCGTAACTGCCCTCTAAACCCGTGAAAAAAGATAATGTCGAGGAATGGCTGGCATGTGGCTGCAGAAAAACAATGGTCTCTCTTGGCAAAGTGCTGAATATTTTTTCTCAAAAATTTATTTTGTTATTTTTGAATGGATAAATATCAGACACGTAATTATAAATACAGTCCACCACACTCCTCTCCCAGTATCCCCAGCCATGCACCTAAACAAAAGTCAGTGAGGCTGAATATGGGAATATGCAGTGAACGCAGCGTATCTACAGCCCAAAACGCGATAGAATAGAGAGGAACGTGACAGAATAGGGAGAGAAAAGATTCAACGCTAGTCATTCTACATTGTGAGAGAAACACTTTCTTAATAATACAATCCTCTTCCTGTATTACCTGAGGCACAAGGCCTGATGTAAAGTGAAGCTGCTTGCAACTCAGAGTGCTTGTATTGTGTCATAATAAAAATGGAGAAGGTCGCATTCTGCCCTTTGCAGTAGTCGGACAACTTACTGACACTGTGCCATTGTAAGGGGTCTGCGGGCAGACACAAGGACACAGCCATAGAATAGAAAGCGGTTGAAGCTGGTGGAATTTTTGCCAGGGACTTCAGTTGGGCTGAGATTTTGCCCACACAGTTTGCCCTCTCTTTCTCTGGCTCCTGTTCTGCTGTGCTATTCAGACAACACAGGATGCATCCTGCTTCCTCAGGTCCCCCACTGAGGGAGCAGGAAGCATAAAGACTCATTTTTGCAGGTAAGCAGGCAGAATTTCTTCAAGGCACCATGAGATGAACCTGGGCATGATCCCAAACTGTCTTTTATGTGCCTAAAATGCAACTTAGGCAGAATGTAGGTGCATGCAGAGGGTCACACAGAAAATCCAGCCAATCTAGTTTAGACGTCTCCTTGGCATAATGTTGCTGGACAGGACTTCATAGGTGTCCTGTACAGTCCTACTGAGTGTGTCCAGTCACTCCTACCCACAGCCAGCTCAAGTGAAAAGGAGTGTAGTCTTTCTGCACGGGTAGGAGTTGGGGTCTGTTTTCCCCTGCTGCCGAAAGTGCTAAGGTACAGTGAAGGCCAGGACAGAGTTGAGCAGGACAGAAGGGTTCAGGAGAACAAGGTTCTTGGTCCTGCCAGGGAAATAAAGAAACAGAGGCACCAATTACTGTCCCAAGATCAAGACTTCTGCCTCATTTTCCTGGGCGCTGGCTAAAGCAAAGCAGTGCTATTTCTTTTTGTATGGTTGGTTTGGTTTTGTGGGGTTTTTCTTTGTTGTTTTTTTGTTGGTTTTTGTTTTTTTTTTTTTGCAACAGGAGGCAGAAAAAGCAACAGCCGTCTTGTCTTACATCTTGAACTGGCCCTACTGCAGGGCTACATAGCTGAACCATTCCTATTTCCTTTCACAAGCTGGGCTCTCCCTACCTCATACTCTGTTGGGTCAGAACCAACAAGGTTTGCTCAGAAGGTGCAGAATGTAGGACTACTCTGGATTTTGACAACAGTTGAGACACTCCCCCGCCGCTTGTTTTCTGGGGCACATGGTGCTAAATAGAAGCTTTTGAACCTGAAGCTGCGTAGTTGCATTAGCTCGGGATCAGCTTACAGTAAAGCAGTTCCCCAGTTGGCTTGGAAAAAGGACAAAATAGGCTCACCTCCATCTGCAAAAGACTGTGTCAGCATACTCTCATATGCTCCTGGTTTCAGCATTCTCAGCCACTTCCTTTCAAGCGCAACAACTGCTGTCTACCTTTTGTGCAACTGCCTGGCAGCTGGAACACTTGGGGAAATAAAAGTTTTCAATTGTTTTTAGCCTAAGGTATGGGTTTGAAGGTCTCTTAAGTAGACTGTCATTGGGAGAGAAGAGATAGCAGGGAAGATGATCAGATCATACTTCACACTGAAGTGAGACAAGGTGCAGCTGAGAACTCAGGAGTCCCAGACCTAAATACAATAAAGGTGAGGTACCACTTTTGCACTGTATAGAGACATGCATGGGCCGAAAACCAGGACTTCAGAATATTCTCAGCAGGAATATTCAATATCTGTGCCACTCACGCCTCCTTTCTGCTTCCTCTGGCTCTATGAGCTGTGCCTTCTGGGCTGCATAGTGACCTAGCTAATCATCACCATTCCCCTCCCACCTAAATCCTTCTGATGAGACCTCCTTTTCTACATTATTGTAGAATCTGTTGAGATACGGCTGGAGTCCCACTTCCTGGGCACACATTCAACAAGCTACTAGCTGAAAGCAGCATCACCATGAGCCCCATCCCAAAGGAGAACACAGACGAGCCACCAAACGTGTGACTAAGGAAGCTAAACACAGGACAGCCCAATTCAGAAGCTGACATTCAAAGACACACTAAACTGCAGGTCTGATGGGGAGAGAAACTACCTTTGCCGGGATTTCCTATTAGCTTCAGCGGCACACTTAGCTTGCTATGCCCATTCTTCGAGCACGTTTACATTGGTGGGTATGGACAGACACATCTGGTCCATCCGTGATCCAGGCCAAATGGATACATGGCATTCTGGTCCAGAAGATAAGGCTTGTTAGTTAGGTCCAGTGCTGTAATTGTATCGGTACACAGTTGGAGTACAGGAGCTAGGTCACCATACATGACAGGAGCAGACATATCTCACCGTACCCATCGTCACATGGTTACTTTCTAAGTGCTAACTTTCCTCAGTTGATGTCTAGGGAACTGAAGCTTTATCTGCCTGCACCTTTTTCCCGAGCTTGTGACCTATCTCAGGAATTTACTCATGGCTGATCTCTAAGGCCAGAATGCGTGCACTCTCCGGCCTGGATCTTCAAACTGCTGGGTCAGTGCGGAGGCAGTCTGTGTGGTCACACTCAAGCTCTATCGAGGGCCAGCTGTGAGCACAAGCGAAGCGAGAGCAGTGACTTAAACCGACCTTTGCCCGGGTTATAATGAGCTATTATAATGGCCGTTTAACTGGTGTCCTGCGTCCTTGAAAGCCACGCTGTCTGATGACACCAAGTGAGAGGTCAAAGCATGCGTCAGGGAACCTGCTGCTCCTCCCGGGGTCGGCAGTCATTCCCCTAGTTACCCAGTCACAGCAGCGTCCAAGTAGGGCTCTCCGACACGTTTCACTGCTTCCCCTCCCCTCTGGAGTAGCCCTGGGGACCTGCTCTGATTTCTTTCCTCTGGGGCAACAAAGCCAGATCCCGGGACTCTGTGAGGCACCTCTCGGTCTGTCCCATGCACAGTGTGGTACGCTGTCACACGTCAAATGTGCCAGTCGCACAGAAGCTCGGGGCTGAGAGACAGAAGCAAATATCTGAGTGGCGGTGTTAAAAAAACAATACAAAGAAACAGCACGGCAAGGCTCCCCCTCAGCCTGTAGTCACCACCTCATTGCTGAGGTAGTTTGAGTGTGCACACTCTGTCCCTCTTTCACTCCATGGGAATGCACACCCCACTCCCCCGCCAGCCTGCCTGGTCGAGTGCTGAGGAGGGGATGTGCTCCTACTGGCAGGTGACATCCGTTAAGAAGTGGTTTAAAAAGCCATCCCTTACTGCCTCTCAGCTAATAGTTGGCGCTTTTGAGTGGAGATACCTTCCAGAGTGCATGCCATTTTGATTGCAGCGTCAGGGGGGTCACAAAGCTCATCAGGACAAATCCACAGGCAAACATCCAGTGTACACAGAGTTTTAGGTGTCTTGCTCAGCACTGTGAATTTTTATTCAAGAGCTAAGCAGCCCCTTCCAGGTATCACATAGCTGGTGCAACAGCACTGGGGGCTGCTATTAGATGAGCTCTTCTGACTTCTGCTGATCAGGGTTAAGATGTGGATGCACTCATCCGGGTCCAGAAGTTTGTCCTCTTTCCCCAGAGGTTACTGCCCAATCAGTTTTGCAATTTAACTCTTTGTCTGATAGCTCCTTGACGATGACTTCCATAAAGTGATTCAGGTTAAAAGAGAAGAGCCGTTGGAACTGGTCTCCTCTGCACAGCTTCTTGGAGTACCCCAGCCAATTTGTAAAAGGAGCACTGGATGCTGCTCAGAGGGACATGAAGAGCTGCAAGGGAGCCCATTGTAGCATTCTGTTTCTGGGACTTACGCTGCTCTTTAAGAGGATAGCTATTGCCCCCATGAGAGTCTTGGAAAGGAAGAGGGAAAATGCAGAAATACCTCAATTGCACCCCTACTCTGCCCCCACTAGGCTCCTCTAAATGGGTTCTGCGGGAACAGATGGCACAGGAATTGGCTCTGTCAGCTTTGTACGAGCTAGGAACTCCCTTGTGCCAAGGGAATCCTTGAATGGGGAGATTCGGCAGCTCTCCAGCTCTCCTGAAGTGGGTCAAAATGATTTAAGAATCTGACCTGTTGCAACCTCATTTCCTCTGTAAATCAGCTCAAATACAGCGGATGATGGAGTGGTGAGAAGGCAGAGAATAAAATTTCAAAGAGGATCAAAATATGCCATTTTAGCTTTTGTATGTGTAAACACGCATAATATGACATTTTGTTTAGACAGTTATTTAAAAAGAAACTTACAATCTTTTTAATTAAAATGAATGCAAAGGAATAGGCTATAAATATGAACATGGGAAGGTAGGAGTTGACAGCACACAGCTTTCCAGACAATCTTTTTTCAGTTGTTATGGAGTATAATAAAATTTTGTTTTCCTTTGCAATTTTTCCATAATGTTTATGTTTGTTTTAGGTAACAGATTAACTGTAGGTGACATTTTTTTTTTCATATATTGTGTCATGCATCGAAAGCCCTCATTTTACAGCTAGCGTGGGAACAGTGAATGAGATTTTAGGAGGAAAGAGAAAGAAAGTGAGATGGTCATGTGGGAAGACCATACCTGGATTGTGGATGTGATACTTTCTACAGTAGAAACTGCTGTTATTATTAAGACATCGCTGTCTCTGAGTCTCATTACCTTACCTTACCTCTGCCATTCCCCCACTGCCGACTTTGCTTTACCTCTGCTGTCTGTCTCCCCAACTGGTGAAATGCTAAACAAGTTTTGATATTTACCTGTTTATGATTAAATTGCAAAATGATCTGCTTAGTTCTGTTCTAAATTAAGGTCTGCATTAAATGTCATAGCATTTATCTTTCATAAAACGAGACAGGAAGGACACTAATTTCCCAGGTACTCAATCACTGCCCCGTGCCACTGGAGAGAGGCTCGGGGAGGAGCGTGCCCGCCATTCACAGCTCACTGACAGCGCTGAGGCGGAATCATAAAAGTCAATTAATCATTAAAAGCTGTTACCAGCCCGTATTGAACCGCTCTGGCGCAAAATGTTAATCAGCCCCACATCGATACCATAAATTCCTGCAAATTGGAGTGGTCGATAGTGGTGAGGGCTGGCGGATCGATAGGAGGGCGCAAGGCCTCTCCGCTGGGCCTTGCCAACATGGCCGCCGGGCGGCCGCCACACCCCTCCCAGCAGGCCTCGTGCCCTGCCGTTGCCACGGTGACCGCATGTCGCCCCCCCGCCCCAGCCCAGCCTGCTGGGGCCTAGACGGGTGCCGATGCATCACCGCCTTTGATGGCTCCGTCAATAACACTTAGCAGGGGAGGGAGGCCCTCCCCAGCTCATTGGGGCAATTTAATCACTCGAGGCGCCGTGTGCCGCCGCATACGTGCGGGGCTAAGCAGGGCCGGGGGCAGCTGCTGCCCGGGGATGGGACGGGGTGGCCGGCGCCGTGTGCCATTAACCTGGGTGCTGCTGCAGGAAGAGTAACCCAGAGCTCCGCTGGTTAGGAAACTATTCTCAGCCAAGTTGCAATACGTTACTTAT
This sequence comes from Tetrax tetrax, assembly GCA_009806455.1. NCBI lineage: Eukaryota > Metazoa > Chordata > Aves > Otidiformes > Otididae > Tetrax > Tetrax tetrax. Next base: position 147,916 of record WHYT01015569.1, on the reverse strand, counting down.
GAATGGCTGTGGAGTTGTTCATTAATCCCCCGGGGCCCCAGGATGGTATTTTCCTGTGGTCTCTGGTGTGCTGCTGCCGGGCACCCATAAAATGGCGCCTGTGCACCTGGGACACGTGGAGGTGTGGGGAGAGGGGAAGGTCGCTTCTGCTTTGGCAGCTGCCCAATGATTTTTCCCAGGTAACTGTCGCCTCTGTGAGAGTATGAGCAGTACAAGCGAGCTGCCCCTACAAAAGAGACACTTTCAGCCTTTCTTTTTCAAAGCATTCATACGTGTCTGGGTATCTGCTGTGGTGAGACACCAGGTTTCATCCTTGTCGCCCTCATCCCCGGGGCCAGGGTGCACTCCGAGCCTTCCCACCCAGGTGTGCTGGCTAGACTGGGATGAGTGGAAGAGCCTCTGGCAGAGAAGTGAGCACAACGGGAAGGACCACATCCCCAGCGGGAAGAAGGACTGGTTCCCCCGAGGCCATCCCTGCAGTGCCCCTGCTGCCTTCTGCTGCTGCCTCTCCTGGGAGGGCAGAGATCCCTGCCTCCCATCCACAGGGCTGACGAAGGCTCAGCTGAGCCCAATCCATTTATCTCCCATTACTGTTATTAAATCTGACCCACAGTGGGGGAAAAATAGCATTTTTAGGATTGCAGGATATTAAGAACCCTCTTTAGAGATGAAAGAAATGCCGGATACTGTTACTCTAGGGAAGGATTGTGTTCCACCGGTTTCATTGTCATTTAAGGTAGAACATAAAGGTTAATGCTGAATAAAATAATACCCATGTTGATTATTTTAATAGTCTCAAAGTATAACTTTTTCCCTGGACTGCAGTTATTTAATCCACGTGCTGTACATGCACCAGCAGTATTTTGTACTTTTCCACAGTGCTGATATGATGGTTCCATTAAGTTCAGTGCTGAGAAGCTATTGTGTGTATCTCTCATACAATCATTCCATACTCTACAGAAAATGGAAAATATACGGATCCACAGACATGCTAATTCCCAAGATTTGTACATTTTAAAAGATTAATAAAAAAGTCCATCTTATTATTATCTGAGTTATAGGAAACATCAAAATAAATTAGGAATCCTACTGCAAAGAAATCCCCTATTCAACATATTGAGACAGGATGATGTTATGAGTGTTCAGACAAAGGTAATACAGTGCCTCTATTTAATTGCCCTGACACCTTGCTCAGTTCATCCAGCTATACTCTCAGAGCTAAAAAAACCCCTCTCATTGTTATTAGTTGTATTCCTTTTTAAATGTAATGTCATATTGCTGCGGGCTGAGCTAATGAAACATACCCATATTACCAAAATAGGCATATTTCTTCTTGTACAACACATTCTATCAAAACTGTCTGCTAAAGACATTGTGTTAAAGACCTTTCATAGAGCAATATAAAGAATATCTCAGCTACTCCAACATTTCTATTACATGATTATTAAAATGCCCAGGAGGACTAAACAATATAGTGTGGATCCAGTTATCATATAAGACTTTAGAAATATTGTTAATTCCTGCCACTGATTTATGTTAATACTAATGCTAGATTACATGCTATGGCTGCTAAACAGCCACTGCATACCAATTCACACAAGGACAGTCTCCCTCTTCTCTATGGGAGATGCCCTCTTCTGTTATAATGAGAATCTGAATTATTTATCTCTCTTTATCCTACAGTAGTTCACTTGACCACAATCACTTTTTTTTCCCCCCTGTTTCTACTGCACATCAATGCATGTAAACATGACACAATAACAACTACTATCTTTACCTATTCCAGCCACTTTAAATTACATGAGATCAGTCGGAGGATGGAAGCAGAACTATTGCGCAGTGCTGAGCAGGAGAGGGGCATGACATTGCCTAAATACTGAACTGACACCACCGCCTAAGTTGTCTTCAGTGTATTTTAAATACATGTCCAGTGTAAATCACAAACTGAACAATACAGAAGACTTCCTTGCTGGTGGTTTCCGCTGATGGCAACTTGTCTCAGTTGCTCACTGCCTTTTGCAGCTCTAGCTGGGGTGCACACAGCTCCTCCGTAGCACGTGCACAGACTCTGTTATCTCTGAAAGGGACTTCAGGCAAAACCAGCAGCATGGGTAGGATCAACTGCCGGTCCATTTTGGTTGTTCATGTAAGAAGGCAGTGTTCAGTTCCATCTTCTTCCTAATCAAGAGCAGGGATGTGGCCAAAGCTCTTCTGCATGAGAGGTGAGCACTGCATACACCAAGTTATAAAGCTGTCTGTGGCATGTCTATGGAAATACTTTTAACCTGTCTGTAAGACTTCTTCTGTGGTCATTAGTGCTGGGTTTATGCATTATTTGTCAGAATGCATTTGGTCCCCTTCATACATGGCACACATATGTTTCAGTTGAATTCCCCATGTGATATTTGTATGCTGCAACCCCACTGCCTGCTGTCTTACTCTGTGCTTTGGCTGTCCTTGGCTCCTCAGGAGTTTAGGAATCCTTCTAATAGCTCTGAGGATCCTTCTGGAGAGCTCCTTGGGGAGGATTGCCTTTCCTGTTTTCAAAATAAAGCAGTTCACACTACATCTAGGACACTATTTCACTGGTAGGATACCAACGTATCTCACCACTACTTCCATGCCTTCTGCAAGCAGCAGTGAAACTGAGGATATTCTTGGTCATGGCAGTTGTCCTACAAGTGTCAACGTGGATGCAGGCAGGTTCCCACTGAGTACTGCTCTGTGACCTAGGCTCCAAGCAGAGTTAGAAGGACACAATTCACAACTGTACATGTTGTTTGCCATAAGGAGTTGCAGGCTGCCATTTCACCAGGTGACAGGGTCCTGATCTGGGTTGATAAGGACCCATGATGGCAATAGAGGAGCATACTGTAAATGAAGGATAATCAGCAATGGAAAGAACAAAGATAGGAAATCTGGATGACATCTCAGCTGATGAGGAAGATGGCTCTCACGATTCTCAGGAAATGCTGAGGAAGAGGTTGTACAGGTTATTTGAAAACTGATAGCCCAAATTACATTTCCTAGATGATTTGAAGTACAAATTATGAAAAACAGAAAGACTGTTTACAAGGTGGCATGCTGTTTGGAAGGCTGTTATGCTGTGCTACGTGTAGGTATTGGATGCACAAAGCTTGGACTGTGTCAGGGCCATTAGAAGATCTATACTGTGTACCATTTTCTGTATTTTTGACCTCTCAGTTACACATCAGTTGAAAGGTGTATTTTTCCATTGTGCTTTTAGTTGTTGCTGTTCACTGCATTGTCTCACCGCCATTGCCACCAGCCAATAAGATATGACCCTATTGACCCTAGGATATATAGTGACTCTTCAATAACAATTTCAGCCACCATCCAGAGCACTTCCGTTTTCACCAGACAAATTGTGGAGTGGAAATAGAAGGGTAAGAGGGTTTTTCAGATTTTTTTTTTCTTAGATGAAGATGGTAGACTCTCCATCAGGCTTCAGACTACATTCTGTACAATGCCAGCAAAACCAAGGAGAAGGAGATGGGAGAAGTTTGGATGAGAAGATTGAAGTGGAGTCATACATTGTGAAATCACATTCATTTACCCACCAGAGCTAAATGAGTTAAATTATGATGGATGTTCTTGCCCACCTGTTCTGTGCAGAGGCCCTGACCGCAGTTGAAGGTGCTGTGGTGCTGTATGCTTGTTTCTTTGAAAGTCGTAAACCCTCATTGTATGCAAATCTTGGACCCAGTGTCCACTTTCTTCAGCTTGTCCTTGCTCTTGCTGGCTCCTCCTCACCTGCCCCTGCGATGAGCAGCCATCACTACACTGTTACTCTAGAAAGGCAATGGGAGAAGAAATGCTGAAGAGAAGAAAAGTGTGGGGCTTTGTTATGAGAAGTGACCAGTGAAAAAAAGAGAAAGGAAAGAGAAGGAAAGGGAAGACAAGGCAAGGCAAGAATACATTTGAAGGGATTGATCAGGCAGAGTGGTTTGTGGGTAAGAGTGACTGTGTGAAGGTTTGAAACCACAGAGGTGGGTATGTGTGTGTTATTAAAAGCCAGGGTCATTGTAAGGACTTGAATCCCAACAGGGACTCTCACGGCAAGCTCCACAATGCGTCCTTCACTGGGAGGCAGGATGTGCACAGGGCCTTTGCTGCTGGGCAACAGGACAGAGGACCTCAGAGTCCAACTGTGGAATCTGAAGCTGGAGACACTGTTGGACTCTGCTGCTCACTCGCACTAGCCCTGCCTTCACTTGTTCCCACATCTGTTTTGTTTTGCACATGCTTGCTTGGCAAGCTAGAGGTGTCTGCTGGCTGATGACATGCAGACTCCTGAGACTGGAAGGGAGGGGAGCAGGACATCTCTGACAGGGATGGGGGAACAGGCAAGGAGAGAGAAGCAGAAGTGTCTAAGAAACAGTGTGGGCGCCCCAGGGCCTATGTGCACAGAGGGACCTCGGCAGTGATGCTGACCATGTACTCTGACCACCTGTGATCTGAGGAGGTGATCACATTGAATGCTGTGACACTGACCCATCGCACCTGGTCAACAAAAACTCTCTTTCACCCAACCAAGCAAGCTTAGCCCTGCGCTATTCAGTGATGTTATTGATATGATGCCTCAGAGGTGGACGTTCTGAATTCCAATTAGTTGTAATAATTACTCAAGTTCAGTAAAACGCCCCAAAGGTGTTATTTTAAATCAGGAAAACAGAAGGTCAGATTTTATGTGGTATAGATTAGCCTAACTCTAAACCCTTCAGTACTGCTGTATTAATTTCTATTATCTGATGTGCTAGTTTTGGTTACACTGGTTACCATTTTTCTTTAGGGAAGTAGAAGCCTAGAGACAGACTTTAACATTCATTATGCCAGTCTAAACCTAGAGTAATTCTACTGAGTTTGAAGGAGTTACACTGGATTTGCCGTGTAAGAAATGAGGTCAGAATCGAGTCATAAAGCAAGATGCCATTTATCAGAGTTGATGAGAGCTTACCTTGTAATATTTAAAATCACTGGTATTTTAGTCAGATAGGGAAATGCACTCTCAGAGTCCAATTTAACAAAGTCTAATTTCAAAAACTGAAGCCCAGTTCTCCTAATCAGAGTGACTTTAGATACATATGGGAATATCAAAACATGATTGCCCTGAAACTCAATCTTCTTCTTTTTAATTAAAGAAAGAATCCTGTCTTAGTCACCTGAGAATCTGAAAGATACTCTAAGTATTTGACACTCAGAAGAACTTTTAACAGATAAATTATGAGGACAAGAGACAAAAGCAAATTTAAAATAAAACTAAAGATGCTCTAATAATTCAGAAAAAAAAAAAGAGCTAATCAATTTGATCTGCAAATCCTTCCTTCAAGCAAAAAATAAACCTATTTCAGGAATTAATTTAGATTATAAGTAGTGACTAAACCTTCAACTGATGTAAATCAGCAAAGCTCCACTGATTTCAATGGAGCTCTACTAGGACAGGTTAGATGAGAATTCGACCCTCAATGGCTTTGTAATTTTTTTCCCGATCAACAAACAAAATATTACTTTAAGTTAACACAGAATCATATAATAGAATCATAGAATGGTTTTGATTAGAAGGAACCTTTAAAGGTCACCTAGTCCAACCCCCCTGCAAGGAGTGGGGACATCTCCAACCAGATCAGGTTGCTCAGAGCCCTGTCCAACCTGGCCTTGAATGTTTCCAGGGATGGGGCATCCACCACCTCTGTGGGCAACCTCTTCCGGTGTTCCACCACCCTCATTGTAAAAAATTTCTTCCTTATATCTGGTCTGAATCTACCCTCTTTTAGTTTAAACCATTACCCCTTGTCCTATCGCTACAGGCCCTACTAAAAGCTCTGTTGCTATCTTTCTTTAAAGCCCACTTTAAGTAGTGAAAGCATGCAGTAAGGTCTCTCTGGAGACTTCTCTTCAGCCTGTCCTCATAGGAGAGGTGCTCCAGCTTTCTGGTCATCTTCGTGGCTCTCCTCTGGACTCACTCCAACAGGTCCACATCCTTCATATGTTGGGGGCTCCAGAGCTGGACGCAGTACTCCAGCTGGGGTCTCATGAGAGTGGATTAGAGGGGCAGAATCACCTCCCTCGATCTCCTGGCCATGCTTGTTTTGATGCAGTCCAGGATATGGTTGGCTTTCTGGGCTGTAAGAGTACATTACCGGCTCATGTCCAGCTTTTCATCCACCAAACACCTGACTTAAACCCTCACATTCCTCAGTCATGACCTGATGTTTCTTTTGTAAGAGATCTCCCAATTTCTCTATTTTAACAATTTTAGGAGTAAGACAAATCTTTAAGAAATCACTTCTTTCAATCAAGTTGTGCAACCTTGGCAAAGTACGTATCTTATACTATACACAGCACCACCTCCTCCTGACTTTGAAGGAAGAACGTGACAATGCTAAGGGATTAATCTCCTTCTGGCATAATTTCTCTGGTTTCTGGTTTCTCTGGCATAATTTCACTCAGGCTAACACACATAGGAGTGCATGTGGTCACATGCCCTATATTGCTTGACAGGCTTTTGTTGGAAAAAGCCTTCAGTTTTGGAGGTGTACTCATCCCCAAGAGCATTGCATTGAAAAAGTAGAAGTGGAATATAACTGAGCTAAATAGAATCATAGAATCATAGAATATTTAAGGTTGGAAGGGACCTTTAAAACTCATCTAGTCCAACTCCCCTGCAAGGAGCAGAGACATCTTCAACTAGATCAGGTTGCTCAGAGCCACGTCTAGAGATCACACCGATATTAAAACTCCTTCAATCCCTGCAGGTAAAAGCTGGAAGAGTAGTGCAAACTCCAGGCTGTTGCTGTGAGGGCTCTGCAGAGACTCATACTTCCACAGGGAGATGTCTGGTGCAGACCATGGTTCCTCAAGTGGTCCTTCAGTGCCAAGGCTGGTGTGCTGGGCAGCACTGGCACACCTGCTTGCACAGCCAAATAGTGAACAAGGTGGGGGAAGCAAGATCTGCTTTTCCCACCAGATGATTCCCTGAGCTGCTGTACTTCATGGCCACATAAACACCTGGCTAAGCAAAGCATTGCAGTGACACGGAGCTGGAAGTGAGTAGCTGAGGGGCTGGAGAGTCAAGAGCTGCCTAAGGCATCTAAATAACACCAAAATGGTCACCAAATATGAAGCCACACAATCTGCTACAAAATCTGCCATGCCATGCCACATTAAACTTCCAAGAGCAATTCTACAGCCTGAATTAGAGAACAGAAGCAAACACGAAGCATAGGCAAATGGTGGAGATCTGGTATCCTATGCCAAACCAATTAAGCAGTCAGGCCCATCGGTAAAATTGTCTAGAAAGAAAACTGCTTTGTGCCCTTCCTGAGGACAGCACAAAGAGAACTGGGAATACTGTGGGGTGGAAGGAGACCCAAGCCAACCAGCAAATTGCAGTGTGCTGGCTACACTGATTTCAGTCCCCTTGGTCCCCTTGGTCGCTTCGGTTTTACAGCTGTAGAGGTCCTTGAATCACTTCCTAATAACTTTCTACTGAATGGTATGACAATGAAACCCATGCAGTTTTTTTTTTTCTTGTTGATAGTGAAGCTTTTAAACCTTGTGCATCCAGAACTACAATTCTATTTTGAGCTGTGTTCTTTTCTGCCTGCAAGTGTGGTTTATGGTCATAGCAATGGTAGGAGAAGGATTGAATGTCCGTTATCTATTAACCATCAGGCTGCCATTATGAACATTAAATGGCTTCCCAACTGCTTCAAAATAAAAAAAGTGCCAGCAAATATTTGATGCTATTCAATAATTAGAAAAGTCTGGAATTGTCTCTCGTTCGTTAACCTTAATCATATCAACCTGTTCGCATACATTAGTGTATCAAATGCCAAAAGCCTTCTGGGAACCCAGCCCTTTGCCAGCTGGTACGTACTGCATTCGACCAGGACTCCTTTTTGTATGAGAATCAATGAAAGAACATTCACAGCGGTTTGACAAAAAACATGGAAGCCAGCAAACGCATCTGGAAGTTTCTGAGAATAAGCACACACACTGTGTGTTCGTTTATTTTCCCACAAACAGGGAGATAGAAAAGATGATGTAGCCTGTGAAAGCCATGCTTATCTAGGACAATATCACTGGGGCATCACATTATATTACTGCAGAGAAAGCACACGCACTTCCAGTTTTCACCAGGGAGAGCAGCTAAATGTTACTCTGAATACACGGAGTGAGCCACATAGATTGACAAGGAATTTTGTTACCAAATGTTCATCACCCTTTGAAGAAGTTGTGTGCTGTGCTGCACAGTGGTATCAGTTTTTTTTTTTTCCCCACAGAAAGTGGAAGGAAATTCGGTATAGTGGAGGAGCAGATCAGCAAGCAAGGATCCCAGAAGTTATGCCCACAGACGACCTCTGCAGCACCCGCGGAGGGAGAGGGAAAAGGGGCCATATTATTGCTGCCTGGCTCTGTACATGTGCTCCAAGTCACACGGGTGCAGTCAGTCACCCTGTTGCATGCCTTTCCTTCCCTCAGCTGAATAGTTTTGTGACTGAAAATGGAGTAAGTCCTACATTAGAGACATTCTCAGAAAACAAAACATTGCAAAAGACAAGTGGGATGCCACATAATATTATTAGTGCATTTTAGTCTGAGGTTAAATTTAAACACATCTGCTCAAATTTTCTTATTCTCACCCTTCTGGTCTTGCCTCTTTTTAGCCTTGCCTGCTGGTTTTGTTCTTGACCAATATGCCAGCAGCTATTTTCCGTCTATTGCTGCTTTTTCCCCAGGTAGGTGAAGTGAGGTCTCTCTTAGCGCCGAATTCTGCATGAAATAAAACTCTATCTTTTTAATAATGAATCCTTCACATTGTCTCAGGGGCCACGCACACAATTAAGAACAATATGAAATTTAATTAACACAGGATAATAATAAGAGTATGAATGTCACAGTGAACTCTGAGTGAATACAGACCCCCTCAGTAAATGATTTGGGAACCGGAGTGAAAGGCAACTGCTAACACTCTGGTCCCAGGAACCCAAGTGGCATTTCAACACCTGAACTCAAGTATCAAGGTACTGGAAAGGAAGAAAAGATGACTGCCAAGCAATTAGGACCCAAAGGCTACAGATCTTTGCAGGATAATGCTAAAACGTGGAGTTACACCTGTAGGTGGTGATGGAAGGAGTGGAGCCCAGGCACTGAGTGCTCTGAACGCCTGCAGCCTGCCCATGGCATCACACATACTTAAACAAGGGTGCTTTTGTGTGGAGCACCACAGGTCACGTCCAAGGGACGTTGCTCAAAGGGCGCTCCCATGATAGTCACTATGATGGTCACAGGCACATCCTTTAAATTGCAGAATTCACTTCTGGCCATATAAGCTGTTGTCTATCTTGCCTGTTTATCCTGTGTACGTCCAGCGCGTACCCTGCAGTTCCAAAGCACCCCCAGACATTGTTTGGGAACCCCAAAGAGTGCACGGTAAGTAGCATCAGAAGTAGAATTTGTATTATCAAAACAAAAAGGCTACTACAAAAAAAAAAAAAAGGTAGTGGAGCACAGAGAGGAAAGAAACAACTGACTGCAGCCCATGTTTCCATCAGGGGAAAACACTCACCTGCTAAGTTTTAGATAAATCTTCATTACAAAATCCAAGTACAAAGGTAAACATCTGAAGTGTGGTTAAAGTATTCCCACCCCCTTGCTTCTCCTGCCTTTTCCCTTCTCCCCAAAGAGCCAACGCAGCCCTGGCAGTTCATACTGGCTGAGAAATGGGCTTCTATCCCTTAGACTGCAGTCATGTGTGTGCGTCTTCTCATTTAAGCTCTTCCATTCTGTTTCTCTTAGAGGCTGAGAAATCTGCTTTTGGGGAGAAAAAAAAAGGAAGTGGGGAAGCTCATTAGCAATTTGTTTAGAATTTGAATGTCAGCGTAGTCACTTATGTCTAAGTGACTGAAAAATGTATGCAAGTCCCCTGACTTTCAGCAAGAGATCCAGTGTTCTAACATCAGAATAAACAATATAATTACTGTGTGTATGAAGACATATTGGTCTCCGTATAATGAGATATTCAAATCTGCTCTACTTGAATCAGATCACAGAGATATATTAAACACACATGGCGAAAGAATTCAGTGTAAGGGTAACCATGTGTTCTGCCAAGTCTTTCTATGCATGAATGGGCTGCCAGGGCACCATAGGCTACAGACAAAGTACAGGAGAGCTGTGTTCGGAGGTAGGGAAATGAGGTTGCAAAGGTATTTCCTCTTCATTCCCTCGAACATGCGACTGTCTCCCATTTCTCTTCCTCTTTCACAGGCTGGTGCACCTCCAAAGCAATTCCACCAGAATTTACTGTAGCATTACTGTATCATGGTTTCTTGGTACGGTTTATTACTGTGTATTTATAGCACCCAAGAGTGAGTTGGCTGCCTGAGAGGGGTAGCGATTGCGAAGGCTATTCTCAGTTTCAGTTGCAGAATTGTTTTCACAAGTTCGCAACATTCTGGAAAACATGCCTCCTTTTCCAGTGTCGCTGCAGCTATTTTCAAGCGGAGGTGCTTGAACTTGCTGGCTAGCGGCAGCGTGTGCGTGTGCCTGATAGGTGCTGAGGATTGATTGACAAGTCAGAAAGCCGAGGCTTGGGCCCCTTGCTGTGCCTGAGATCATGTATTACTGCGTACGATCAGGAGCAATCATTGTCAAAGCATGAGATGTCAATTTTTTGGCAGTGTTATTTCAACATCCAGATACTATGAAAAACATGGTAAGATGAAAACAGTAGCTGTTTTGCTTACTCGTAGAACTGCCTAAGCGTGGATACCATAGCAGATTGAGTTACGCTCAGCTGCCAAAACAGACACAGAGAATGTTTCTGTGGGTCATGGAAAAGTCTGAGCGCCAAAGTATGCCGTTCCTTGGGTGGCTGAGCTGCTGCAGAGACCTCAGTGTGGCAGATCAGAAAAATACAAACAAATCAAGGCCATGATTTCAGTCTTTATCATTCACCATGGTTATATGGACAAGTTTCTCTGCTGAGAGCACTGACCGATTTTAAAGGAAATTTTGTCTTGCTTTTCGTTCCCAGGGCATATATGATGTATTAAACATGCTTTTGTCTGGGTACAGCTGCTCATATGCCTGTTGGGTACACGGGCATTTTTAGAGGATGCTTCTCTTTTCCATGTGTTGATGGAGCCAGAATTTCAGGGCGGCAGGAGCAAGGTGGGAAGACAGGAGGAGTCCAGTCCTTGCTCCTCTCTTGGCAGCCATCGCAGCTGTGTTCTGCATAGTGCTTACCAAGATGACGATGCAAATTCACATGGAAGATAGGTTCTGGGGAGAAAACTCCATTTCATGTGGCTGCTAGTGACACAAACCTGGGGAGAGATTTATCAGGAGAAGCCTGGCCATTTTTAAGAAAAGAGAACTCACAATTTTGAAGCAGAAAAGAGAGTGAGACCTCTTTGTCTCTTCAGGGAACCACAGCTGCCCGAAGGAAAGGTATGAGATAGATGTGATTACCAAACTCAATTTTTGAAAGGCTTCAGTGGCAACTAGGGAAGGGGAGAAGGGGCGGAAAAGATTTAATGGGAATTGCATATGCACAGCATCTCTTAGAATAAAGCTCAGGCTTTGTATTTTATTTCACTTAGAGATGGACTGTAGAGTTTATTTTTGCAGAGTAAGTGAGGTAAAGCTGCCGTTTGAGAAAAAAACAAACCATGGATGGTTTCTATCCTCTTTGGTTTCATACAACTCTTTCAAGCCTATGTGAGGTTTCAAATACTAAGCCAGGACTCAGATGCCAAGCTCAGTTTTTAATTAATATTTAAATTCATAGCTCAAACATGTAGAGCTAGACTACTGCAAGAGCCTTTTTCACAGCAATATTCTAATATTGAGATCAGCTATAACCCTATACTGCAACTTCAGTGGATGGAAAACCTACATCATGTTTTAGTCTGAAAAAAGACACATTCTGGCTTTTGAAAAGCAAATGTAGTAACATTTAGTTAGCACAATGGTAGATTTCTTCTTTCCAGGGCATGAGGTTGCCTTTTCTGTCTTTGAAGGGTGTGGAAAACAAAAAAAGAGACAAATAAGCAGATAGTTAAACTGGATAGATACACTGACTTCATCAGACAATGTTTGTCTGGCTAAAAACTCCCTTTCATCATTATGGGAGTCAGTTCATATCCTCGCCCCGTGGAAGTGGTTAGCTTTTAATTCATTCAAGAGATGCTATCAAAAAAGGGGGAGGTATTTTTTACAATCCCAAACCCAAAATAATACTGCTAAACAATACATAATTCATATCTCTTCAGAATTCTGAATGTGGTCAGAAATAAATAGCAGAAGAGACATTTAAGAGCTATTCTCATTGAAAAATGTAATTAATTGGTGTTAGCCATGAAATATTTCTTTTGGGGGGGTGGAGCAGCATTGCTTTAATTACAAGTAATTGTTCTCAAAATCATGCAGCTCATAAGTTTCGCAGGCTAGACAGTGATTATGCATCAATACACTAATCTATCACCTTCATTATTTTCGTCATCTGGTGTGATCATCAAACTTTGGCGTGTAACCCAGACAAGAAACCAGACATATCTCATGCTTCCATTCTTTCCAAATTGGTTTGTTTTAACAGAAAAAAAAATTGCACTGGTGATGCAAATTTCAATGCTTTTGTTTCAAATGAAGACAGTAAATTAAATTAAATTCGCCTTTGTATGTTATTAGATGACGACAACGGACAAGATGTTTTTGTGATGCCGCGATGGCTAGGGGGGCTCAAGACACCCCAATATTTCTGCATTCTGCCACAGACTGGCTTTGTGAACAGGAGATTTCACTTTTTGCAGTTTGTCCAGACTGCCTACTGAGCGTACTAGGCATCAGCTGCTGGAGACCAAGCAGGGTGACTCTCTTCATCTTAGACACCACAGTGGCAATGATGCTCACATCAGACATATTTAGATACTCTGCCACTATAGAAGAATGACCAATCTTCTTGTAACATGGGAATGCAGGGAGCCTTAAACCATTATTACAGCTTAATACTTGATCTATTGAAACAAAAGTAGCTACCTAACCACAATTTATTGTCATTACTGTTATCGTTATTATTATTACTAGATGAATGCTGAGCTGAGTCTGTTATTAATTGAGACACTGCTCATCCCAGTCTTTAGTCGTCCCTACCCAAGATACCACATAAGCACCCATGTAAATCAAAGTTAAGCAGAGGATTAAGTGCTGTCCTGCATAAAGATGGCTTAAGTACATGTTTCCCGAATCAGGGCATAAGCTGTTATTTTACTACTGTCTCTGCAGTACTGCTGTTTCTACCTCATTAGAATGAGAGGATGCTTGCATAAATTCCTCATATTGACACACAAGACTATGCCTGTCTCCCTGAGAATTTGGAGATTTCTTTCCTTCTCCCCCAAATTAATAAGTGCTGTCACCTGCATCACTAAACACCAATTCGCTGCTTACCGCTAACAAGACCTCCACGTAATGTAGCTAACAGCAGTATTTCAAAAATAGAGCTCTCCTGTTCCCAGCATGTCTGACGAGAATACATTAGAGGCACCTGTCCCTGGCACCAATATTTTGTTTTCTGTTCTTTTACGTGGGAAGGAAGAAATCTAAAGCACTGAAATTTTCCTTGAAAGCAAAGCAAGTGCAAATGCAGGAATCTCTTTCCCCATCCTGCATCCTCTCTTTCAATCCTCTCCAGCCGCAGGGAAATTTTCAAAAGTAAGTAAACATTAGAATCATATCCAATTGGGTAAAAAACCCTAAAATTATCTCTTTCTCAATAATTTTAATTTAAAAACCATCAGGCAGCAGGAAATGTTTTAATTACGTTTGAAACTATGAGACCGGCTCTGTGCTCACCAAGTCAAAGACACAAATACTGCACTATACCACAAATACACTGCAAATATCAGCAATCTTAAAGCTAGTCCATCATACCCGTTATCTGTTTGGGTCAGGACCGGTAACAATGGTACAAAAGAAACTCAAGACCGGTAAAATCATAGAATCATAGAATGGCTAGAGTTGGAAGGGACCTTCAAAGGTCATCTAGTCCAACCCCAATGCAAGGAGCAGGGACAGCCCTGACTAGATCAGGTTGCTCAGAGCCTCATCCAACCTGGCCTTGAATGTTTCCATCCACCACCTCTCTGGGCAACCTGTTCCAGTGCTCTACAACTCGCATTGTAAAAAAATTTTTTCTAATATCTAATCTAAATCTACCTCCTTCTAATTTAAACCCATTACCCCTTGTCCTATCACAACAGGCCCTACTGAACAGCCTCTCCCCATCTTTCCTGTAGGCCCCCTTGAGGTATTGGAAGACTGCTATCAGGTCTCCCCGGAGCCTCCTCTTCTCCAGGCTGAACAACCCCAACTCTCTCAGCCTGTCCTCTTAGGAGAGGTGCTCCAGCCCTCTTATCATCTTCGTGGCCCTCCTCTGGACCCTGTCCAACCGGTCCATGTCCTTCTTATGTTGGGGGCTCCAGAACTGGACACAGTACTCCAGGTGGGGTCTCACCAGGGCAGAGTAGAGGGGCAGAATCACCTCCCTCGACCTGCTGGCCACACTCCTCTTGATGCAGCCCAGGATGCTGTTGGCCTTCTGGGCCGCAAGGGCGCATTGCCCACTCATGTTGAGCCTCTCGTCCACCAGCACTCCCAAGTCTTTCTCCTCAGGGCTGCTTTCAATCCATTCTCTTCCCAGCCTGTATTTGTGCCTGGGATTGCCACGACCCAGGTGCAGGACCTTGCACTTGGCCTGGTTGAACTTCATGAGGTTGGCACGGGCCCATCTCTCCAGCCTGTCCAGGTCCCTCTGGATGGCATCCCTCCCTTCCAGCGTGTCAACGGCACCACACAGCTTGGTGTCGTCAGCGAACTTGCTGAGGGTGCACTCTATCCCACTGTCCATATCACCGACAAAGATGTTGAACAGGGCCGGGCCCAACACGGACCCCTGAGGGATGGCACTCGTGACCGGTCTCCACTTGGACATTGAGCCGTTGACCACCACTCTCTGAGTGCGGCCATCCAGCCAACTCCTTATCCACCGAGTGGCCCATCCATCGAATCCATGCCTCTCTAGTTTAGAGAGAAGGATGTCGTGCGGGACAGTGTCAAATGCCTTGCACAAGTCCAGGTAGATGATATCCGTTGCCCGTCCCTTGTCCACCGCTGCTGTTACCCCGTCATAGAAGGCCACCAAATTGGTCAGGCACGATCTGCTCTTGGTGAAGCCATGTTGGCTGTCACCAACCACCTCCTTGCTCTCTATGTGCATTAGCACGGTTTCCAGGAGAATCTGCTCCATGAACTTGCCAGGCACGGAGGTGAGGTGTTCCCCTCCTCAAAGGACGTGCAGCAGCGCTATATGCTTCTGTAGCCTTTGTTTGAATTGCGGGAGTAGTTCTGTAGACTGTGGGACAGTCCTTAGCTTCAGACATCTGTCCTGTATACCTTGACACCTGAGGTAGATTCCTTGGATCCCTTCAATGTCAATTAAGGGAAATAGGTGTTTTAAAGACTCAGTTCACCTCGTCAAATGTAGATGTCAGCCCTAGGAGATAATGAATGGGTACCTCCTAAAAATGCCTGTTTCTCTGTATTGACTTCTAAAGGAGCCTTAAGTGATGTAAACATCTCAGATGGAAACATCTGTGTTTAGTTAGATGAATCCCATGATGCCTGGTGCTCAGATGCATCCTCAGACTTCACATGTCTGCTCAGCTGCTTCTACTAGGCTTTACCTTTGTCCACTGGCATTAATTTTATTTGGATGTCTTCTACTAGAAAACAACTGATTTGTGCCTTTTTCCCCTGTGACAATGATAGTGTAAGCTGACAAGGTACTTTCATGCCATAAACGTCTCTCCTGTTTAGGGCAGTTTGTGAATTATTTTCAATTTTCCCTTGCACTTGAGCAGCAGATTTGAATAATCTTAGACATGGATTTAATGCTAGATCAGATTCAGTGCAATTCCCATTACAATATCTCAAAAACATCCATTGACCAACAAGGAAACTGGGTTGAGTTTCTTAAGTGTGCTATCATGAAGCCAGCCAAGGCACCGCTGTAAATGAGTAATGCTAATTTCAGTGAAATCCATTGACTGCAGTTGAGAATATAGATGTAAAATTGTTTCCTTTCTTATTCACCTGAGAAATTAAATATGCTATAGGAAAGAAGGGAATACCCAAACAGCACATTTGTGTTTTCTTTTTCTTTGTAATTTTTTGGTGTTGCTGTCATGTGAAGAAACAGATAATATTGCCTCATTCTCCTTATGATTTATATGGGATTTCAAGTAGAATCTCTCGTCTTGTTCAATGTTCAATCTCAGCCCAACCCTACGTCCAAATAATGATGGACCGTTTATAAAAAGAAGCAGCAAAATATACTGAATAATCAAAGATTCCAAAAAGATTGTTTAACACTTATTGGAATTGCTTACCCAGACTTGATTTTATTTCTTTTCACATGTCTCTGCCTAGCTTTTCAGTTGAATTTCCATATACCTGGCTTTCAAGCACCTGGCAATCTTAAGACTCTGCAGAAATCTCTCAGAAGTAGCTCAGATAAATCTTTATAAGGTAAATGGGTAATAGAGTGACGTCAGTCTGAAGTTTCCCTCTTGCCTGTTTTCTTGAGTAAAATCTAAATGCTGTTTGAAAAAGCTGCCCCTTTTTAATGAAGAGTTCACTTTATAAATTATAAGGTTGTATCCATGTTCTTTTACCAAGTTAGTCATCTTTTGACTATTCCATCTGCTTCTAGATCATGTAGTAATAAGGAATAAAGGCACTTTATGGACCTGATTTTCCAAACACTTACCTCACTGTACACCAGAAGTAACTCCCCTGTAGTCGTTAGGTTTGATTTCTCTCATATTTCTTTCTTGCCTGGCTTCCAAAAAACGGGGGCATGGGGAAGGGGGCAGCTGGGCTGGGCAGCTCTCCTGTCCCTCTCCCTCTCAGGCTGCTTTAAGCTGTGGCTTACAACGGTGCTGCCATCCTCTGGGATCACACCGGTGGAAAACGACCCCATGCATAAGGAGCCCTAAGCCTTGGAGAGTCCCTTTTTAAACTTATGTACATGTTTTGTGGTTACATTAAGTCTCATTGTGAATAAATAAACTCCACACATTGAAATTTGCACTATTTTGGTCTGTAAACTTTTGTGTTCACAGTTGTTAAAGAAAGAAGGCTGAGTCTTCACAAAAAAAAATGTTCGTTTGCTGGGAAAAAAAGAAAAAGCTGCAGTGAAGTGACACTTTGATTATAAATAAAAACTTTTGAGTTGATTTAACAGTTCACTTTAGGCATTTTTTGAGCTGTGGAAATCGCAGTGCTTTTAAGATAATTAACATTGTATGATTGCTAATGAAATCCACATATGCATACATATATATATGCATTTATCCATCTACATACATATATGCTCCTCTTAGGTTTACTTAAAAAGGAATCAAATGGGAGGGAAAGCACATTTTTCAAATGTGGCTCTAATTGTCTTTTGTGCATGTTCTATAGATCATTACTGACTGTTTACAAACCTTGCTTGGAATGGCTTTACAGCAATAGAGAGGGTAACATATCTTCATTGTTTATAAAATGACAGCTCCTAATGGACCATATTAGCTTTAACACAAACTATTAAATCCTTTTCATTAAATTATTCTGCGCTCTATTTTGGAATCTTGTTAGCTCTGGGAAGTAGGTGCAAACTCCTAAGGAAACATGAGCACACATTGAGACTATTATAGATAATGTTTATTAAATAAGCCTCTGAGGATGTTTTTCTTGGGTTGCTCTCAAGCATTTTGAAGGAGTCATGTTCCATGTTTGAGGTCCCATGTTTCTTCCTCTTAAACTATGAGCAGCTGTAGCACATGACCTACTTCTGTAGAACCCTGTAATGATTTCCTTCCTTCAGTGGCTTCAGGAGTCCCTCTTCTGCCCTGTGAAAAAAGGGACAAATATTTTAATCCAAGCAAAATGCTAAAGCAGGTTTTGTTGGTTTCAGGGAAGAAACTCAATACAGCTACATCACTGAGCGTAGGCCTCAAATTGGAACCATCTGGCCCGCAGAAGCACCATGAGATCTTTGGGGAAGGCATGGAGAGTTTTGCCTTGGGCTGTAACTCATACACCTGCAGAAGGGGTAGACATGTTGGCAGACACGCTGGGCTCCTACAGCAATACAAGCCTTCTCTCACAGCTCTGTGGCAGTGCTGGAGTTTGGAAATTACCCTGACATGTTTAATAAATGCAATCACTGTACCGCATGCGCTCCGGATAGCAAGTATTAAGCCGCGCTTGCCGTTAAGTTAATTCAGACTGGTCTACGCTCCAAGGTCTGTGTCTTTTCACCCTTCTCGCACAGACAGCCCCTTTGAAGGCAAAACAGGGACAAGGGAAGGAAGGCGGTAAGCACAAAAACACGTGTTACATCTTGAGGCTGCCTCTTGCAGGAGGCAGCCTCATGTGATATTCATGCGAATTGGATTAGATTGAGAAGAGATTCTCGTTGGTAAATATTCCAGCTCTTTGGGAACACAGAAAGGTAAAATAATGCAGGTGTCAGTGTGATCTAAAATAATCCGTCCACCTCGGTGGGGGGGCTTGTAAAATCTCTAGGCTGGATGCGGAAAGGAAGAGAAGCCACATGCAGACTCTGAAGGTCGCGACTCGAGAAACAGTCAGAAAGAGGCGGTGTCCGAGCTCCGCCAGAAAATGAAAATGCACATCACAGAAGCAGGAGGACATATATCCTTTGACTGGAATGTTATTAAACAATTAGGATCACAGGTTTTTCTGGAGCTCTGCACAGCGCCTGGCTTTCTGCCTGCGGCCTGGCAGCGGATGGCAGAGCAAAAGACCAGAACGTGACATTTGCACCTCTGTGATCTGTAGTTGCGAATGCTATTTTGCACCTGCAAATTTGTGCCCTGACCCTACGGGCGCTCTTCAGACAAAACTCCCAGCAGTCCCTCAGGGCTAAAAGGTTAAGGCCCGCATAGTTGGACATCAATACCGTGTTATTCTCCTTTCAGCGATATAATGTACATGACAGCCTGGCAGAATTTCTGATGCCGGGTTAGAAAGCATCCCTACTCACAGCATGCTGGAGGGTAACAGGTTTTCCCAGCCTTCTCCCTCTGCCTAGAAATCGCACTGACTGTATCAGTCTCTACATCAGGAAAGTTTACAGCCTGAACCTCAACCTGTACTTTCCCATATTCCTGAAGAAGTCCAAAGAGAACATTTTGGCCCAACTCTGCTTTCATTGTACTCTATATTGCTAGCATCGGGAGTCATGTACATGGGCTATCCCAGCCCTAAACCATGGAATAAAATAGACAGAATGTGCACAAGATCACCATCTAGTCCTGTGAGATGCAGTATCCTGGCTCTGCTGGCCCCTGTGGTCTCCTCTTTAGGAGGTGCCGAAGTGTTTTCAAAGCCAGATCGTCAAGGCAACTTTCTAATTTTTTCACTGCGAGCTACACTGGGGGTAAGGATAAAGGAAGACTATATACAGTGTGTAAAAAAAAAAGAAGTCTCTAGCTCTTGTCTCCTGCACCTTTCTGTAAATGCAAAGCAGCTCTACAGAAGCTGATAGAACAGTGCCAGGGTAAAATGGATGATGGAGAGAGCAAAAGCAAAATTTTTTTTCTGAGATCTATAGAGACGTTATGGAGATTTTGTGGCCAGTCAATTATATATAACAGGAATAAAGGCAGAGCTGTCTCAAAGAATAGCACGCTGAAATGAGCTCCTTAGTTCCCACCTCAGTCCTGTCTGATTTTGTACAGGAGGTACTGACAAGTAAGAACGATGGGATACAGTATGTGTTGCCAGAGACGAACTTCCTTTTGCAATCGTATTTGATTTGCTTTTGCTTTTCACCATGCCTTGGTTCACCTCACCTTGCAGCAACTCCTCACTGCTGTCCACACAGCCAAGGTAGCTTTGCCTAATACACAGCTCCAACAGTTTCCAGCGCTGTTTCAGCAACAAGATGAGAGTTAATGAGGCTCAACACACTTCCTACCAAACTTTATGGGGAAAACCCCTTGAGTGAGAGCAGGAAATCCATCTGGTAAGAATTACAACGTAGTCTCAGTTCCTCAACTGGAAGCTGAAGAGAATATTGATATTTTTCAAAATATCAAATATTAAATGTGGGGGTTCTCCAGCCAAATTTCTCTTTGGTTCAACGGTGCAATTTTTAATTTCAGTGTCATTTAGATTTCTGAAATAATTTATTATATACTTCAGGAGTACTGAAAATTTCCCGACTCCAGATTCTGCTACCTCTGTTTGTGCAGGTTGTGCACAGGCAATTCCACTGCTGCTAGGAAAAAAAAAGTGCTGTTTGCTATGACGAAGGGTGGGCAGAATCAGACCCTTCCTAAAAGCCTTCTGAAAGATGGGAAAACGCAAAGGGCCCAGTTTTCAACAAGTACATTTTGACAAATAACTAAATTACCTTGTCATCCTAACCAGCAAACCAAGGAGGCTTACCACAGCCTTGCCAAATGCCTTTAACGAACAGAAATTCTCCCACATTCTGGGAATAACAACAACAACAAAAAAAAGGAAATCTTTATGAGGGGAAAGCAAATGCAGCTGGGAACCTGGGACACCAGGTAAAAGCATATGCAAACACATAAAGAGACAAGTACTTTCCCTTTGCAAGTTTTTTTCAGTCATCTGGCTTTTCCCGCTCTCCCCGCCCCAGTCCCGTGGTGATGGTCCTTGCAGCACACTTTTCCAGACACACACCAAACCTGACACACAGGCTGCAGCCGCAAGCCAAATGTTTGCTTCCAGATGTGCCTGCCGGCCCCAGCGGAGCTGCTCCCCCATCCAACAGCCCACGACAGCAGGTTGGCAGCTAAACTTTCCTGGGGTACCCGGCAAATAAGTGACGGTCCAGATCTTCATCCTTCCTTAGCTCTGCCCTTGCTCTGGTTTCTGACAGACACCGGAGAGATGTTCCCTGCCTACATCACATTTCAAAGCGTCGACTGTCCCCTCCCTGTCCAGACATGGGTGTTTTCTTCCTGTGGAAACCAGGGTATCGGACAGGAGAAGGAGGATCCATTTTAGACACAGATCCCATCCCTGCGCACGGCCAGGATGTGGTCAGAAAGTGCATCTGAATCCATAAGCTGGCGAGCACTCTGGGGCCCCATGATTTAGATGTCGTTCAAGTGACGCTAGAGAAGTCATGCGTATGCAGTTTGCAGAAACGGAGCTTTTTTATGAGATACTTTTCCCTTTCCATCAGTAAAGGCAATAGAGAGCTCTTTCTCCTCCGGAGCTTCAGGCCGTAGAGTTCATTTTGAAATGTGCGCAGTCTTTTGAGATTGACAGAGTTCCAGCTATTGATTTTCTTGACTTGTTCATAAGTTAATATTTACTGTAAACACCTCGATGAGAAAAATTAAAAAAAGAAAAGAAAAAATAAGACATTTTCAAACCAGCAGAAGCTGGGGAGATAATGAACAAGACACAATGTTAAACAAGATATTTTAAAAAGCAGTAAACCTTACCTTCTTTCCTTTTTTTTTTAATTAGTGGCAAAAAGAAAATATGGAAAAAATCCCAAAGACCGGAAGAGTGATAAGTAGCTTTTATTGTTGAGTTCATGACTGTGATTATTTTGGGAGAGAAGACATTTTTCTCTTAATTCATGAGCCAGTAACGAGCTCTTTGGAGGCTGTAGTAAAAAGATCTCCTTAAAACAACTGTGAAAATATGACTTTGCTAGAAAATTCCAGCTGGTTCAGTCATATCTAGATACCTGAGAGGCCTGATTATGGCTCTAACTCTTGACTGCCCTAATCAAAGCATGGCCAAGACCAGGAGCTAGCGTCCCACCAGTGGCGGCACAGCAAGAGGAGGATTCAATGGACTGGGGCATCATGAGCAAAGGCAAGGGGTTCAGTTGTGACAAAGGCCTGTGTCACAGCAGTCCAACCAGTTGATAACACGGCACGACCAGCTCACTTCCCTCCAGCCTGCGGAAACCAAGGTGCAACTTACAGCCCCTGCGTGGGCTTCACTAGTGTGCTGGCCAGGGGTCCCGTGTTCATTTGTCACTACACTGCCCTGGAAATGGTAGTGAATGTAACTCTCCCCCTTCCCTCCTTCCCAGCCCCATGCTGGGGAGAGTTGCCGACAAGCTCACCGACAGCGAGGGAAACGCATGAAAGAAAACACACAGCCGACAGAAAAACAAAACGCACATGGTGGGGAATAATATTTCATTTGTGCAGTAGCGGCCCTGCGCGAGCAGTGTAAATAAAGCAGGTTACTGAGATGTGAATATGCCACTGTTTATAAATACTAGCCCTTCTGCCCAGAGACGTGCGTGAGGAGAGCTGGACACTCGTGAGGTCACCCCGCCGCGTTTTATGATTTACATAAATCATGTCAACACCGCTAGCAGGAGCGGCAGGCGAACAGGACCGCATGAAGCGAGCCATTCAGCCTTCTGTCACAGGTCTTAAAACAGGTAGAAGCTGTTAACGGGCCCACGAAATCTCTTAAAATGCAGAGGGGATGAGGGATAATCCAGGCAAGGAAGCAAGGCATGCACTCACCCAGCACACCTCAGTCGACAGCAACCTTCCCAGGCTCTAAGGAGTGGAAAGCCAGCCAAAAAGCGGGCACTGGTGAAGCTGGGGAGCTAAACTTGTTGTCAATGTTCACTTTCACAGAGGGTAGTGTGTCCCACTAAGCAACTGCTCTTAAGAAGAAAATGCCTGAGCTGCCTGGTGAAGGTGAAGAAAAAGCTCCATGGTTGGTGCATGCAGGACCCTTCCTCCCTGTATTTACTAAGTGCATGGAAAATTTGAAATATTTGCCAGAGCAATCAATATTCCAGGACTAGATGGAAGCCCCTTGGTAGGTTTGCCTTGCATCTGAGTGCCTGTTGTTTGGGAGGCCGGAGAGGAAGGCAGAGCAGGGACAGACGCAGGAGAGTGGTGCAGACCTTCCCACGAATTTCCTTTCAACTCCCTGGGAACTCCATGTCTAACTGGGATCACACGATACAAGGCCAAAGCTGCTGCTAAGGATAAAAGTGGTAGAGACAAACAGTTTTCCTTTTCCTTGCCACTTTGCAGCTGTGTATCACTATGGGGTCGTCCTAATTTTGGAGGACAGTAGTCCCTTTTTGTCCAATTTGCCCAGCTCTGGAGAGAGACGATGCCATCAGGGTGGGTGCCTAAAACATTGAGGCTCTGGCTCACAGTCTTTAACTCTGCCCAAATTTCAGCTCTAATAACATGTAATTATGTAAAATAATTGTAAAAATTACAATTACCCATGAATTGTGTATAATTATGCAAAAGAAATGTAAAAAATATAAAAGCAGTACAAAATCCTTATGATACATCGCTGGTATATGGACATGTACTATTCACTACTCTTAAATGCAAGTTGATTTAGAAATATTACTTTGACCATAAATCAACCGTGTTGTGTGCGATTCCTGTTGATCTACAGCTGTGACATGTTATTAGAAAAGAACAGATGTAAATATTAGAGAAAATTGGGAAGTGTTCTGGGAAATGTTTTTCACTGGAAAATGTGGATTTGTCAAAATCAAAGCTTTGGGGAGGAGAGGGGATTTTCTAATGAATCTGCCATAATCAAATACAATTGGGAAATGTTTTTAAAAATTATCACAATATCCTCTTTCTATACTTTCAGAAGAAAGATGTAAATTTTTAGGTTGAAAGTAAGCTTCTGTTTTAGAATCTAAGTAAATTTGCACTAAAAAATGTCAAAAATAAAAATACTTAAGTCAAAACACTTTAAAGCTTACCAAAGACCAAGTTTTCAGAACTAACTTCTTATTGACTTGATCTACATTTTTGTATTTTAGTCTTTACTCATTTTTTTTTTTAAGATTTGCTCTTTTGGGGCCAATCTGTGGCAGGAAAAGTTCTTGCAGTTATGCAAAACATGATAAGAGCAGAAAACCATTTTCTTTCACCTCTGCTGATCTGTAAAAATGTGTTTTCAGCAGACCACAGACAGATCACGCAAGGGCTAGTATCTCCTCCAGAGAAGCTTCACTGAGCTGGGAAGGAGGGGATGTCAGTCCTTCTGCTTAGTCCCAGCCCTCTCCACCCCTGGGGGAAGACAGATAATCTCTGCTCTGTATCCCCAGTCTCATTTTGGATCCTAGGGAAAGCTTTTTTTCCCACAAGAGAAACGCAGAGGTGCCCTGCAGCTGGTGTCTTCCACCGCTACATAGAGATGGGCATCGCAGTGGGGTCCCTCCCTTGCATGGGGTGAGGGGGTTGGTGGGGGGTGACCTCTGTGTCCTAGTCTGGTCAAGGTTGCAGCTTGGAGAAGAAGGTAGCTGCTACTTGAAATGAAGCCCTGACTAAAAAGCAAAAGATTTGTTTTTTGATACTGTGCCTTCCTGACGGTGACTTCTTTTCAGGGGCAATTAAATGCTAAGCATTGGTCTGTTAAATTTAGTGGCAATTTCAGTTGTAGGCAGCATCAAGTCAAGGACAATTTCAATTTCAGGGCAGCTTTTATTTCATGTTTTGAAACTGAGAGTGCTTTCTATTCAAGAGCAGCTTTTGTTTGAAATAATACAGCCTAGCCTGTTTCTCTGTGGCCCTGATCCTGCATCTCAGAAAGGACCTCACTTGCAGCCAGAGTCCTACTGAAAATCAGGTGTTTTCAGGAGGGAGATTGAAGTGCCCTAAGCATAGGCTGGGACTTTCTGTCCATGCCTGGCTCAATGTGGGGAGGGTTATCAAGGAGTTTTCTCCCTCAAAGCCCTCCATTGGCAAGACTCTTTGGGAGAAGAGTCATCTACAGGATTGGACTTTGGATGCAGACCTGGATCAGAGCTCCAGTGGTTTGCAAAGGTATTTTATTCAGGCATATCATTTGGTTCTCTGTGGGAGTGGGTATGTGTACCCACTCGAACATGTCTGCGTAGCCATACTTCATCTCTCTACCGGCAAGAGCTTCCCTGAGCTGCTTTCCTTAAGACTGAAGTTTTATATTACCAGGTAAATTTCCTTTCAGCTTTATTTGCATGGAGCAAGAGTGACATTCTGTGGCCAGTTAGATTTATGGCAGCACTCCCTTGCTCTCTTTTTTCCCCTCCCATAAATACCTCAGGGTATAAAGCATCCTCTGATAGTCTTTTGTTTTGTTTGTGGCTTCTATCATGCTTCGTGAGAAGTAAAAACAGAAGAATTCTCAAACACTTTTCTGTGGCACAAAAATCCTTAAGGACTGCTTTATCATGAATTCCTGACAAATTCAGATGTCTATGTACTGATTATTATTTTATGAGAGCAATGTCTGATCTTAATGTAAGTAACCAGAAGCATGAAGAGACTACGACACGTTCCTCGGGCTCTGCTCTAGCTGGCTCAGCCTGTTGTACTTGGAAGGGATGAGGAAGCCATGTTCCAAAACCTCATAAAAAAATAAAATGGAGTGCTGTTTAAAACAAAGCAGTGGGCTTTTTAGGCACTTATGTGCTCCAGATAATACATCAACAACACTGAATTGAGCTCATTTAGCTGTAAACATGATATTACACTTGACAGTTTCCAGTGGTAAAACACCAGACAGTCCATGCTGAGGAGAAAAGAAACAATATGCAAGGAGCACAGCTCATCACAAGAGTAGCCACAAAAGCGCCAATGCTGGAAAAAATACCCAACAAAACACTAGCATTTTTCAGTGGTTTGGAGTCATAACTCAGCTCAGACACACAGGGTACCAGAAGGAACCTGCCCATTTTAAACAACGGAGAGCAGGCGCTGGAGTTTATGTTGTTCCTCTGTTTATTAAAAACGGATGGGAGCACTTGACAGAAAAATCAAACTTCTGGTCATGGCTCATTAATCTCTGTTGTATCTGTCAGATATGTGTGTCTAGAGTTTCAACAAGGCTCTAGAATCGAGATTACTGCTGAGCTCTGTTGTTTTCTCTAATTTTGAACGAGGGGAAATGCTGCCAATCACCCTAGGCAAGAGGAGAGCATGGGACCATTGCCGCAGCGGGCATCTCCCTGCCCTATAGTTTGGATCTGCTTTCAGAGGCAGTGACACCTCTTTCCCCTCCTCTTCACAACCAGCATTATGGCTGGCTGCCTCCTCTCCCTCTCCCCTGGAAGCCAGACTCATCGTTCACCACCAAAGTGCGTCCTCGTTGGTGTTAAGGTGATGACAAGGGTGATCTGCGGTGGTGGTGGATGCTCCTTCATTCCCGGATTCTGCCCTCACACACAAAAGCGTTAATCGCGTTAATCCGCTGAAGACAGTGGAGCTCCTCCAGTGTAAAAGCAGGGTAACTGATGGTCTCAGCAGGCCTAGAGTGGGCTCAGCAGGACTGAGATGAATATGGTAAGAAACAATTAGCTGCAGATGGTATAGGAATCTCGTTTTCTGGAAATACAGATTTTGCCTGGAGATCTTTCTATATATATTGGATTTGTCAAACTGATAATGACTCGAACATTTGGAGAGAGAGGATAACCCACCGCAGGGCCAGATGCAGCTGTGACGGGGAGGATAGAGGATGTATATTAGCCCAGAGATGTGGCTGTCTCCCCATCACTTCGCCGTGCCAATCCGTGGCGGTGGGAGGGTGGCTGAGGCCCTGCGCAGAACAAGGCAGGGGAGCTCACCCGCTGCCTCCCCTTATGCCATTGCTTTCCTTATTTGCTTTGGACATTGCTCATTTCATTCACTCATTCTTTTCTTCCCCGCTTTCTTCCTTTTTTTCATTATCAGTGACACAGTTCCCAGAGCTAGCAAAACTGCCAGACAGTTTGAGGATGAGGCACAAGATTTAGCTGCTGCTTCCCTTGAGTTCAAAACAGAGGCAGTTGCGAGTGGAGGTTTCCAGCTCCATCAGCTGGAAGACAGGCGGGGGACTCCTTTCAATCCTGATATTGCTAGCAAGGCTGCTTCTTCAGACATGAACAGCGGATTCACGCAGCACAAATATAGACACAGACAGAAAAATAACAAAGGACATCTGATGTTTTACAACTGCAGGTACACCACAGGCAGGCAGTCTGACCCTCACTGCCCACAAACTGTAAATGGCAATAGCAAGACCGTGTAAAAGGCACGTTTGCCAGCTCCCTTCTCAATGAAACACATGGAGTTTCCCTCGAGGGGATGTCTCTCCCGCCTGCCAAAGTCTGTCCTCAAGATCAGCCTTGCCCGCTGCGCCAACTGCGGGCTTGCAGGCACGGCTGCCGCATGGCACTTCAGATCATATGGAAAGCCATATTCCCGGGGATGCCCGGGTGTGCCGGAGAGCCTGTCTGCCCAGCAGTCAGCTGGACCGCGAGCAGGCAGTTGGCAAATGGCAAAAAGCAGAGTTTTCCTTTTTTTCCTTTTTCCATGCTGCAGCTTGCTCTTTCCAAGAGGCGCAGGCACAGCCCTGCGTTCAACCACAGCAGAACCTGCCCATGCAGAACACTTCCCAAGACGGCTCTGAGGATCAGATTTATAAAGTCTGACCTATTAAGAAACAGTATGTCCTATGAGATCTTGCTGGACAGGGTGAATCCAGCCACCCACCAATCTACCTGCAATGTAGCGGACTTTTCTAATGCCCAGAGTAAATTCCCATTGCCATTATGTTAGCTCCTGTCACTTAGAATATTTTTCCAGCAGAGTTATAGGAGTCTGGATTATTGTGCCTCTTGTTCTGTTCATTCCTGCAGACATGTGAGCAGCTATACTAGCTGGTATAACTTGCTGTTGCTCAGAGAAGCCGGTGGAGCTATATATATATTTGCAGCATTTCTGAAGCTTTTCTGTATTTAACACTTAATTTGTTTTCAATAAAGCATAAGTGACATAGGAGCCATTTTCAACAGTCACATCAGCACTTAAGCCCAGATCCTTTAAGCTATTCAAGTGCTTAGATATATATACCTTGGTGGAAGTGTTTCAGGCACCTCAGAGGGTTAGATGAGTAGCTTCCACTGAAATCTGCCCCCAGTTCCAGCTTTCCCTCTGTTGCTTAAGTTGTTCCTTTGGGATTTAGATACTGAGGTGACAGGTACCTATGATACACAATAGCTGGATGACATGCATAAGGTAAAGATGGGTGTTTGAACACTGTGGGATGCAGGATCATCCTTAGCTGAGTGACAGCTCAGGAAAAGGCCATGTGCCCCTCCTAGGCATCTCCTGGCCACCAATAACCCTGGAGTAAAATTGTCAGGCAGTAAGCGCTGACAGGGGCCCTTGAGGGTATGAAATTTCTTATGCCGATACACAGGGAAAATCTCCACGCTAGTCAGCTTTCTGGGAGCGAGCTGTAGCAGTGAGCCTCTTGAGAGAGAGCACCACAGGTCAGCTTGGACATAACTGGGAGCTGAGAAGGGACCTTCACACCAACCTGACAGAAAAACAGGTTTATTTAACAGAAAGAGAGTGGAGGCATTTTTAATAGCAACCTGTGAGGGAACTAGACTCTATCCTCCAAAAAGCTGATGCAACTGCTGCCAGGCAGGCAATAGCTGAGCATTCTTATTGGGCTGTATCTCTTCCTAACTCTGTGCATCAGTCAAACAAAGCCATAAACTACAAGCCCAGGATCTGTCCTCTTCTTCCATCCTTTTGGGTGCTAGGTTGTTTTTTTTCCCCCCAGAAGATATAGAGAAACCTGAGCTTACAGACCTGCTCCAACTCTACTCCTGTCTCCAGGACACAGAGGATACAGGAGTCCTTGGAGTCATGGTGGGACAGCAGCATTCCTTTTCTTCTCAAAAACACTTGGTGCCTCCTTGGAGAGGAGCCAGGAAGTCCCCTTGAGTGCAGCTGTGTACTACGAATACCACTTTTGAGCAGCCACTATGTCCTTTGCCTTCATGGTTTCCTTTCTGCTCTGTACTACTGGTAATCTTTTTTTTGCACACATTTGTTGCTTGGACAAAACAGAATGTAGTTTTC
This sequence comes from Tetrax tetrax, assembly GCA_009806455.1. Lineage (NCBI taxonomy): Eukaryota > Metazoa > Chordata > Aves > Otidiformes > Otididae > Tetrax > Tetrax tetrax. The sequence goes on along the minus strand of WHYT01015569.1, from coordinate 118,913 downwards.
ATGTGTGTCAATATGCAAACATAAGTTACTGGTAGTTTGCTATACAGGTTAGTGGAAAGCAATTACAAATGTTTTTATGCTTAGCAAAATATGGCTGAAGATGTTATCCGCTTTGAACTGCAAACCCAGAAAATACTACAAACCCTTTTGTTATATGAGACAATGCATCACTGAATAAAGAATCTTTTTTTTTTATGAAGGGAAAGCTAAAAAACCCAATGATATTATATTAAGTTACACTGAAACTGCAGCCTTTCCCTCTGCACCTCTGCTTCTACCATCAGCCACACAAAGCCCTTCTTACCACAGAATATATCAACTGCAGGTCTCCAGTTAACTCATGTGTGAAATGTGCTTGATAACAAATGAATGGATGATCATAAAAACAGCGTTCCTTTTTCATGGAAACAAAAAACCAGCAGTGATACGTATTGCTTCTGTTTTCAGCCAAAGACTACAGTACCAGATGGCTAACACAACCGTAACAGCTAGCTGCATCTGGATTAAAAAGTTTGGATGGTGTGAGCTAATCTTTTAAAAATGCCAGATAACTTTTATCTCTTTAAATCATGTTACTGCTCAGTGTATTTCCTGCTAGTGCCATCCTAGGACAGCTCAAACATGCCTTAGATGTGTTCATTAAGCATCATTAAACTGAATGAAAGGCTAGTAACTCCCTTTGTCAAGTCAGAGGTCAGCTTTTGGGATATGATCTAAGATCCACTGAAGGCAAGGGAAAACATCTCACTGATTTCTGTGGCCTTTGAACTAGGAGCCTAGAGGTTATTACCCCTTGCCCACACCTATTATGGCTGCAGGTGAAACTTATGCTGGTTAAGGAAAAGAACAGAGAAGACAGCTCATCTCTTTGAATAAAATGACTTGGCTTTTCATACTTAAATGTACTTTTTCCCATGAAAGCAAAGATGTTTGGGTAACAATGTTTGGGTAACAATGTTTGGCTAGCTATGCAACCTGAATATTGAACAGACGGAGAAGAAATACATCTTTTCACTCTATATGATTATGAGATATCCGAAACAATAATTTGTAGAGAGGCCCTGGGCTTAGCTACAGATATTTGCATTGCAACAGTCAGATATCATTTCAACTGACTTTGAATTCAATATCCTTCTGAATCAGCTAGAAATGAAATTCATACACTATTAGATGGGAGAGTTGTTGGCAAGGGCCTTGAGGAAGAAAGCATTTTGATTTTGTGAACAGCAAGACCAAAATCTGTCGGTGATGGACTAGGTACAGAGGACACCTATTTCTCTCCAGAGACTGTGCCAGGCTCCCAAACAAGATTCTGAGTGCTAGCTCTTGGGTTGGCTTTGCTTTTCTTTCCCCTCCCATTTTCTGTCGTGTAACAGTAGCAGTGTAGCTTAAAAATTCCACAGTTTTTCACCCTAATCTTTGCCTCAGTGTCTCAGACACTCTATGGGAAGAGTCTCACAATTACTCAGTGTTTCACGATGTTAAAATGTCACAAGCATTCAAGTATTTTTGATGCGGGAACATCTACAAAACTGCATGACTCACTCAACTAGAACGGAAAAGCGAAGAGCCTTGCAATGCCTTATGCTATTTCTTGAACGTTGGCTATCTTAATGGGGTCAGCGGTGACATTTGTCTTGAACGCCATCCAGTGAGGAGGGAAGTTCTCACAGTCTTCCTCACAGATGGTGAGACCTGCCAGCAGTTTTATGGCTCGGCAGTGAATGGCTCTGCAGCTGTACAGGCATACCTGCTGGAAGGCTGCCCGAGTGATACAGTCAACACGTGTGTCAAAAAAACCGCCGGCGCCGCTGGTGGGTTCCTTTGTTTAATCTTCCTCCGGCAAACAAAAAGTGACTTGGCTTCAAAACAATGGGAGTGAGGGAGACAAATAAGGGGAGAGGGTGCTACTGAAAGATTTAGTTAAAGTCTATTCTTCTCTGGTATTTCTCAGAGTAGGGGTCAATGGTTTAAGTAAAACAGGCTTGATTCACTGCCTGGATGAAGCAGATGGGGCAGACCGCCAGGCAGCGGCTTCCAAATAAAAGCTGTGGAGGGCGGCTTTAACTTTTCTAGCAAACCAAAGGGCCATTATAATAGTGAGAAAGTGGGAGCTGACCCTACCCTGCCTTCACTTCCATCTGCTCCTGGGAATTCTTCATACAGTAGTTTGGGTCACAAGGGCCAGCTGAATTGGCTTTCTCCTCCTCCGCCAGTGGTCTGGAGATGGAGTACAGGAATTGGTAGGCAACCTTCCTGTACAGGGGAGTACAGCAATTGCCTAAGACCATCCAGCTCCAGCGTGTTGTCTCACACTCTCACCTGGAGCCCACATTATACTGTAAGATGAGGTGCTGCACCAGCAGATCACAAAAGATGCTCTTGCCTAAAAAAGGAGACAGTCTAAGCATGAAACTAGAGACATCAGTGGGAACACAGACATTGATAAAGAAACACTGAGAAAGAGTGAGCTGATGTTGTTGAGCATCATGGTAAGCAGCCAGGTGCCTGATTGCTGTCACATGTGTTGCAGGCACCATGACACTTTCAAAGCAGGGAATGAGGTAACTTTACAGACATTTGCTGGGGGTTCCTCCCAAGAGAAAGCTTGAGCAAAAGGGTGCAAGTATTTACTTGGAAGTGTGATAATTGGGTAGAAACTGTTGGCTTCATGGGACAATTAGAGGCAAGAGTCAAAATAATGGCAGTCCTGATCGGTGAAGTAGGAACAGACAGTGAAGATCCAGGAAAATGGAAACAAGCAGTTTATATCAGTTGCAATATCAAGATGGGAACCAGAAGAGAGAAGCAAAAAGATACAGTCAAGCTGTGGTCTAATTTTTTTTTTTTTTCAGTAGAAGTAAAAATAAATTTCAGGGGCACTCAGCTTTCCAAGAGTTCACTGTGATGCTTGCACAACTATTATCCAAGACTCCTTTCCCTTCTTAAACCTGGAATAGACCCTAAGAAATCCCTCAGTAACCTGATAGAGGAGTACCCAATTAATATCTAAAGATAGCTACTTCTTATTGAAGTTTTTAGCATCAGTGGTCTCTGAGCATCACTGTTAGTCTACAGCGGAGTCTACGTTATATAGTTTTTATAGATTTTTAGAGACCCTGACTTTGAGCTAGTAGCACCCATGTTGTTTCCCAAGCTTTTCCAATTCTGCACAACATGCAGATCCAATGAAAGGATATTGTACAGATTTCTATCCCATGTATGGAAAAGTGTGAATACATATTTCCATGTCTCTGGGCACATATATTATTAGACAGACAGACTGACAGACAAATAGATAAAAATAAATCATTCCACATGTCCAGAATATTCCACTGTCAGTAAAGTTATCTGTATTCCTGTAATAACATGTATTTTTTTATTCACTGATTCATAACTTTTTCAATTCTTTCATGCCAACATCTGCTTGTTTCTCTGACCAAACACAGCATAACTGACTTTCCTACATCCAACATCTACCATTATCTTTGCTTTCAGCCACGAAGTTTCCTAGACACCAAAACAAAGCGTTCTTCTGCACATGCTCAGGAGAGTTGCTCTCATACATCACAAGCTAGGCAGTTAGTTTCCACATAGTTCAGAGCTCTACTAATCCAGAAGAAAACTACACTTGCCCAAGTCCAAAGGGATTCTAATTTAGGACTCCTTTTTCCCATGGGAGTTATATATTGACCAGACCATATATATTCAGCCACAGCATAGAAAAAAAGTGCTACATATATGTGACCAGGAAAAGAGAATAATGATGGAGGAGTCTGATTCTGTGGTCAAGTGACAACAGGCATCCCATGAACGGGTAAAGTCGTCATCACTTCATTACTTCTGTCTTCTGCCCTGCCCCTGCACCTTGTCCTCAGGGTGCAATTCTTCAATAATCCCTGGATTGTTTCAATGAAACCTTGACTATTGACTTGAATTGACTTTGAAGAACTGGGTCAGAATGCATACTGTAACTATAAAAGCAATAAAAAAATGCAGAAGACACTTGTTGTGCAATATAATCCCATTAACATATCACACCAAAAATCTTAACTTTGGAATTTCCTGAAATAATTTTAACCATACTGTCCTCACATTACATTAAAAGTCCTCTTTGTGTAACATCCAGGGTGAGGTCAACAAATGTATTAGGAACTGAAAGGTGGGCTTCTGGGCTTAGTAACTTTAACTTCTACTGCCTGACCTTAAAGATGTCAGTCAGGAGGGATCCGCAAAGTGCCAGTGTGGGTTACAGTAGCATATTCTTTTGTTGTCTGCTACTCACATTCGTATTTTCACAGCAGAAAAGGAAATCAACAGGCTCGAAGGAAATTGGATTTAAGTATTTCTGGACACAAACTAAAATAAGATGACTTATTTTGAGTATTAAGACACACATGCATACATGGGGGTTGGGAGTGAGGAAAATAAAAATACTCAGTATGGGTGTTAAGGAGAGAAAAACAGCGCCTGTTTTGACGGTTAGTATTTGGTGCCCTCTTCTGCACCCATCTATATTTTTAAAGGTCTTTAGAATCAGGGGAAGACCATCTGTCTGTCATCCATTTCTGCATAGTGGTGCTTTGCTGCTAGGGGCAGAGGGTCATCAGAGCAGATGTCAGCCATCACGGTCATAGGAAAAGTAGAATCTTTTTTAGGTGAGAGGAATGAGTTTGTTAATACTGCTGAGAATAAAAGGCTGTGAATAGAAATTTAAAAAATATTTAACTGAGATTTCATTTATGACATCTAAATTATTATATTAATAAAAATAGATTGTATTTTGATTGTGACTGAATAAGAAACATACCATGTATATAAGGTATATAATCAGTTTAATCACATGCTGATCCCAGGACAATCTCATCCCAACATTTTATGAAATTACAAATAACATATAGCGCACACAATTCTTCATAGTAATTTAAATGTCACTTTGCTAAATGAACTTGAAGAGAGACTTGCACTTCTTGAGTGCAGAATCATTCCAATATTAATTTCTATTTTTTTTTCCATTACTGAAAGATAATTTTATGCTAGAATTTAAAATACTTAAATCCAAAAGGTTCACTAATTCTCAGCTTTTGAGTTTCAGCAGTACCAAATCCAATTGGAAAGCTTGCTAACTGCCTTTATCTTTCTACCTTGAAGTTCCCCTTATCTGCAGATGTGCAAAGCATTGCAAATGTCTTACAGCAGTTCTCTACCAGTCTGCCACAGCCTGGGCAGCTCTTGTTTCCTGCAGGATTATTCATTTATTTTGAAGAGGGATGATATAGAGGTTATCATTGTGCCAGCTCACAGCTCCTCCACTGAGAACCGAAGAGAGCAATATCTAAATTGCAGATGTTATTTTGAACATGACAAGCCTCAGGTTCCTGTATGGCAATCCACCTGAGCCCCTGACCCCAGGCAGGGTTGCTCAGAAACATCATCTGAGCAAGAAGCAGGAGACTGAAGTCTGATTTCACCCTCCCAGGTATGTCTCTGTTCCTCTGTTCCTGTTTATTGCTGGTTGACTTCATGAGAAGAAATCCATTTGACATTTTAAGATTCACTGTCTTGGATACATAGGTTTGAGCAGCTGCTGCTAACCTCCCCTACAGTTTTGAAGACAGTTTGTTTTCAGTCAAGCTAAACCTTAGAGCCAAAACTGTCAAACTTGGGTGACTACATTCCACATAGAAACATGAAAGCAATTGGCCAGATTTTTGAGGATGAAAAACATCCAGAGTTTGCATCAATTCAGCACCTCCAAAACTCAGGCCATTCATTTAAGTGAGCAAATATGCATTTAGATTCCCAAACATAGATTTCTATTTGTATTTCCTTCAACAATGAACTACCATGCTTATTAACCTGTCCTGCAAACTGTTAATGTCTTTAATGTCATTACTGAATTTAACACATATGTCAGAGGACAGGTAGAATGGGGTATATCATAGAACAAGACTCAGGAACATATGCAGACAGCCACTCTGAGCAAACACTTGACCTCGAGTACTGCGTCCAGCTCTGGAGCCCCCAACATAAGGACATGAACACGTTGGAGAGGGTCCAGAGGAGGGCCACGAAGATGATCAGAGGGCTGGAGCACCTCTTCTATGAGGACAGGCTGAGAGAGTTGGGGCTGTTCAGCCTGGAGAAGAGGAGGCTTCAAGGAGACCTTATAGTCATCTTCTAGTACCTTAAGGGGGCTTATAACAAAGATGGGGATATACTCTTCAGTAGGGCCTGTTGTGATAGGATGAGGGGTAATGGTTTTAAAACAGACAGAGGTAGATTCAGACTGGACATAAGGAAAAATTTTTTTACAATGAGGGTGGTGGAACACTGGAACAGGTTGCTCAGAGAGGTGGTGGATGCCCCATCCCTGGAAACATTCAAGGCCAGGTTGGACAGGGCTCTGAGCAACCTGATCTGGTTGGAGATGTCTCTGCTCCGTGCATGGAGGTTGGACTAGATGGCCTTTAAAGGTCCCTTCCAACTCTAACTATTCTATAACTCTATGATTCTATGACCTCAAACTCACAGACTCGGTACACCCAGGTGAGCTCATCCCAAATCTGACATATTATTGTCACTAAGCAGATCTGAGCAATACAAGGAGTCTTGCTATACTAGAAGATCTGCATCTTTTTGTGCAGGAGCGCAAATCCCAAATGCAGGAGCATCTCTGCAAAGCTAACTTTAGCTTAAATGTTCCCCAAGTTTAACTCACATATAGGATCCTAACTTCAGTGTGGTGAAGCCTGTAGTGCTAACTGGCTGGCCCACTAATGGATGCAGTCTAGCAACTGATCTCCCTGTAGCAGGGACATATGTTTGCTCGATGGGAAAACTTCAAGGATATGCAGTCCTTCAGTGCCTTCTGCTCATCTAAAGAGGTCAGCGTTTTCTTATAAGCAATTAACTGGAGATGCTTTTTTTTTTGTTTTGTTTCACAGCTTACTCCAGTAAAGAAATCCATAGGATGCCCATCCACAACTCTTAATATTACATACAAGCATAGCATGGGCAAAACAAATTCAAGTATTATTTCACAGTGTGGTTGCTTTCATGCAAACAGAGCTAATACAAACAGAATAATTCAAGCATGGATAATTCATGTTAACTCTTCACTAAAGACACATCCATCAGTGGTGCACAAGAAGTGATTTTACCCTTGCTTTGTTTTCACTTAGGTCACTAATTAAAAGAAGTTAATCTAAACAAGTTTGAACTGAATTCAAAGTGTTGGCCCCAGGGATTTTTTTCTAGTTTACATAGATCAAATAAAATTAATTGATGGAAACTATTGGTACTTTTCTAGCTAGGACAAGATCAAGTGCACTAGCAAATATGAGCACAGATTGCAAAAAAAATAGATTCCAGAGCTTACAGCATCTCTTTTTGTGATGTCTTATACTTTTAAATCATATGACCATCTGCAGCTAAGTGGAGCTGACCATCCAACAAAGGGACCAGTCAGGTCACTGAAATATGGAGTTGCCCTTTGCTTGTATTTGGATAACTGATGGATAAAACATTGTTCATCATTATTCAGGAATGACATCAAACATTTTGCCTCTGTACACAAGAAACTGGAGTCTAGACGGAGAGGAGGCTTTCAGCATCCTTGTTTTCTTCTGACTTTCCAAAAAAAATAATTTTTGAATTCATTATTAAATGAAGGCATTTAAAAAGATGAGATCAAAGCTGCACTTTAAACTCAAACAAGGATGAAGTACTGGTGGAAAGAGGTACCTTCCTTTACTGTGGTACCTACAGTTTTTGAAGGCGATTAACTGTTGTATGCTCTAATACTAAAAGGATTTTTTAAAGGCATTCTATTGGGAGGATTCCTGATTTAAAGAGGTGCTTCAGGAAGTAATCAGCTGTTTTACTATCCTGTTGAGACAGCTATCTCTCTGCCACTGTAAGCTCAAGTAATATTCATATCAGTATAAGCAATGTTATGGCATACAATCTCAGAATAAACTGTGTGGAAAGTGGCTTCTTACATTGCATCATCTACATAGTAAAAATATATGCCATTAATAGAATGTACTTACAGAGACAACAAACAAATATCATGGGTAGGCTGCCTAGCAAAAACAGGGTTTATCACTATGCCATCATTATAGTCCTCTAACCGAATATAACAAAAATAACTCTGATGAGTCAGTTAAGAACATGATTTCAGAATAAAAACACTTGAATCTTCTCTTTCAGTGTCCGTCTATGAACAGCAGATCAACTGCCTCAGCCTTTAAACTGCTTGCCTCGTGTCACACTACATCAACCGAAAAGACCAGAGGGACTTGTGCCAGAAGTCTCTTCTTTAAAAAGGGGAAGTTAGGCAGTGGGTGAATTTCAGAAAAGTTTCCATGAGTTTGGAAAGAATTCTCTGTACTGGTTCATGTAGCCAGGCTTTTTTTTTGTCTGTATTTGTCCTTACAGATTTCAGAAGCTACTTTTTCTACCAGGCCTGACAACAAGGCTCTGACAAAGCCTCTTTTTAACTCTAAACATCACCTAATACATCCAGAAAATAAAAACTCTAGCAATGTCCTCCATCCAAAGGTCGTGAGGAAATCACTCTGACCTGCTACCTAAGGTGGCTCAGCACTGATCAAAACACCATCAGTTCCTGCGGAGAAATAGCTCAATTAATCCAATTATTAATCTATGGCATTCTACTTAAATATACCAGTGAAAATATTGAGCCCAAGAGCCTAAGTGCCTAGTAGCTTTATCCTGAGAAAATAACTCATATCTCATCTGAATAGGATGAGCTCTGGAAGTACGTGTTGTCACCCAGCTCCCCATGGATCAAGGCAAATGTCGCCTCACCTAGCATTAACCACCTCTGCTCCTCAGGGGAGACAGTCATCCCCTTCTAAGCCCAGGTCACTCAGCCTGCAGCATGAGGAGAACATCTCCCAGCAGAGGCAATACTTGTGCAAATGGACCCCAGTGTCATCATGAAAGGGAATCTTAAACTCAATAGAAGTTTTCTCCTAAATAGGCCTGAAGCCAGAACATAGGTCACACTCCTTGGCCTATGTTTACTTCAGCTAGAGGGCAGGAGAGAAGCAGGCAGAAGGCAAGGAAGGTCTGGACTGGGATGGAGAAGAAAGGAAAGAAGAGTGCCTGAGGGAACTAGAGAAGGAAGCGCCACTCTCTGCCATGCAGACCACAGGACCACATTTGGTGGGTTTGATTCTGCCAGTACTCATCCTCTACCAGAACAGCAGGCAATTTAAGCCTTGACTGCATCTTGGGCTGAAGCAATGTCAGGTTATGCCACAGTGCCTTGCTACACGGCATGCAGTCCTGACACAAGGGTTCACCTGAGACCTGCTGCACTGTTCCAGAAGCTGCTACTGGCTTCGGTGATGCAAGTGATTCTTGGGACTTTCTTATTGAGCCAGTCTCTAGGGCTATCTGCTAATAAGTTAAACAGTGTCAAGGAAGTTCCTTGAGAGAGGGGAAGTCCTGGAAAACTGTAAAACTATGCTGTTAGAATAGTTCCTGGCACACCTTTGGTCTGACCCAACTGGACTTGGACAAGCCAATTCTTGGACTAGTTCAAGAATTAGTACAGCCCTGGCACCTCTTCAAGCAAGTGGTTTGGATGTGACTGCCCTTTGCTGAATGGTAAGAGCTTTATTAATATAGCTGTAAACCACTGTGTGACAGTCGGCCTCAGTGCTGGAACAGGGCCCAGGATGCTTCACCTACCACCAAACGCAGCCTAAGTGGCTGCCAGCTGAAGACATACTCCGCCTCTGCAGAAATTCAGGACCAGATGTGAGACGTTTCCCAAAGGTCTGGAGACACTGAGAGGGTGAATGATGAGCCCGACCACTTCACTCGTCCTCAGAACTCCAGGGCACTCTCTGACACACCTCTGGGAGAGCAATACCTCATCCATGTGTGCTGCTGTTAGTCTGAATTACATTTGTTGATGAAAGTGATGTAAATATTGCTTTTGGTGGCTACCAGCAATGGAAGAAGAAGAACCACAGAGCATGGGATTGCTGCTGTTGTAGGCAATATGAAAATGAAAAGGATTATACATCTTCTGACACAGGTGTTCATTTCCATTGCTGTGATTTTCAGGTGAGAGGGTATGTCCTGCTACAGTCCTAACTTCCAGTAAACACAGATATGGTTGTTAATAAACATACACTGTGGCCCATAGAAAGGAGAAATTGTGTACCTTAGTACTATGCAATAAACCTCCTAGATTGCTTTTATTTAATTAATCAATGCATAGGGACATTTTTATTTTAACATCAAGTCACTCCTTAACTATCAGAACTCAGTCCCTGGAGAGAAATATCCCCAATTATCATAATTATCACATAGTTCAGCTTCTGAAAATTTTCTATTGTGCATTTAACTTTTGGCATCACAAAATGTGAAGTGCAAAGTACACGATGTGCCTTACTGCACAACTTAACAGCAGCATTACCTGCTTCCTAGCTTTGCACACTTTTTGTACTTCTGACATCATATTACACAAACACTAGCCATTCTCCTCTGTTACTAAAGTAAGAGAAGGTATTTGTTTGCTTCAAAAACACTTGCTATAAATCATTCCTCCGTTGTGGTAACCATTCAAAAATTGCATACTCAATTTTTAGAAAAATTCCCAATTTAATTCCTGAAATCATCATAACAGATTAGTTTGTGAGCTCTTCTTTCAGGGCTGACATGTATAAAAACTTCTCAAACAAAGGTCTTCTGTCTATAGATACATTCATTCAACTTGTCTGACTTCTCATTTATTTTGAAGAGGTAGGACCTATCTCTGTTACAATGGCATGGACTCCCGGCAATGATAACGTATTAGAAGCTTTCCAAGAAAGAATGAGTTTTCTGCAGTTTCTAAGTGGTAGCCTCCTTGGCAAATAAGTTATTCAATAAATTCACTTTCTGAATGTACTTATTCTCCTGGGTTTTCTTCAGAAGTTTTTCTAGATATTTACTTGAGGAAAGATCATAATAGATCATTGTTGGAAATCTAAAGATAATCTTGCCACTTGAAACATTGGCATGCATTTTTAAATTAAATATAATGAATCTGTATTTTGTACTTTTGATATTACATGCTTTGAAGCTCTGTTTAAGCAACCTAGGGATGTATTTAAGAAACTGTTTCTATGCATTCATGAACCAGAGCTTTTGTTCTCAGTCTTGCTTGTTTAGGTATTTTGGACACACAGTGTAGCTTCTGTCCCACCATCATCTGTTTACTTTTACTTCTAAATGTATAATTGGAATTGTCACTTAACAGAAAGCCTATTTTGTCAACGTCCTTCTCTGTTCTATTTCATTCAGATCTGTTTCTTTAGTTTCTATATCTTCACCTTCATTTCTATAAATATTGACTTAGAATTCTTTTAAATCTTAACTCAGAAAAAAAGAGAGGCAGCTTTATTGGTTTGTGTTAGAATTACTTATAATGTACTATGTATGCCATTGCAATAAATGAAATTTAAAAACAAGACTTTGATCTAAATCAAGAAAATCTACCATAAATAGGACCATAACAGCTTATTAGCAGAGAGTGAGAATATTGCTGTGGCACAAAGGTTTCTAGATTTTTCCAAAGACAAGTGAAACAATGAGAGAGTGGTATTAAAAGGAAGAATCTTCAGTCATGGAATACGGAGGAGGTTCAAGAATGTGGATGCACTCAGAGCTACACAAAATATTATCATATTTCAATAGTAATGTTTTTATAGATTAAAATCATAAGTATAGCTGGCAGTCTAAGGAGAAGTTATTTAGAGAAGATGAAACATCTTCTTACAAAATTGGTTTTGATTCTTTGAAAACATTTGGCTTCCATCTGCTACAAATTATAAAACAAGCACAGAATAGGTACGAAAGAGAGAATATTAACTAAATTTTTAATTCTTGTGTTTGATTTATGGATATGATCTTATTTATTTGTGTTAGCATAAGCTAACACTGTATATGTTGGTGTAAACAGGATATTGTTAAGTAGAAAGAAGATACTTCCCTGTCCACTCCCTTTTATGACTTGTCTTTTGGGTCAGCTTGCTCAGACAGCTTTAGTAGGGTTCAACAAGGCTGGAAGTTGCAGATACGTAACTTCAAAGTGTAAATCAACAATTTATTGGCCATCACCCACAAAAGGTAGCTAAGACTTAACACTTAAGCGTTAGTGTGCTCACTACCCTGAGAAAGCACCTGATGACTTTCCTCTGGCCAAGCAGGCATCAGGGAAAGGCAGACCTCCAAGGCTCCTGTGGATGCTCCCTCAGTGTGGCAGAACTGCCATCTTCCACCAAAAGCTGAAGGTCCCTGGCCTGAAAAAAAAAAGCATTAATTGATCCTGGAAATGCTTAGAAACTAGTTTTGAAACCCCTTCTTGAGGTGAATGGCATTTAACAGTGTGCCATTAATGGTAACAGCTTGTTCACAAGTAAGACACTCATAAAACAAATATGTCAGCAGACTCTTGGCCTTGGCTCAGTTCTAAAAATAATTTCAGGAGAACAGAAACCCCTAATTTTTGCAAATATATTAAATTACTCTCTGCCTTCATTGATGGCATCTTGTTTTCCCAGAGGAGACAATTGTTCTTTAGTTTCTGTTTGCAATTCAGACTCTTCGGATTCAAGAAATGCAGTGCTATTTACATTCAATTTGTTATAATCTTCCACTCTAAATTTCTCTTAATTAATTTCATTGACCTTAAACTTCACTTCAGAAGATTCCTAAATTTTACATTTTTCTGAATAACATATTCCCTATCAGTAACTGCAGTGCAATTACTTAGTGATGGTGACAAACTGTTCTATGTGTTCTAACAGATAAAACTCATATATCATCATCACCTGGAATTAAACCTTAACTGAGAGATTTATTGAATATTACAAAGAAGGTTTGAGAATCCGTGAGGGTCCTCTAATATTTGAAAAGAGAATACTCACTGAGATATGTTGATTCATTTTGCTAGATTTCTTTTACTACTGGAGTGAAGAGCAAAATATTTGTCATCTGAGTTCCAGTGTGAAGATAAGAAGATGAAAATTTCCTTTCTCTTACGAATTTCAAACAATTCCAATTTTGTACATCAAATATTTACATTAATCGGAGAAAAAATCTGAAGACCAATTTGTGTTTGCGAACATTCTCAAAATAATTAGAAAGTGCTTGACTATCACATGCTGGCAGAGTGTAAAAACCTACTTTAATCAACCTAAATAAACAATTTAAATAACAATTAAGCTACATGTCATATGCAGAAAATTTAAAACAAAAAGGCAAAACAAATATTGTTTCCCCAAGTCTGGTCCTCATTGCGAGGCCAACTGTTTGCAGGCTCCAATAAGGTGTTTAAAAATTGACCTGAGCACTACTCTGAGTGTACTTTACCAAATAATTTCTCATTTAATTTCATATTCTTCAGTGTATTGTCCATCGGGTGAAATGACACTGGGACTAACTCCTCACCAGAAAGGTTTCTTATAAATAAGTAAAGTACACATGAGTACTTCTTAAAACACTCTATCAGCTTGAGTAAGTGATATCATTATCAAGTCAAGATGAAGAAATAGCCTGACAAGATAGGAGGGAAAATATCCATATCAAGACAAGAATAGTAGCCCTATCAAGAAAAGTTATGGGAAAAGGATAGATCCAGGCATGTAAGGAGTATCTGTGCCAGCTACATCTCCAAATCTTTTACTTACTTAGATGTCAAAAGGAAGATCTTCTCATAAAGGAACAATAACCAAATGCCTAACCATGGAAGAACTCTCTGAATATTATTCACAGGAGTAAAGTTACTCATTTGTTTGAGCATTTTCAGAATCAGACCTTTTATGACAAACGCATCAAAAAGCAATATTTTTCTCCTGAAGAGTGACAACACTGGCAGTTTCTCAGGAAAGCACTTTTTAAAACCAAAGTAACCTTTCTTAATTATTTTCACATATGCAATGATATTTGCCTGTAGTGGGGTTGAAGTCCTGCTCTTAACAGTTGGTGGTCCCAGAACTGCATGGTCATCTTTTGTTCTCCTATTTTAGCAGAATGAAAATTCAAGGAAAATGAGCATACAAAAGCTATCTAGACTGGATCTGATCCAGCAGCCACTAGATCATCGTCATACCTTCAACAGACTCAGGCAAATCAGATCAGTCAGAATCTGGCAAATCTGTACAGGCAGAATCAGTAAGGTATGGAGCTATCCCTGAAGTATGTGAAAGAGCAAAATACCAAATGATGTCATCTACTGTGGAGAAGTAAGTCTTCAAGTTCTGTTTCAGTGCTAGATTTATTGAAATGTAGAGGAAAGACTGCCGATAGGAAAATCACATAGAAATATAGAAGAGAGGCAAAGAGAAAAAATGTCTGTCCTATTGATCCCATAAAAGTGTTACAGGTTGGTGACTCCCCTCTCCTTTTAATTTTAGTGTTTGAAACTGCAGGTTTTTATTTTGAATTTTATCACATTTTCCCTGGCAACTCTGCTCTAAATTTTTTTTTTTTTTTCTGAGAGTATCTTGCGTAAAAAAAATTGTATATTTCTTTCGATATTTGCTCAGAACCTCTAGATTCCAACAGAAACTCTTAATGAAAATCCTGTTTGATTTTGTACTTTTAATGTATCCAGGAGAGTGGAAAACTAGCAATCACATCCCAGGGGACAGTGAGGTCCTCTCCCAGGAGATATTTAGCAAGCTTTTTCATTTTGCTTTGCTTTTATTTAAGTAAACGGAAATAATTTAATGTGATCTGTTTTAATCATATTGTATATCTAAGTACAGATTGACCTTTCCATGTAACATTGTAAATGACTGGGAAGGCTTGGCCAAAGAGACAAAATGTCTGGCATCCTTTAAAACAAACTGGAGCCCACTTACCTCCACAAGGTTCAGGATAATTTGCTGCCAGCCAACCCTGTTCAGCTGGATTGTGGCAGTACCTTATAAATGACACATGACTTGTGTCATCAATAAATAAGTAAATCAGTCAGTTTATGCCTCTGCTCAGAGAAGCTGGAGATTCCTTCTCTCTTTCCCCTCAAAAGCCACAAACTCTCTATCCCTTGTTTCACCTCCTGTTTTGAACAGAACTACCATAATCTGAGAAAGACAGTTGCTTGCTACAGATGTTCAGATTTAGGCTGACATGGAGTATTAAATTCTCACATGTAAGAAGGTGATGATTCAGGCAGTTTCTACTGATACTTATATAAGAATCTTAATTATGCATGCTGTTTAATGAGTTAGCTCCAGACTGCATCATTTGCCCTTTTAAGTGCTTCCTTTGATGGCTGAAGACAGCAGAGCAAGAGATGTCAAAACAGAGACTGCCTTTCTACCTGCAGGTCAGATGGCTGAGAAGGGAAAGCGTTCAATAGCGCTTCCTACTTTTCTCCTCGTTACTATTTTCTATAGTTGGAACTTGGCCCAAAATGGTCAACAACTGACAGGTTCTCAAGACTAGCATAAAACACCTAGAGATAAAACTATTATCCAGGCGCCAGTCTAGCTCTCGGGGAGCGGAGTACTACTTCTGCATTCAGGTTAGCTCTTGCACAGATGTGCAAATGCTAAAGAAGCTTCTTATGCTTACCTCTCCCTTCAAATATACCCACACAGAATTATTGTGGATTAAGCTCTTCTTTTTGCACAGCAGAATCACAGGAAGGGATCTTTTCCAGGTCGTGCTGACTGGCTTTTCAGGTACTGGCGCCCACAGAGTAGACCGCAGGTAGTGCCTCATTGCTGCAATAAGAGAGAAGCCAAAAAGAATGATCGGTTCTTTTCTCAGAACATCTGGGGAAGACATCTGTATTATGTCAGATGCTTGGTTTTGCTGGACACTTTACAGCCTTGACATTCTAACATACAATACCTAAAACATTATACCAAGTACAAAACCATTATTTATTCTCTTATTTAGTTGTCTTAACATAAAGGAAAGCACATGCTCCCCAAGTATTTTAACGAGATTCAATACAGGCACATGAATGGCTTGTTTCTGTAAGGAGTTCTACGCCAGAAAACTGCAGATTATTTTCTTTATTATTGGAATATAATGGTCAGAAAGTAACAGCAGTACTTGGTGCTTTTCATCTTTATCCAGACAAAATTTGTCATTCTCTTTCCTTGTTATTTCTGTGAAAGATGCACAGTATGTATTTCTTTAGACTTTCTGTGGAAGCCCTGATGACTCAGAAGCTTCTGTTGCTACAGCTGTTTTAAAACCTGAAATCTTTAAGTCATACTTTCTTGTGCTTCGTTAATTCAGAGACTGGTCCAAAGCCTGTTAGAAAAAAAAATCAGCTCCAAATTGGATGGTATTTGGTCATCATATTCATTTTGAGGGGAGAAGAAACTTAACTCTGAATAACCACTTTGTCCTCTTCAGAACATCTCCAAGAAGCATGGAAAAGTGTTAGGTGCTGGATCAGCCATTTCCTGAGTTCCAAAGACACTGAGAGGACCACTTTTATTCTATAACTTTTCAGCTCCCATCCAGGTGAACGCAGTCTCCTGCCAGATTAACTTGTGGCCAAGGTGACCACATCCTCAACAACCTGGTCTCCTTGGCAGGAGCAACTCTGTCTGGGACTGCAGCATTCTACAGAATAGCGCTTGGTCATTGGCCATCATGCACCCTGCATGAATTTTAATCTAGCAGGAAAGACATGAGTGTGACAAAAAGGCACGGGCCAGCCTTTTGCAAGCACCAAAAGGGAGCTTGCAATCTAACAAATATATAGATGGAGTTCACAACCTTCAACAGCATCCATAAACTATACATTGGCAAATCCTCCACGATGTCCCAGGAGAGCACACTCTGAGATGTATTTTCTGGTTATCTGGTGAGGTAGACAGGATTTACAGTGTCTACTCCCTATCTATAAATGAATCTTGGGAAGCATATACAATTTGAAAAACTACTGTTTTCTTCTATTTATTCTGAATATATGTATGTCTCCAGTATTTAGAAAAATCAATAATGAAAAGTTTATAAATCTAAACAGGTTCAATAATGGAAACAGCAATAAATTTCTTTCTGAGCAATGAAGAGATAAAACTACTACTACTCTGTGTCTATGGTTGGGGGAGATTATTTGTATTTCTGGTTCTATTTTGGGCTGTTCCAAGCAGCTCTGCTGTACCGGGAAGGTGGCTCTAATCAGTGCTGATGTGACTCAATCAATGTCACTTAGTCTCTAGGCCTGTCCTTAGGCCTCTTTTATTTAGCAGCACAGGCATAGCTTCTTGATCTAATGTCAGCTCTGACTCAAAGTTGCTGCTAAGCTCAGTAATGACATTAGTCTAATTATATAGAGACAAAAAAGTCTGATGCAAACCCTAGTCTAAAGAACAGCTCCAAATGATTCTATTATTGAAATACTGAATCAGCAATAGCAACAGCGATAAACATATGGAGGCAAAGTGTATGGCAGACAAATGACAAAGACACATTACACAGTCTAAAAGCACTTGCCAACTAAAAATAGGACCAGACACTGCATTTGGATCTCTTTGGGCTGAGTCTGGCATCCATGTGGAATAAAACTATCTTCAGATGCCTCCAAATTATATCCATACAAGTTCTCTTTCTTTTTGAGAACTGTTTGTAAATTCAACAGAGGCTACTCAAGCACATAAACTACGGCAGAGCGGGAACATAATACTGCAGAAAAGAATGCTCAAAAAAATGCCTTGCAGTGCTCAGCGATACCCACAAGCTGTGGAAAAAAAACCCCCAACCAACAGCCCTTGAACTTGTGAAGAAAAGATGAAACAGACGTGGGGCTGTGATCCAAAGTGTGGTGAATATTTGGGTAATACCTTTCATCATGGAGAAGGAAAGCTGTAGGAAGGAATAAAACAGGGGGACACTGCTTTACAGGCAAAGATCTCTAGCTATTTTTGATTCACCTTTACCGATTCTGTGCTGAATCCAAACCACTTTCACTATAAAATGAAATATGATCCCTCTGCATTTGGTGCTGTCATGCAAATTTGTTTTATTTTTATATTTTATAAATACTGGAATAATGATTCTTGAAATCTCTCTCACAACAGACTTGATTGACAGCCCCCTAAGTGTGCCTTTCATAGCGGAACATAATTGACAACTCTTAGGTAGCTAGCATATGCAGGCTACGAAACAGAGTGTGCTCGCTCCACATTTGCAGAAAACTAGGTGCAATGAAATAGGTTTTCTTATTATCAGCTTTTAAAAATGAAATTTATATGTTTGCATTTAAGAAAGCATGACTTCTGGATATGTCAGCCTCAAGTCTTTCAACATGATGAAAAAGATCAATGCAAAACAATTTCTATGTCAAAAAGCACACACATGCCATAAAATATCTAGAAATTACTTAACTGGAACAGAATTAAAATACTGCTGAGTTCTCTTCATTTTTAACATGCATTTGGTCTTTTTGTCTTTTTTTTTTAAATGCATACTGATCAGCTTCTGAAACACAAAGCTTTCTGCCAAGCCACCCTTCTCCAGTGCTCTCCCTAGCAAAAAACTGAAGTTTTTTTTGTTGAACACAGGACCTGGGTGTCCCTAAACTTCCCTGAGTCTAAGGAGAATCCAGAAAATGCCCCTGGTTAGGCTCAGAGCAATATTCTCAGCTTGCGGATGCTCTGTGTAGTGTCCTTAGACTCTACACCCAAACGCTCACTCCCTGGACGAGCACTGGTGATTGCTGTCCCTTTTGGCATAGGTGCCCCAGAACTCCAGCCAAAATACTTGCAGCCAAAGGAAGAAAGGCACACGGGAAAGATAACAGAAAATAGTTTATAAGAAGAATTCTGAACTGTAGTTCAGAATTGAAAAACAAATCTACTCTTTCATTTCTGTTTAGGGAAAACCCTAAAAAACCTAGGCATCTCTTCAGAAGTGGATTTAGATTATGGCATCCTGAGAAGTTTTAACTCTTCTACAACTATTTGCATTATCTTCTGATTAACGGAGTCTTATGTCTCTGCTGCAGATTAGCTTGTTCTGTTGCATGGCAGTAGATCCTGCTACATCCTCCATGATGTCCTGTCTGCTTCTCTTGCATTAGTTTCTTGTATGCCTAAGTGTAAGATACCGCCTTCAGCTCATTGCAGGTCATGAGACTTTATCAGGGAAGTATGTCTGTATATCTGCCCTGTCTTTCTGCTCTTCTATAAGCACCTAACATTGGCCACTGCTAGAGTGAAGCCATCTGGCTCAATGGACATTTGGTCTGACCCAGTACTGCCATCCTTGCCATTCTTTCCTGCCACTGGGATATTTGTTCCTCAAGCAACTGGTTTTTACATTTTTACACTGTCCATACCAGTAACTTGAACTCATGCTATCTACAAATCTGATCTCTGATTACAAAAGGACACCCCAAATCTTACATTGGGACTGCATGCCTGCAAGTTGGTAATGTAAGCAATCAGCAGATTTGGACTGAAACTGAGCCATAGGTTTGTGCTCAAGAATTTGCATATACTGCAGATGTGCCACTCAAGCTGTCCCCTGACCCATGCATGTGGCAGGCTCAGCCTAGTTTCCTTATTCAGTGATTTTTCATTTCAGAAGCCTCAGGCCCCACACAGAAACACCATTTTTTGTCCCTGAAAAACAGCACTCCAAAGCTTTTATCATCCCAAATTATATGCTTACCCTCATTACCTAATCTCAAAACAGAAGCAGGTAAATTGCTGCAGGCAACAATTCCCAGTTCTGTGATTGCACAGAGCACAATTAGCAAGTTACACAAGGATACGGGTAATCAGATCCACAATTTGAACAAGTTCCCGGAGTTGAACACAAGCCAGCCAGGTTCAAAAAGGACATTGCTGCCACACAAGAGGCTAAAGATCCGCAGAGGACTTAGCAAAGCAGCAGGGTAGTTTGCATGGATTAGGTAAGCATCTAGTCTGTGAACCAAATGTGGACGTAGAAAGAGAAGCCCTTTGGAGTTAATCTTGGGATAAGTAGATTAACCATGCTTTTCATGCATTTCCCTCCACCTCCGTCTTAATAAACTTTTGACAGCAGGATGGGGATGCAGGGGGTTGAGCATGTAAATAACCTCTGCTCATTTTTATCTTACCTTGGCTCGTGCTAAAAACTGTTTTTGAACTGGCAGACCCAGGCTCCTGACATTTGAGCAGAAGCAGCAATCCTTCCACTAGAAAGCAACCTTCTGGGACACATTAGCCATGCCCACCACAGGTGCCTTTTCCTCAAGTAATAACTACATGCACTCGCACTCAGCTGTATGATCAGTCTAGAAACTGGTCACCCAGGCATCTCTGTAGAAGTGTCTTCCAGGGATAAGCAAGCCCAGGTAAACTCCTTGACAGCAGCAGGATGCTTGGGAAATATACCCAAATCCAAGGATTTTAAGAAATTTGTGCAAAAATCTTCCACCTTAAAGGGGCAGCCTTTAATTTCTAAGGACTCTAAAGATCCAAGAGAGACACAGCATGGTCCTTGTCATTAAATGCTGCACTCCACATACACTGAGGTCTCCATCCAGTAATTTTGTAACCTCGGACTGAAACTATGGACCACATACAGACTCCCATGCCATTGAAAACATGCTCCAGAATGCAAAACTCTCCAGTTTTATTTCACTGTGGGTATAGGAGTCGATAAGGAGTTGATTGAGTTGGATTTGCATCAACCAGTTTCCAAGTACAAGTAGCCGATACGGTGTAGATGGCCCTGCTCCTCAAATTTAGTTGACAATTAATAATGTGGGGAATGAAAACCTCCACTCCAGTGGCACTTTATTTCTGTATGGCTGACAGGGGTGAGACGTAACAATTGCTCAGCATGGTGAGGACCAGTGAGTTCCTTCCTCCTGAACAAAGCCAAGCCATGGGGCAACAGATGGCAGATGAGATTCACCATGGGCCTTGAAGAGGCTGTACCATCCCCAGCTTTCTTCACCTCTTCAACTCTGCTTGCTGCTCCTGGAGGCGGGTCAGTGAGGCTGTGACCCTAACCCAACCTTCTTTATCTCTTTTGGAGAAACAGCTGCTAACCAAATGCCATCCCTAAGCATCCTGTGAATGACAGTGTGGCTACAGTTCCCAGTGCCTGGCCAGGTGTGCACAGGAGAGAGACACTCCACTACTCTGCTTCAGTGCAGCGTTCGTAGCATTCACTTGCATGTATCCATGTCAATAAAACTACTGACATTTTCATTTTCACAGTTGGTAACCATAAGAATAAATGTACCTTTCCAGGTGGCTTCTCCTTGGCCTCCCGCATGGGTGACTTCCCTTGCCCATGGCCAGTTTTCTTATACCTTCTTTTATATCTCAGGGAAGAAATCATACTTATGTCTGCATGGGGCAAGAGCCACTTGTGAAAAAAGTAAAAACAAATCTGGGAAAGCAGAGATTCACTTCCAGAATTTCCTTTCAAATAATAACTGCTCCTAAAGAGAGGGCCCCAATAAGTCTGAAGTAGAAGGATTTTTAATTCAATTTTTAATTAATTTCCACTTCTTCTGTGGTGCACACTACTGCCAAAATCCAATCACTTCTAAGGGTATATACTGTGTAACCTGGGGAAATGATGAACACTCTCAAGCCCTCAAGATTGAGCACTCTTAAGCCCTCAAGGTTCAGCATCCAGATTAACATCACCTTCGGAGGTGACAGTATTGATAGCAAACCCCCCTCAGCAGGAGACAACTGCTACATCTCTAAAAAATGGTATTTTTTTTCCCCGGAAAAAAACCCCAGGGCTAGGGTGAAATATGGTTTTTTTGCTACAGCTCTCCAGATGAGTTGTAGACCTCCAATATCATCAAGTCCAACCATCAACCCATCACCATCCCTACTAAACCATGTTCTGAAGTGACACATCTACACATTCTTTGAACACCTCCTGGGATGGTGACTCCACCACTTCCTTTGGCAGCCTGTTCCAGTGCCTGACCACCCTTTCAGTAAAGAAGTGTTTCCTAATATCCAACATAAACTGCCCCTGCTGCAACTTGAGGCCATTTTCTCTTGTCCTATCACAAGTTATTTGGGAGAAGAGAGCAACACCCGCCTCACTACAACCTCCTTTCAGGTAGCTGTAGAGAGCAATGAGGTCTTCCCTCAGTCTCCTCTTCTCCGGACTAAACAACCCCAGTTCCCTCAGCCGCTTCTCATAAGATTTGTTCTCCAGCTTCGTTGCCCTTCTCTGGACACGCTCCAGCAACTCAAAGTCCTTCTTGTACTGAGGGGCCCAAAACTGCACAAAATATTCAAGGTGCAGCCTCACCAGTGCCGAGTACAGGGGCACAATCACTTCCCTGCTCCTGCTGGCCACATTGTTCCTGATACGAGCCAGGATGCTGTTGGTCTTCTTGGCCACCTGGGCACACTGCTGGCTCATGCTCAGCCAGCTGTCTACCAGCACTCCCAGGTCCCTTTCCAACAGGCAGCTTTCCAGCCACTCTTCCCCAAACCTGTGGATTTGCGTGGGGTTGTTGTGACCGAAGTACAAAACCTGGCACTTGGCCTTGTTGAACCTCATACAGTTCACCTCAACCCATCAGTCCAGCCTGTCCAGATCTCTCTGCAGAGCCTTCCTACCCTGGAGCAGATCGACACTCCTGCCCAGTTTGGTGTTATCTGAGGGACCACTCCATCCCCCCATGGGTGATAAAGATACTAAATGGGAGCGGCCCCAGCACTGAGCCCCGGGGAACACCGCTTGTGACCGGCTGCCAACTGGATTTAACTGTTCATCACAACTGTCTGGGCTCGGCCATCCAGGCAGTTTTTTACCTAGTGAAGAGTACACCTGTCTAAGCCATGAGCTGTCAGCTTCTCTAGGAGAATGCTGTGGAGATGGTACTGAAGGCTTTGCTAAAGTCCAGGTAGATCACATCCACAGCCTTTCCGTCACCCACTAGACCATGACGCAAGTTATAAACTAGCACTCTAAAGATCAGTCTGCATTTTAATAATGCTGATGTGTTTTAGCTTTCAAAGTGATTTTCACAGCCTGTCCGCCGCCACGGGCCGACCCCGCCAGGAGCCGGCCGGACGCGGCAGCGCAAC
Source organism: Tetrax tetrax (assembly GCA_009806455.1). Taxonomy (NCBI): domain Eukaryota; kingdom Metazoa; phylum Chordata; class Aves; order Otidiformes; family Otididae; genus Tetrax; species Tetrax tetrax. Next base: position 95,844 of record WHYT01015569.1, on the reverse strand, counting down.
GTGCAGCGCGCAGGCGCGGCTCCGGCCCCGCCCTCCCAGCCCGGCCAGCCAATCGGTGGCGCCGAGGCCTACCGGCGGAGAGGTGCCGCGCGGGGCTGCGCCTTCCCCGGGCGGAGCGGTGCCGGGGGCATGGCGGCTGCCGTTGGGCGCGCGCTGCGGCTGGGCGGCCGTTGGAGCGCGGTGGCGCCGGGTGGGCCGCTCCCCCAGGTGAGAGCTAGGCCGGGCCGGGCTAAGCCAAGCCAAGCCAAGCCAAGCCAAGCCAAGCCGTTTCCTCGCCGCTCTCCGTGCGGGGGTTGCCTGCTGCGGCCCCCCCACCCCCCCCCGGGCCCTGCTTGGGGGAGAGGGGCGGAGGTGGGGAAGAGGGAGGCGACGGGGAGTTCGCGTCCCCGGCTGGATGGAGCGAGGTTGTCGCTGCCGGGGTGGCACCGCGCTCGTTTGGGAGGCCCCAGTTAGGCCCAAGGTGCGGGGCTCCACCTACCCGACCCTGGGCGGCCTGGCCGGCGGGGCTGCGGCCTGCGGGGCGCCGGCGGTGCGTGCGCGGGGCTGTCGGCGAGAGGAGGCCGCGTTGGGGCGGGGAGCGTGGGGAGCTGGCGCCGCGTTCAAGTCAGGCCTTCAGTGAGCCGAGTTTGTTTTTCTCAGTGTAAAGAAAAACTGTGGATAAGCCCTGGTTTGTTTATATATATATATATCACTAAAATGAACAAAACCATGTATAGACCAAAGGCAACGCAAAAGTGCAGTGCTTTAAGATGGTAGTTTTTTAGGTTGATAGTCTTGAATTGTGTTCTGTCGGCAGGTAAGCAGATGATGAAGTCTCCCAATTCTGCAGTGAAGAGAGAAAAGCGCTCTACTTCTGATCAAACAGAATTACTCTCTTGTTTTGAGAGATAGCGGTGTTCAGTCAGTGTTGAGGAGAGCTGTGTATTTGTGCAGTGGTATTTGATACACCTATATATATATTTAATCAGTGACCAGCAAGTGGATAAAAAGGCATGCTGGTAACACTCTCAAAATACAAAGTAATTTAGGCTAATAAGAACTGTTTGGTGACTGAGTTAAACCAAGCCGTGGGCTAGCAGAAGATACGTACAGTAAGGAAGTGAAAGATAGCACTGGAGCAATTTGAACTGTTGATATGGGTTACTTCTACATTAATTTTACCCATTAGGAATAAAGAACTGGTGCCTGTGTTGGTAGCTTTTTACACAGCAGTCAGAAATACGTGTGCTTAAGCTGTGCAAGGAATGACAAAGACAGTAAGGCTGAAAATATTGTAACACTTGATTTTATTCTCAGTTGGTATAGTTTGTGTTGTTTTGGTTATCCTGTATCAAAGGTATGATTATGACAGTAGCTTACTTTTCCTGGCTGGGCACCTGCTTGAGTTTGAGCTGAAAATGCTTTGTATTGTATATGAGGAAATTATCTCGAAGGAGGAGTCACTGTAAAAGGCTGGGCTGGAAGAGGCCTTGAGAGATCGTTTGGCTACTCCTCTCAGCCCTAAAGATAAGATCAGTACCTAAGCCTATAGCTGTATACAGATCATCCTATTTCTAACTGTGTGCAAACCAGAGGATATGAAGGGAACTAATGGGAGACAGGGCCCAGGAAACTTAAGAGACGACTCTTCCCAGTAGGTGCGATTAACCTGTGGAACTGTTTGATGAGGATGTTCAGGATACTAAGCATTTATGTGAATACAGAAAGCAACTTAAGAAACTCAAAAGAAAATTCCACTGAGGACTGTTTAAAACAAGATATAAGCATATCTTTGAAACATAGATTTCTGGAAACTGGGGAAGTATCCTGGAAAAAGTATCACTACTTGTTTGTTGTCTTCTTGTACCTCTGATACTGGCTACTGTTGAGGACAGGGTAATAAGTTAACGTACCCTTGTTCTGTCTTGCTACTTCTTATGTCAAGCACTTTTCTGTCCTTAGCATTAGGGAGCTTTTTAATTATGCATATCCTAAAAATCCCTTTCTGGAGTTTAGTTCATAACCTCTTCTCTATCTTAGTGGGGTAAACAGTTTAATTTGTTGGAGTGTTTTGTATTTGAAAATGTCTTGTATTGAGAGGGGAAATGGGAGAAAAACTTGGTAATACCAGTTCCCTTAGCTTTGACTGAACAATAAGCTTAGTTTCCTGTTCTTCTAATGAGTGGAACACAGAGACTTAGCACGATTTATAACAAAAAGAAATTATCTAGCTTAGTTACTGTCAGTCTCTTCTGATGTGATTGAATAGCTGTTCTCAACAGAAGACTTCAGAGTATCATGTGTGCTATTTCATTTGACTGGGTCCGGTACCTTATCTAAATCACAGTGGGTGATAGATGTACTGATCTCAGAAAAAGAATGGTACTGCCTTGGTCTTTTAGAGGTACATGCTTGGAATGGAGTAGCTTTTTCTGCAGTTATTAACTAAGCTAGAGTTGAAGAACCTGTTAGTACTTGATAACTTGTGCCTCAGAACAACTGGATCTAAATTCTATTCCCTGTTACACAGCAAGCGTCAGATGTGCATATCTATACCATTTAGAGCTATCCTTTATTTCTATAGTATATAGTATAAGCAAAACTTAATGTGTAGCTTTGGCCAAAGGTGCTGCACAGAAAGTAGATTTTCTGAGTGAGGGAGATGCAGTTTTACGGTTACCTGTCAAGAGGCTTCATTTTGAGAAAAAGTTTCTTTTGATGAAATACTTTGGCAAATCGGGTATAAAAGTAATATAAAATCACTTCTGCATATTTGCTGACACCTTGTGATACTTTCTGGTGTGTTTTACAAAATGCTATTAAAACATAAACCGGATTCCGGTTCACCTAATTAGTGAAGTTCTATCCCAAAGATAGCTTTTTAGTACAAATTTGTTTGTGTGCTGTATGGTTTTGGAAAAGGAGATGGTTGAAGTCTGCCAGCTTAGAGCATGAAAGCAGCATGAAAATGGTGCAACTGCACGTGTGCCACATCAATCGATGTCTGCTTCTGACTCTGTAACTATGTCATGTTTTAAAATGGACAATATTTTCTCTTGAATTCAGGCCTCCTTTCTCTGCTTCCCCCTTTTTTCCCCATGATTCCTCTGTTAGGGCTACACGTGGTTTTTACATCCATATAATTCAAGTGAAGTAAACTTAACGGGACAAGAGTAAACAGACAGGTCTTAGTTATTTTTCATCTTGGAAAAAAAACAGGCCAGAGAAGTTGAAATTATCTAAAAATGCTTGTTTTTTTCCTAAGACAAATTTTACATAAGCTGATCGTCTATAAATTTATTGTCTCCCAGGGAAATCAGGCTTTCCCAAACTGTTTTAATATTAGGTTTCTTGGGAAGGAATTGGGAAGGGAGGGTTGGTACCAAGGGGTTGTGTCCAGAAGTAAAGGCTTTCCCTTCTTTGTCCTGGTGGACAGTCTGTTGTTTCAGGAATGCCATTAGTAACTGTAGTTATTTTTAAAAATGGTGGGGCTGCTGTCTGCAGTAATGCTTTATGAAATGTGTAAGCAGCGAATGCAAACTCCGTCGTCTTCTCTGGAAAGAAGAGGAGCATGTTTTCTTGTTTGACTGAAATGCCAGAAGCATTTAGCTGTACTTTGCAGTTCTTGCCTGTACCACCCATGAAATAGTACTCTTATCCCAGAAGAGGTACAATAGATATTAATTTACATAAGAGGCTGTTTTCTAATTATGAACAGTTTGTGTGTCCAGGGACTTTTGATTAGTGACGAATTGAAACTAGGGAAGAATATGAATAGCTTGAGGGAAGGAGGACAAAAATGAGAAAATTACAATAGAAATTGACAGGAATAAGATGAAAGCAATCTTTTTAAAGTATCCTGTTTAAAATATAACAGAGAGAAAGCAATTTTGGGCCAAATAATAAAGAATCATATGTTCATTAACAAGAATTACAGATAATTAGTTACTATTAAGACAAGTAAGACAGAAGATGAATTGAATTCTTTCTTGAGGAGTGACTAGGAGAGAAGCATAGGGAATGTGTGGAGATACCTCTGGTTTCCTAACAGCTTTTGAAGGAAATCACCAGAGCCTTGCCCATGGTAAATGTGTACATTTAAAATGTTGATTATTTTTCTTTTCATTCTATATATGTCAATGTAACCTCACAGAAGATATGACTACACAAAAAAAAAAAAAAAAAAAAAAAAAAAGGAAGAGGCAAACCAGGACTACTATTGCATATGATACATATAAGCTGTGGAGAAAAAAAAAAAGCAATGACAAGCATTTCAGCACCAAACTCTGCCTTTGAGCTGTTTTTAAACTTTTTCTGGCAGAGGTACTGGTTACTTTTCTGAGATACATACCTTGGAGGGCATGTCATTATCTATGTCAGATTGTAAAAGCATAGAGGGTCAGTTCTTTCCATCTCGTGTGACCTTGTTATTCAAAGATTACTTTACCTTCTATATCAAACCTCATTGAATTCATAGGACCTATGCTGCAGCACAGGCCTGTGGTATACATAGGTTTAAGGCAGAGTATTGTAGTCTTTATTCCAAATTGAAATTTTAGGTGGGATTGTTAGATTTTGTATGTTGAAGACTGATACAGTTATGGACAGGTAAATTGATCAACAGCTTTGATGTGCAGCAAATTGTATGTATTGGACCAGTCTATCCTGGGCTGCCAGATGTCCAGAATACCAGCTGGGCTCTGGGAAAGTACAAGAAGGGCTGTTTTCATTCCTTGTTCATGTAGGACTTGACCGTGTAATACAGAACACCCAAAGCTTCTAATCACAGGAGAAGTTTGTGTAAGCTAACTCATGTTACTAACAGAAGGTGGAAATTCCATCTGCTTTTGTGTTTGTCTTGCAAATACATCCATATAATCTTGTTTTGTTGAGATATGTTTGTATCATTGTGGTTGTAACTAGGTTTGAAGATTAGTGTTGTATTTGTTACAGGAAGGCAGCAAGTATTTTGTTATTCATATTAGCTTAACTCAGAATGGTAAAATTCATCGAAATGGTCAACATGTCTAAATTGTGATCCGGAGAAGATGATTCCTGTGACTCGGAGAACATTTCATCATTTTAAATACTAGCTTTGTTCTGTTCTTCACAGTAAGAGCCCTAACTAGTTCATTTTGTGCATGTTTAGGTTTTAGTGTTTGGCTAATGGTAGACTGAGGCTGCAGCTTCAGGAGCAGCAGAGGCAATTTAATGATTTGCTCAGAGAAATTAAGGTAAAGACGGAACTCCTCCTCTTCTTCCTTGCTCCCAGTTGCATGGTTCAGCCACCTTCTCGTGTCAGGTTTGGCTCTGCTCAGAGCCTTTTCTGAATCACTTGGAATTACCAGCTCAGCAGAGAACTGTCTACTCATTGGGAGGAAGCAGAAGTTAATGTTCTGCCACATTTAGGGAGCTGGGCTGGCTTGCAGCAGAGTCCAAGTGCCAAAGCTGGCACAGGGCAAGTTAAAGGAGTGGAGGAAAGAATGCTAGCATGGCTGGACTGTGAGATGGACTTGTGAAACTGCACTGGCTGCTCGCAAAGTTGAGCCATGATGTGTTGAAGGGACTGGAGAGAAGTGTTTCCGGGTACTATCTGGTGAACAGAACTGGGTGTTTTTCTGATTCCGAAGTGATTTTTTTTTTTTCTGTCTTTGCTTTTCTGTCCCACATACCCTTTTTTCTTGTGATTCCCTCCCTCCCTCAGCCCACAGAAGACCATACAAATAATCACTTCTCATTCAGTTTGTGGAATGATTAAGCTGCAGAGGGCTTTAATACTGATGTTGGAGAGATAAAATAGTGAATAATATTGACACTAGGCCGGAACTGGGACATTGCAGCTCTCAGTGAAACTCCTGTTCATCTGGCAGAGAGCTTGATTGAAATTAGTCATCTTAACTACTGGTTGTCTTTATAAAAGAAAAACCAAACCTGAATCCCACAGAGATTAGAAGGTAACTATCCCCTGAGCTACAACTTCAGAGCTGGAAAAATGCTCAGTAGTATTTGCTGGTGAGAACTATCCTACTAGTTTTCTAATAGTTCTAACTGAGATGGTGAAATAGCTTAAGAACTATTCTGGTGCTTTGAACAAGGAGGGAGCACTCCATAGCCTTTCCAGAGACTTTATAGCAATGTTTGTGCAGCCACATGCGTCTGAAGCCCACTAGAGAGCTGCCCCACAGATTCTTTTAATACTTTGTTATGGGATGCCTTTAGGTGAAGGCAAAACCAGCTTATTTGCTGATAGATTTTTATTTTTCTTTTAAGACTGCATCTGTGGATTGGTGCTGTATTTTTACTTTTGCTGGATGTCCCTGACATGTGATAGTATATTTCTTTCTGTCAGAAAAATCTTCTGAGTTAATTGCAGTGTGTGAAAATGTTCAACTTTTAGAATATGTTTATCTGTTTATGAGCTTTAAACAGTTGGAATAAAATGATTTCCTGATTAATACTGCCTTTTCTAACTCATTACAATAATGTGTTGAATCTGGTTATAGATGTGAATGACTTGTTATACTACTCACTTTATTTAGAGCTCACTGTATCAAAAATATAACATAAATCTCACATTTCTTTTCTCTTTTTTTTTTTCTTTTTGTTAGACATTAAGGCTAATTTATACCACTACAGCAGTGCAGAGGAAAAATGTAGGAGCCCCAGGACCTGAAAAGTACACTGAGGCATTTATTAAAAAACAGATTGAAGAGTTCAACCTAGGAAAGAGACATTTAGCCAACATGATGGGAGAAGATCCAGAAACTTTTACCCAAGAGGATATTGATGTAAGTACAGTTGCTCTGTTGGAGAAGTAATTTACTGTAGAGTTTCAGATATTGAAAGCACTTTACTTCAGCATGAGCCCCTCAGCTCTCTGTGAATTTTAATCAAATTGTCAGAATAAGAAAGAATGCTACTATACATTGCAAACATTGCAACTGTGACTGTGAATAGAGGTTCTACCCCTGCTACCACGTGAGGTCAGACATCACAGTATAGAGCTATATACCATACCTTGCTAAAGCACAGTAGGTTCTTTTTAAAAGTCCTAATGGATAATCCCCTTGCTCTGAGGTTATAAGAGGCACTGTAAAGGTTTATGTAGCACTTCAAAACATTTACCCACAATTTGACCTGCTGTGTATATTTAGGTCAGGTTTTCTTCTATCATACTGTGGTTGCTGGTAATGCAAATTAAATTTTATAGCATGTTTTACAACTAACACTCTGGTTTAGCTTGGATTTTAATGTAGACGCGAATTTAAGCTTGTATCAGTAGCTCCAAATGTACTATTTTATTGCCATTCCCTGTGACAACTGACAGATGGGTGCCCTCCTCTTTCTCTGTGTCATTTAGGCTCATGTGTAGATATGCTGCCTTTCACTCAAAAGAATGTTTTGTTGCATGGATTTTTTTTTTAATGTCCCACCCGGTCTTCACTTCTGTCACTTCTGTCTTATTTTATCACACATCAGAGGTAGGGAGGAGAAATGTCATTTGCTGACATTCACTCTTAGGTGAAGCTGCATGAAGTCTCATGGCTGAAGCTTTTTCTGCGCAGCAGCAACACTATTTCTATAGCCGTGGCAGCACAGTATATCAGCAGGGCCCTGAGGGTAGATGTAGTAATGTGATATGTGCCAGAAGAGAGGTGTGCGTGGTTTAGTTTTTTCAGGGGGAGATTGTTTGTTGCCTCTCAGTGGCAAAATTCTGTCAACATAGCTATGTCCACATAAGAGGTCTTGACAATGTGCTTGTGCCAAGAAAGAGAACTACCTCTGTAGGTGGTGATACAGGCTGATGTCAAACACATTTGACAAGCTTCAAAACTGAGTTCTGAAAGCTTCTCTACTTTGCTGTCTGTTTTCAGAGAAGAGACATACAGCTAATGGCCTGCTGAGAAAAAGGCTGAAATGAGACTTGAGTCTGATCAGGTATCAGAAAATCCATAAGGAAAGCTTGACTTAAGTCAGAAACCTGTAGGAAATCAAGCTTTGTGAGTACAAAGCTGTGCACTGATACTGTGACTGCCTTCATTCAGAATCAGAGATATCACTTTGCTCTTCTACAGACAAGTGCCAATGGAGAGACCATTCCAGTCTCAGTGCAGAGTGAATAAGGTCCTGTCAACGGTAGAAGTATTATTCATTGAGGTGTCTGAGTCAGCAGTAATAGCAGCCTGTTTCTTCACATTGGCTTTCTTACTTCTGTATAGATTATAGAATTTCCTTTTCCTGTATTTTTCAGATATTTTTTTCTTACCTTTAATGACCTTTGTCTTTTTGAGTTACTTTCTTCTAAAGTATTCATGCGCAGATCTGCCACCAGAACACCTCCCACGTTAGTACAGTACAATGACAGTGCTAATAGTTTGATTTGTTTGCCCGAAAGGATAAGGGTGGTAGAATGCATTAGTTTGCAGTCTGGCTTCCTTCCTTGATAGGGTGCAGGGGGAAGGCTTACAGACAGCAAGACTGGAAGAAATTGAAAATTACCATATTTAAGTAGTGGTTTCTTATTTATGAATACACAGCACTATGATACTTTGTACAAAATTAACTAAGTTCCATTGTTACTAAAAGCAGATTAATTCTGGAAATTAGCTTTTACAAATGCAGTGCAGATGACATGTACAGGACTGCTTTGCAGACTCTATTTCTGAAAAGATGGAGAAGTGGAGCCAAAAGAGTAGTGTTTTGTTTGGTGATACCAAGTATCTGTGGTACATGTTCGATTTCTTCATATTCCATCAGGTGTTGGAGTGTGTAATAGTATCTGCTATGCATAATTAAATTTCTGTTATAAAAATATAAAAGCTGCTTAAGCACTGGCAGGAGAATTATCAAGCTTTACATTTCGAACAGTAATAAGTCTTTCTGATGAGTGCTTATATACCTGCATGTCTTCTGTTAATCAGTCTGTGCAATGTATTTCAAAAGTAGTCATCATAAGATTCTGTCCTTCACTGGAGTTTTAGGTGTAGTTTAATAAAAGCTAAATCTTGTGAAGTTTTAAACAGGAAAATAAGTTGACTTACTTACTAATCCTTCTGGATGCTGTGGAAGCAGAATTACCTCGTACTGATGCTTTTATTTAGGAATGAAAAGTTAAGCTGTGCATTACAACTGTATTTCTGGAGGAGGAAAAAAAAATCCAGCAAATTGATATATAACTCTGCAGAAGTCTACCAATTGCTTTTTAATTGGTATTATAGACCTCACTCTGAAGCTAGGATGTTTTATTCTCCTATGTGTGAATGTGTGCTATGAAGTTTCTCTAATTGATTTGCTTTGCCCATTCCATTTGATGTATCATTTTTCACAATATTTCATAATTTGTGCTCATTTCTAATGAACAGAGTCGTTAGGACAGGCATGTCTAAGTACAACTGACAGCTAACATTAGGTGCCAGATGCAGTTTATAAAGCTATGTAGAACTGCAGAGAACAGTTTAAATAAATTAGCACCTGTACATTAGTCTCACTTGCTGGTAATTTATAAGCGAATCAGTAGAGATGACATTTAGGTAAGTCATTGATCAAGTTAACAGCTGCATACCCACTGCCCAGCTGGGATACCTAATTAATAGAGATTGCAGTCCTGACCTAGCGCTTTTCCCCGGTTGAGTCTGTAATCCTTTTATTTTGTGATTTAACTTTAACTTACGGTTGTAGTAAACAGCCTACCTTCATTTTCCACTGTAAGTTCTGTGATATTCTACTTCAAAGCCCAGAAATCTAAGTAAGATTAATACAAGAAGAGCATCTTAATCTTCATGACCTATTTATATGCCAGTATTTTTATTATTCATTTTTCTGCAGTCACTAAATGCTCTCCCAGATACGAGCGCATCATAAAGCAATACTCTTTCCTCCTAAGACTTAGTAAAACTTGGAATCTAGAGATCTCTGTTAAATTCCTCCTGTTGCCTGCCTTATGACCTAATAGATTGTTGTTGAAGCAGATGGAATAATTTGAATCTACAATATATGTTTATCTTCACTAGCACATATATTGTTGCAAAAGTACCAGTAAGGTTCTTAACTGTGAAAATATTAAATGTAGGAAAACTTAATTCCTCATAGGATGTAGTTTCTTTCAATGAATTAAGACTACTTTAATGAAAAATAGATTGTATTCAATTGCTTTTAAAAGTGGCTCAGCACATCTGTTTTCTAAATAACATTCAAATTTTAGCAATGCAGAATGTTAGAAATGAGTGAATATTGGCATATGTGAAATGTGTGAAACATTATTCAGAGCAAAATGCATTTCTGAAATTTCTGTTGTCTGCAAGAAGTGTGTTGTCCAGCATTGTCCTGACAAGAAATATTGGCTTTTGTATTGTTTTTTAAATACTTGAAGCTAGAATGCTTTCTTCAACTTTTTTTTTCCAGTGCAGCCAAACTCTGCATCAGTATTTTCTTACTTCTGCATCAAAAGTACATCTGAACTGATGACTACTGTATTTTTTTTTTTAACTCTTTTTAATACTTTTCAGTGTTTTGAAAAGTTGAAACGAAGATAGAAATAGTGACTGTTTCTTTCAACAGGTTTTGGGATGTGGTTTTTCTTTTTTTTTTTTTTTTTTTTTTTTTTATCTCAAGTGGTGGAGTCAAAATGATATGTCACTGTGAACTTGAAATTTCTTTCTGTCCAAACCAGAATTCAGCTTCAGATAAACAGTGACAAATGATTGGGGCAGTTTCAATAAGTTTTAGTAGTTAGTTGTTAGAGGAAGATTTTGTTTTACAGGGTAAACTCAGATGTGTCACTGTTTTGTTTAGTTTTTGTTAATGTTTTCAGTCTTGATAAATTAAAAAGCTATTTCAGAGTTACCATTTCCCGTCCCATTTTTGTTTCGTTCATTACTGGCTCTACCCCAAATATTCTGGTTTTAGATGCTGAAAACTTTTAAAGAATACTGCTGGTGTGGTTGGAAGGAAAAACAGCTGTTCCAGCAAACCTCTCGGTCTGAGAAATGCTGAAGTACAGTGATAAATAACGTGATTAAAGAGGCAAGGTTTAAGAAGGGAAGTGGCTCTTGTGTGATCAAGTTGAGAAGTAGAAGAAGCTGAAACAACTATTGCTCAGGTGTTTCAGTAAAATGCTATGGCATAAAGTGTGACTTCTCATCTCAATGTTTTGATGATTCAAGTTTCATATATTTTTAAAAAGAAATAAGCTGGATTCTTGAGCCTTCTACCAAAAAGAATGCTGTTGCAAGGGAATCCTAGGGTGGGGTTCTTGATTATTTTTTTTTTTTTCTTTTGTTTTCTTCTTCTTTCATTGTTTTCTGCAAAATACACATCCTCACTGGATATTACTTAGATAACTATCTTTGCACATAATTTCAGCAAAGAAAATTAATGGAATGTTTTGTGTTTGAGCTGTAGATCTAACAAAAGTTTGGGAAGGCACTGCAGCTAAATCAATTTGCCCTGCCAAACCCCTCCTACTTACGGCAGGTTATTTAAGGACTGGACTGTCTCAGTCTCTTTCCCTTATCCCAGTATGACTCTGGCAATTCTATTTGAATTAAACAGTATTGAATTCTTAATTTTTCAAGACATTTAAAAAAAAAAAAGTAACCCTTATTGACCCAGCTGAACTTGTTCAATTCAGAGTTAGTCTCTGAGAAAGTAAGTGAACAAAACTTCTTGACTTGTAGATAGATAGGAAGGGAAGGAGGATCAGAAGTCAGCAGGTGCAGCATGCACAAGGAAGAGGGGAAATGAGTGTGGCACATATATTGAATTTGCACAACATGCCACATGCAGTGCTGGACAGATTATTTAATGAATTGGCTTACATGTTTGAAGGACTGCCAGATATTTTACTTTTTTTAGAGAAGCTTGTTCTCATTATTCCAACTGGCCTGAATTCAAACTTAGAGCTGCAAGTGAAAGACATTGTGGTCCTGTGGGTAGTATATTGAATCATCTGATCCCTCAACAAGTGATGATATAACAGGATTCCTTTTAGTTTGTTACAGGAATGTCAAGTTTATCAGTGCAGTTCAAGAAATGTCTGATGTAAACTGTCTTGTTACTAACATGTATTCATTATGATCTGCTATTTTTAAAGGTGTGACTACTAGGTTGGTTGATTGTTTGGTTTTTCTCCTGTCTGGATCAACAGTAGAGTTTAAAACCAAACACTTTCAAATCCTGAAAGGAAATGGCTACAATTATTTTTTTTTTTTTTTAGTAAGTCATAGCAGAAGCAGACTATACCTATTCTACCCTTTTTTTGGTACTTTATGTAATTATTTTTGGAAACACCATTGTGTTACTAGGTACCAGAGGATTTTTAATTGTATTTCTGTTGAAAATAATTACGGAGTTGTTTGGTGGTGTGGGTTGGTTTTTTTTTGTTTTGTTTGTTTGGGGTTTTGTTTTGAGGGGGTTTTTTTTGTTTGTTTGTTTGTTTTTAAGAAAATTGTGGTTTATTTCCAAAGACAATGGCAACAGTATGATTTAACAAATGGAATTGTGAAGTAGCAGCCCAGAAACTGTGTTGGCTGGAGTGGGGTGAAGGAATCTTGTATACCTGAAATAGTGGCCTGAAGAAAGTAGTTCTTGGTCATATTCAGCACAACATTTCCTTTCCCATCTAGAGTTCAAGTCAAATTAAGCACTAGAAGAAGGATATGGGCTATGACCCTTAAAGCTGAAAACCGCTTCTGGAATGGAAAACCGCAGTTAAATCCAAAAGATTTCCTTGAAACGTTACTGCTAGCATTTAAACCTTGATTATAAATTTTTAGGTTCACCTGCTTTTTGTATGTGCAGGAAAATGCAGAATGCGCAGTTAATTCTCTGCAGAATTTTGACTGTAATCATGGAGATTCCTGAAAGGAAGTCTATGTTTCAAACCTGAAGACATTGTCAAAAATTTCAGGAAAATATTTCATGGTTATTTATGTGCTCCAGCTGCAGTTTGGGGAGACTAATTTTGATGTCATTCCTAAGGCTGATCCACCATCTTATTTTATTGCGAGTATGCATGGGTGTTGAGAATTACAGTTTTGCCGAAATACTAATTTTCTACAATACTGAAATATTTGCATAGACAAAATCTAATTCTATAAATGAGGTTTCTGAGAAGCAGACTGATCTGCAATGTAGTTGCTAAAAGTACAGTCTGAGGACAGAGCTATTTAAAATTAAGAGGAAACTTCTTAGTAAAGTTGAACTGAAGTCTGTTGCATCCCGGCATAGTTCCTAATGGGATGTAAAGACAAATACCCCATCCTTGGTTATATTTTCATAAAAAGGGAGAAGGCAGGAAGACTGTATTACTTTCACTTTTTTTGTCATTCCAAAATGGAACTTAAAAAGTGAACTATTATTCTTTGGCTGGTAGTTGTGTGGAGAGCTGAAAGTAGATGTTAGGATTTCTTAATGCGGGGCTTGCTTATGCTTTAGCTTGAAAGACATGAGTATACACTCAAGCAATATAAAATAAACTTTCTAGCAGTAGAAGGTCTCAGATGGCAGCCACTTTTTTCCATCGTTATATTGGTGTTTATTAAGGTGTCATAGTTACAGTAACTGTTTCAACAGATTCTGGAGATGCTTGTAGAAAGACCGCATCTTAAGTACACACACAGACAGTCTCAGTATCCTGTAATAAATTATTTTAATATGTTATGTAAGGTGTTTGTTTAACATCATTTGGCTCACAGCTGATTTCTCTATTGTCATCATAATTAATCCCCATTTGTTCATAAATAGGTGTTCACCTACTGCGTGTATGCATAAAATGCCCATTGACTAACAAATGGGAATACAGTAGTCACTAAGAGAAACAAAATTACCATTTCATAAAGTCAAGTTAAGCCTTTTGTTTGCTTCAGAATTCTCAAAAATTCTGTTCAGAATGCCAGTAGGGGATTAATGGAAGTAATAGGTTAGGTCTTTTTACACTCCATGCATATTAAATCGGTTGAAGCACTGACAAACCACTCTGTGTCCCTGGAAAAAAAATTATCAGCAAGTAATAGCCCTAAGGTAGCCTAACGAACAAAGAGCTGTTCTTCTTAAGAGATGTTAAACTCTGATTTTCTTGTAATTCTACTTTTCCATACTGTCTAATGGAAATATAAACGAGACCACTGCCAGAGGGGTTTATTTGGTTAGCCCATGTTACTGTACAAGCACAAAATTTCTATCTTGAGCTCTACTACTCACTGTCTGAAGTTGGCTACGCTTGCCAGACCCCTGCATCTGGGGAGTTTTGATGGGTAGCTTTTTCTATTTTGTTTTTAAAAACAAAGTGAATTAAACAGCTCTCATAAATGCATATTTTTGCTTTATTATGTTTTAGTTACATTGAAGAGGGAGACTGAGATGATGTTCAACAGAAATGCGTGTTACTGGGCTTAACCTTGTAAGATGCTTTGTCTTACGTTTTGCCAAAATGATTTGGAATATTGGTATACCTCCTTACTTTGCTGGAGGCAAATACTACTGGCTTTATACAGCACGTGAATAGTGGAAGATACTGATTAAGTAAAAGCAAATGAAATACCTGGTATTTAGTGAAAACAATGTTAGACAATGAGTGTGTAATGAATGTCATACACTTTTTCTAAATAGTTTTAGCAAACCTTTGGGTATCTAAGGAGAAGAAAGATGACATTTAAGAGTCTTTCTTCTATGAGCAATTAGTTCAGGTTCAGCAAAGATTGTAGTGATTTGCAGTTGTTTCCAAATGCAGTGATCAATGAAATGCTTATTTAGGCTATGTAAAATAACTTCTACTGCCACAACAAACATTGCTTTTAGACTTGAGCAAACTATGTTGGTAGAAACTGGGGTTCTAGATGTGTAAAACTTTACTTTGTCTGGTTGCGTTATGTATAATTTCCATGCTTGATCTGTCAGTAGGCACTGTTAGCAAGCACTGATGTTTTCACAAAGATAAATTAAATGTTGTGATTTCCTCTAAAAGTCACAGCACTTGAAATTTTAGGGGAAAATCACTGTGTATAGAGGTGGTCTTTAATACACATATATAGTATGTATATAGTAGAGTACAGCCTTCAGAATGAGGTTTCACTTTTCCTGAGGAAATGATCTGCTTTTCTTTTCAGCACAGTACGCATGCGACACTCTTTCTTGATTTGATTGCCTACTGTGCAAAATTTATACTATTTTTCTCTACAAGAAAGTACCTAAGAAATGTTTTGATAATTCTTTTGTGGGGAAAAAAAAAAATACATATATGATCTTTCTTTTTGTTTTCAGAGAGCTATTGCCTATCTCTTTCCTTCTGGCTTATTTGACAAACGCGCCAGGCCCATGATGAAGGTAGGATTTTTTTTGTTGCATTTCTGAATAACTTTAGCGTGATATTTTAAGAAACTTTTTCCTATTGCTGATATTTGTTTATTTATTTACAGCATCCTACTGAAATTTTTCCAGAGCAGAGGAGTAAGTACTCATAGATTGTTTGGGTTTTTTTTAAATTTCTTTTAAAATTATTATTTCGAAGTATTAGAATTTTTTCATATGTAGAATTCCTTATCTTCACAGTTTTACTTTTTTTTCCCTGTGTTCCTAATAACTGCTAAGACATGAACAGTAAAAGCCTATCTGGTATACTGTTTTTTAGGATAAAAAATGCTGCTGGATTCTGGAATACCAGTGGTCTTTTCAGACATCTTGTTAACTGACTATAGATAAATGTTTTTCATTTTTTAAAAATAAACAGTAGGTAGGATGACATGCAGAATCTGTTGCAGTCACGGGAAAACCTTTTGTGGAATTCAGTAGCTTTTTGTCAAAGCTGTCTATCACAACCATAAAATATTCATTAATACTATTTTAAACCAAAAGTTTTCCTAGTAACTTCATTGCTCTGAAAGCTTATAAATTACAGCTTTGAAATTGCCAGTTGAGAGAGCAGGGAGAGTGGAAACTCTCCCAGTCATGTGTCAGTTTTGACCTGAAAGTCCAAACTCCATGCTAACGTTCATACTGTCTTTGGTCTTGCTTCTGAGACACCGTGTGAAATCCCAGTTGGCAGTAATATCCCAGTATATTGGTCAGTTGGTCAGTGAGAACTTCACTGAAATGGCCAAATTTATTTTACATAATAGAATATTTAAGATATGTCAAAACTTGTCCACTTTTGACTCATGTTTAGTATGAACTAGAGCATGGGTGTGAAGTACTGCATTCACTGAGCTATCAAGTCCCAGATGGACACTTCTGATTATCAGCAAAATCTTACAACATTGTGTCCTTCCTTCTTCTGGAATTAATTGATACTTCATGTTTTTGGGGCTTTGTGTCTTTTTGAAAGTGGTCTAAATTATCTGAAATTTTGAAATTTCAACTTTCAAATGGTATGAGGCATTGTTTTCTAACAACACAGTATTGTGAAATAAAAAGTAGAAAGTGAAAGGGTAAGAGAGAGTCGATCATTATGCAATTTTAAATTCAAAGGGCTGTTTCATGAACAGAACTAAGCTACTGTTGTATATGCTTTCAAGACTAAAGAATTCTTTGCAATGCTAGTTGTGTCCTGAGGAGTGTAAGAACTAATCAGTAAAAATGTGTATCTTTGTATTTACATCTAAAAATAACACTTTCAATAAGTATCACTTTTAAGGCAGCTTTGTCTTATCTATACGTCTTTGATAACTTTGAAGTACAAAAAAGTAAATTTATGCTTCAGAATGTTCCATGAACAGTAATTTCAACAAAATATGCTTTCACAGCTGCACATGTGGAAATTCACACATTCCACTAATAGTATGTTTGGGTAAAAGCCCTCTGTATTCCTTCAGTTCTAGGAAGTTTTGCATCTTTCCATTCAATTTCTGCTGTATTATCTCTTAACATTCCAATGGAAAACATATTGTGCTTATCAGACAAGTTTTTTTGTCTGTAGCTTATAGATAGCTTCATTTGAGCTTCACTGGATAAAATGACTGGAAGTTTCTCTACAGTTCAATTTGTGAAAAGCTCTCAGTTTTTTATTTTTGTCACTTTTCTTTATTTAGAGATCTTTGACATGTTATATTTAAGTTTGATCTTTTTTTCTGAAATTGAAATTTGTTCGTCCTCAAATAACAAGTTTTTATATTTTAATAAAATTAACTGCATGTGCTGAATGATATAGAGTGTATGTTTTCTTCCTGAAATAAATATATAAACTGTAACATAGATCTTCGTATTTAAATATCCCAAATGTATCAACGTGAACCAGTCCTGTTAATCTGTTAATCTTTCATCTTTCACAATCATGCAGATTTCAGTTGTCTCTTAATTTGTACTTCTTCATATTCTAGAATAGATACCTCTGTCTATAATACCAACTCTACAGTGTTTGAAAGTTTAAGATGGACATGAGAGATTCCCTTATGTTAAATGATATTTAGAAATCTTATATTAAATATTTGGTTATGATTGCAGGTGGAGATTGGTTTTTAAGAAGGTAGTCTAAATCATTAGATTTCCAGACAGGTTGAATACCCGTAAAATATCTTTGTTCTCTGATATTTAAAAAGATAATCAGTCTTATGAATGAGGTTTATAACTGCAATTAAATGCAAGGGGTCTTTTTAATGACTGTGTATTGCTGTCTTGTCTAATCTTGCTTTTTATTAGAAATCCAGTGGGGAGAAGATGGCCGACCATTTCACTTTCTCTTTTATACTGGCAAGCAGTCATATTATTCTTTAATGCATGTAAGTATGTTATAATCTGTAATAAATAATGTTAGCTCCCAGTCAAGTGGATGTTGTTCTAGAGATGGATATCAGGAGCTCCTGAGTTTACTCATGTTTTCGCTGTAGGCCATAGTATCACTATTGAAGCTAAATGCAATGTATACTTTTATGTCACAATTTGCATTATTAGGGGTATTTTTATGTCACGTTTAAGAGAACAGAGTACATAATAGTTCTTGCTTT
>WHYT01015569.1:0-77912 GCA_009806455.1 Tetrax tetrax | reverse complement strand
TATTTTTTTTTTTTTTTTTTTTTTTTTTTTTTTTTTTTTTTTTTTTTTTTTTTTCTCCTTGAAGGGCAAAACTATAGGAAATACTGTTTATGCTGACATTTAGTGTGAAGAAAATTTGCATTTAAACTGCTTAATTGATTTTTCTAAGACTGTTCCATTCATGCAAACTTAAGGCTTTTTTCTGATTAGTATGGTTCCAGGAGTAAACGATCTGCATCTCTTTACCTTTATGAAAAAAGCTGTATCTAATAAAACATCACTAGACCCTGAGTCTTAACATGGATTGTGAACAAACATTTGATATCCATGGCCATCAATGACGCAAACATTATCTACCTCTTTAAAAAGATGTACATATTTCTTACACATACTTATAGAAGACAAAAGCATTAATAATGTGTGCAGAAATATTTAATTGGCAATCCTGCCAGACTGTTTTGTCATTAGATAGTCTTAAAAAGTTAGTTCTATCGTTAGTCTTTTGTCAAAAAAAAAAAAAAAATTACTTTATCAAATTCAGTGCACAGCTTTACCAAGTGTAGTGTTTTTATTAGAGTTATCTGATATTTATTTGCATTCTGCGTACCCAAAGGACAAAATCCCCACTTGTCAGGTACATTTATTTCTTTGGGAGAATAAAAACCACCATTTCTCCCCCCCCTTTTTTTTTCTGTTGTTGACCTTGGGCAAATGAGCTTCTTGCCCTGGCAGAAATGAAATGAATGATAAATGTAGAGTGTGTCTTTGCTGAGTAATGGAGCTGCAGCATAGGCTTTCCACAGAGGTTTTCTCCTGCACAGCCTGAGGCAACCCGAGGACCCCTGCTGTTCATTTAAATAGGTATGTCAAATCTGCCTCGAAACGCCGCTGGTTTGATCTGTGGTAATATTTGTGAAGGTTCCATATGGACTTGAGCCCCCTGCAGTGCTAAGAAATAATGTACAACGCTTCATGGTGCAGACGCAAATTTTCTCTGAAAAGGGATGCAATGCTGCGTTTTAGCTGTCGGAGAGGATGATGGAGCTGATGCGCTAGGCCTGTCAACTTGTTACACGGATGGGTTGCACGCAGCGAGGCTGTGGAAAATCTGTGCCTTTTAACTTTTCTACTTAATCACGGTTGTAGCATTGCCTTTAGACTGTATGCTACATTAATTCTCTTCCTGCCTTCTGCCTTTCATCCCAAGTTTCACGGAGAAAAGTAAAGCATGCAGGTCTTGTAGAGGAGCCTTATCAAACAGCTGTCATCTGACAAGCCATTTGCATTTGTTTTGGCTGAAACAGAGCAACCCAAGGGCAAGATGTTTTGTTGCATTCCATCATAATGAAGAAATTACAAATTTTACAAGGAGCACGAGTTTATTTTTAGCTCTTCCTAGCAGTTAGAGTATGCAAGCTTGCCTTGGAAATCTCTGAAAGAATAGTGTGCATCTTGTTTCTAACAGCGTGGCAACCACCTTCAAAGAAATTGGTTTGACAAATGCGTTTTTCATTAGTATAGAATACTTGAGTGTTCTTTTGACTGTTTCTAAATATTTTCATGAAACAGACTTCTATAAACCTAAATCCCTTAGTGAGGTTTAATGTTTTGTTTTTTTTTCTAGTCAGCCAAATGAAAGCCGAAGTCTGCATGAAATTCTCAACATTGTTTTAACCTCTTATTCAACTAATGTGTATTTAAGAAATTGTATTTTTAAGTCTCATCTAATTAATTTGGCTAGGGGAAAAAAAGAGATGTTAATGCAGTCTAGTGTGAGTTATCAATCCTGTTTGAGGATGCCCTTTAAATTGCTACATTAAGTCTAATAAATCAGATAAACATAATATTTAGCTTAAACTTGTGCACCACTAATTAATACATAGACTCATGCGGAACTTAAATTTTATTAATTGCTGGTAATATGTCACAGCATTATTTGTGTAGTTAAATAAATAATATTATCTACTTACTAAAAATAGACTGTGTGTATATATATCTGTTGTTATGACTTGAATATTAAATGAACTTTCATAAAGGATATTTGCTTTACACTCCATTGTTGTCTTTGTTCTGCCTGTTGAATAAAGTTTAGCTGTAGGGAAAAGAACCATTTCTTTTTCTTCTGATACACAAAAGAATATTTATTGCATGAAACACCATTTCACAAATGTTTGGTAGTATATTTGATCATAATTTAACTTAATTTTTTAGTGTAATGTGATATTTTTGTAATGTGCAGAACAAGACAAAATGGTGTCTTTATGCTATTCTGTCCAGCAAAATAGTAATTTCGTGTAATTGTGCTTCTTGTTCCTTTTTAGAAATATCAGAGGTAAATGCTCTAAGAATATAGCATTTTAACTCTTAAAAACAAAACCTGTAAAACCCTGAATATGTGCTGAAGTCAAAAACAAAGAAAAAATGAAAAGTGCAAACTGATGTGATGTAGGCTCTGTAACATATTTTAACAAAAATATTAAAATTAAGATTTCTTTTTTTTTTTTTTTTAAGAAAAGTATCTCCTTCTAGAATTCCATTTGGTAATTTCTTCCATAAAATTTTTACGCAGGGTAAAATATGAGTTTTATTTTTTAATTTAAAAGAAAGCCTCCTTTTAGAGATGTGAAATTTGATCTCTCTATTAAAAGTGGGAGCATTTCAGTTCGTAGCCAATCTTGTAAAATCAGCTATTTTGATTGTGTAGTAGCTGAGTTTACAAGACACACAGATGTGTACATTCATGAATTGGACTATTGAATCCTGAAGTGATTAGTAAAATCTTCACCTGCCAGCTTTGGAAAAGCAAGTGTGTCTTCAGAAGCTTTCTTTAGCCTTTGGGGAGTGAAGATTTGTCAGATAAATTATTGGGCATTGCATGTGATTCCTGATTTTTGCAAAGGCTTATCCATGCACTTTACTTCACATGTGAGTGGTTCTTTTAGTCTGTTGACTTCATCTCTGTGTAGAGATTGAATACGTGCCTTAATTTTTTTTTAATACTTAGGATCAAAATTTTATTTCATAAGAGATGCAAGTCCACTTTTATTGCCAGAAAAATACAGGAAATTCTACTTAGTGTTTCTCTAACACTTAGAAGCATTTTAAAATACTACTTTTTAATGTCGTTTGACTTCATCTCCTGTGTAAAGATTTTTTGTATGAATGGATCTAATTACTGTAATTTAGCCAGAACAATTTAAAGAGATAATTTTAAGAATGTGCACTTCTAGGAATTAGAACTTAAGCTGGCTGTGGAGCGTTGGTGTTCTTTGGGAATACCTAGGGGGGATCTTGAGGAAAATCTTACTGTTCCAGTTGTTGTAAAGCTTTCTTTGTGGTTGTAACAATGAATTTCTGAGGCTAAAAACTAGTGGTTGGCCACCCGTATCTCATTTTACTTGCTCGTGTTTATCAGTAGTTTCTGAACATGATGACAAAATCCTTAAGTCTTCCTTTAACTTCTGTCATCTTCCCTGAAAATACTTAAGTCGCTGTTTAGATGCCATTCTGACTATAGTCAGTCTGTCCTAAGGTAACATCTGCCCTTTTTTAAAGAACTGTGATATAGTTGTGTGTTTGTTGAGCTCCTGGTTCGTGTATTTTTTGCTGACCATACCAGTAGATAAATGTATATGCCAGAGCGTAGTGAAGATGATGGGTATTTATGAGGAGGCAGACCCGGCTGATTTTGCCGGGTAGGAGAGTGACACTCTGTGCCTTACGAAGGCAAGAGCTAAGCCAAGAGGCTAGCGGTAAAATGAAAAACCTCCATAACATTAATAAAACCTAGTAACCTGGTACCTCTTCTCATCATCTAACACCAACGTTATCTTCTTCATGCCTGGTTTGACTTCTTCCAAATGCAGAAACTCATGGAGCTCAGAGGAATCTCTAAACCTGTTCCAAGTGAGCTCTCCCCAGATCGCTGAAGGACAGCCACAGCCCTCCTTACCCTTCTCTTCCCTTTCTCTGCAGCCCAGAGCAGAAGCTTCCATACTGATTCTTTTTCACGTCTAACTACAGATGTGTAAAAATTGCTTGGTGTCAGACACATCTCATGCCTTCTAATCCAAACTGTGTCTGTGCTTTTCATGTACAGTCAATAATTTTTGCAGCCTTATGGTTGGCTCTGAATTGAGCTCTTAAGACTATTAGAGTGATATGACATTAATCTTACCCAAAGTAGTGCTACTGTATGTTGTTATCTTAGAAATCTACAGATATATTTGTGAGTTTTGGAATTTTTTTTAAATATCATTTGTTGTACTTTTTAATATATTTCCTGTGTTTGAAGATAGATTTTATTTTAAGTTGACATTTTTTCCTAGTTTCCTGTTTGATACAGTTATCTCTATCAAAAATAAAGAATTTTTGAAAGGCATACTACTATAATAAATGAGTTCTTACGCTGTCTCAAAGAAAAGTGGGCAATTTTGTACTTCAGGATTTTATACTGTGGAGTTATTCAAAAGATATTTTTGTTCCACTGTGCTGTTAAAATGTCACCAATGACCTGCATCAAAGACTTCAATGGTTTGTCCCTATTTAAATGTTTTGAGTGCAGCTCAGATAACAATCTGTTCTTAGTTGGTATGCTTTAAGTACAAATATTTTTAGTATATGTGCAGGTGTATTTTTATATTAGTGATATTTATATCAGCTTGAGCAGTAGATGTAAACAAGCAAGGATTTCTTTTTCTGATGTAAACTGTTGCAGAATTTTCATCGCATTCTGTTGCAAATTCCAGTATTATGTTAAGAACTAGTATTTAATTGGTTAATTTCTGACAATACAGAACTGTCTCACATTTCTTTTACTGTATTTGTAAGTAATACAAAGAAACCCCAACCATTGTTCCTTCTCCCCACTAATTCTTACATTGTAGTTTCTCTCTGCTATTTTCTAAAACTCGTTCTATTAATAAGGTATATGAAAGTGATTATAAGCTTTATATTCTCACTTGTTAATAGGAGTAAATTATTTGTCATATAAGTACTTTATTTTAGTACAAGTTTAGAATGTTAGATGTTATGTTTTAGAACCAAATAGTCTCCAAAAGTTTCTGAACTGAACAAAGCCTGAAAATACTTTACTAAAAGCATGTTTCTTCTGTAATATTTTCAGTGACTTTTTGGAATGTTTTTCATGTCATTTTTCTGAAGTAGTAAATCACTGTCATAGGATTGTTTGAAAATAATAGCATAGCTAAGAATTTTGAGAAAACTTTGACAACAAAAAAAATACTGAAAATTCATAGTAAATATATCTGTGACATTTGAAAGAACAGATATTCTGCTTATGGTAAACGTACAACTTTGTGTGTGTCCCTGTGGACGTGCCTGGGTAAGAGAGAGTTCTGACTCCTACAGACCACCAATAAAGTTGATACTTTAAATGTACAAAAATCTAACTAAATGAAATTTTTAACTATCTTAAACCTCTCAGTATTTTGAGAAGTCAAACTAAAATGTAGATGCACTGTTGGAATTATTGTGCAGTATGCTTTCTAGTTACATCCATTATACAGATGTATATGCTTTTCTGTATACAGTTGAGAATATATATTTTTTTTTTTACAAGCATATGTAAGAAGGTAACAAACACCATTGCAGAGAAATAGCAGAATTCAAAAGTAAATACTTTACATATGAAAATATTATAATACTATCTAAGTGTTTGGTTAGATTTAACTTGCTATATTGTTTTTCAGTTGTTAAAGCTCTACTTGTTTTCTTACCTTATCTGAATTTTAAGTGGAGAGCAAATCCATGTAAACATATGTTTTAAATAACAAAATTTAAATATTAACTGGAAAAATGCATTTAAATACTTTTTCCATGTACATTTAGGAAACATATGAAAAATTGCTAAATGCTCAGAAGTATCAGGACCAACTGACAGCTCAAGACCTTCCTCCTCAGAAGGAAAAAAAGTAAGCTTCCATACTAGTTTTCTTAAAATGCTTCAGTGTGTTGTCTTGACAGTTCTTATAGTTCCCCACCTTACCTGCCTTTTATTCCACAGACACATTCTCAGACTTTTTCCCTATTCCTTGTCTAATATTTGTATGGTAATTTCAGGTTGAAAAGTCTTTATTTGTAGTATGTATGTGTGGAGTGCTCGCTTCTCACTGCTAAAATAGGGAAACGCCACATATTTCTCTTGCTTTTCAATCTCTCCCTGCTCTTTTCAATAATCTCTCCGATACAAAAATTCTAAAGTGTGATTTGACAATAAGTAGAGAATACCCAGGGTTCTGTGTTTCTGTATATGAAATTTTCTCATTATTTATTTATTAAAGGTTTTTGAAAAACAAGGTAAACTCTTTATAAGAAAACAAGGCCTTTTAAAATATCAAATAAGTTGCTTATCTGTTGGAAAAATCCTAAGACTTAAGCTGAGCTCTTTTGTAGTCTTTCATTAATTACAATTCTTTAATATTTTTACTTACTAATACTTAACTTGAGTATCGAAATACTTAATTTCACTGTTTTTCTTCTAATGGCTTTGAACAGCTAAATCGTCAAAAACTACAGCAATTTTAGGAAAGTTTATTTGGTTGGATTTGTTTAAGTATCAGCATTACTAGTAATTGGATTTAGTTTCTCTTCTTTTTTGTCTTTAATTTATCTGTTACGCATAGCAAGCCCTTCAGCTAGTTAGCCACTGGACAGAAAAGATACATATCATCCAGAAGAAGCTGTGGGAGATGCTACAGTTTTTAGATTCCTAGTGCACGCAGTAAGAGTTGTCCTTGAAATGGGTATATATGCTTTAAGAACCCTTTGCTTCTCTTAGGCTGTATTCTTTATTTTCTATTTGGAGATTTTTTGCAAGGATTTTATGGTATATTGGAATATTAAATGAAGCAAGTATTTAAAAGAAATGGATACAGCTGGGAAGTTTTGACTTTGTCATTTACTGCTTTTCTGTACGGTTATTTTTTCACTGTCCAGGTTGTTCTTATCTCTGTTCTTGCTGTGTATTTGCTACCCAGATTTATTTGCTGTTAGCTGCGCAGCATGTTGGTTTGTCATTTCTTAACTTCAGCAATTTGTTATTTATGTTGAGAAGAGGAATGACTAATTTGCTGAGATTATTTCAGTTTCTTAAATAACAGAAGTTCATGTTTCTTCATGATGTAAGTAGTATCTTAGAACCCACAGAATGTTTTCTCATAGGTTCATGTTAGCTTCTGAGCAGACAAGAGAACAAATGAATTTAGTTTCTTGGTGTATGCCGCTGAAAAATAACCTGACTCCTTACAGAGCTCAGCCAGTGGATTTACTGATGTGAAAAATGACCTAAAGCTAGTCAGAGTTGAAAGGTTTTTTCCCTGTTAGGTTTGGAAAAACTCAGAGAATTTAAAGGGGTTTTGAGACTTTAATTTCCATGCTGGATATGGTACTTTCTCTGAGATTAGCCTGGGTAATTTATCTCCAAAGGGTAGTTAGAGGGTGAGTGGATGGAGGACTGTTTTTTGGGTGTTTTTTTTTTGGTTGGGGTTTTTTTTTGTTTGTTTGGTTTTTTTCCCAAGCTATTTATGGATGCATTCTGTAACATTAGCTGTAGGGTTAGGATCTGATCTTGAACTACTTTAAGTTTATAGCTTTTTCACATGTAAAAAAATTTCACTGACTTCACTGGAAGTAGCAATATGTAAATGTAAGTAATACTTGAGTCTGTCAGGGTTGGAAACCTCTAAAAATTACTGTTAAAACCAGCATTGTTTCTAAATAAATGTTTCTCATGCTCTGACTCAGAAAAGCATTAAGATACATACTTAAGGAGAAGTACTACTTAAAATCACCTTCAGAAGGAGTGCTTTTCTGAATCACAGCATTCCTAATGCTGCTGGAAATTCATTAAGATTACGTCTAAAAAACCTGAAGAGGTAAAAAACTAGTTGCAGCTTTGCCTTGAATTTACCTGATAATATTGGCATGTATGTTTATGGTGGCATTCTGCTTTGTTGGTCACTTCACAAAGATTTATTTCAAGCATTGTTTTTTCTTTATGTTAGCATCTCCACATGAGGGTCTTTTCTTAGGAATTTCTGCTTTTTCTGTCATCAGTGCAGTTTCTGTGCTGAGCAGGTCAAGATTACACGGTAGATAAAATACGATGTGTCATTGCAGCATTAGTATTTTGACCGTGCTTACTGCTAGTGGAGTTTTTTGTATTGGTCAGAAAAGTAAAGAGCAGAGACGAAATTCTGTTACTTTAGAATTTGATTTTAATGTTCTGCCTTTGATTTTGGTATTTTCTGGTAAAACATACTTCCTAGCAGCAGGCTTTTAAAACTTAAGTCCTAAGTTGTGGAGAAGATCGCTCATGATCACAATATTACTCTAGCTCAATCTCGGACTTCAATAGTATGAATAATGCATAACTGATACTCATAACTTACATGTGGTTAATTCAGTGTGTCAATTCACCATCTCTTTCAAAAGATATTTTAAACTCAGCATAGACCTTCTCATGTTTACTATAGGAATGTGATCTTTATTCATTTATAATGGAAAATGTATTTCTCAATAAAGACTGACTGTATGTGTGGTCCTTTGTGATGTAACTCTAATTGCATGGTTAATTAAAGGGAGGATGTATGTGATATTTTCAACAGAAACCTGGCTGGCAGCAGATGGCTGACTAAGATTGAATTGGAAGAAATGTTGCTAGAAAAACTGTCAGATGTTGAAGTAAGTAATTAATCTTTCTAATCTTAAGGAGGCTTGTGTCTTAAAAATAAGGACCTGGGTGCATTTTTTTGGATACTGAAGAGGTACTACGTAGAGGCAGGTGCTCTTCAAAAGAATTTTCTTCCTTCTCATGAAGTCTCATATGCTCACAGCACTATCACATTCATGTTGTCTTGAAAAGTGACCTGCGTTGCTTTTTTATTTATTTTTTTTTTTTGTCTAGCACAGTCCAGAACTCCAAAAGCTTTTCCATTGTTACTATCGTAGTTTAGTTTTTCTCCTGGTAACATTGTGAGACCTAGAGCACTTGTTCCATATCTTCTAATTATGTAGTCAGGCATGGATGATGATAACACTTTCTAATAGAAATAAATAGTCATTTATTCTAGTTATGGATTAAAAATGGACAGGACTAGAACCTCTGTTACTTATTGTAGAAAAATGGTAAATGTTCAAGATGGGAAACACGATTGATTTTTGTAATGGTAAACCTGCACAGAGTTTCTGATTATTTAATCTTAAAAAGGACATGATAATTATAGAAAAATCACAGAGTAGGTTGATCAGAAGTAAGGGAGTTTTTTAGTGATTGGCTACAGAATCAAATATTGGAAACAAGATACAAAGCTGCATAGATCTGTGATCTGTAGAGATATCTCTTGTTATATTCTTCTTTATATGAATTATGGTTGGCGAGAGGAGGATTTTGCAGTTTCCCCAGTATCTGCAAGCTGTATCACTGTCTAGATTTGAAGTCCTTCTTTACATGTATCTCTGGGAATAAGACTATTCGTCCTGATAGTCTTAACACTTTTTTCTTATTCGGAGCTTTTTCCTAAATAGCATTAGATTTTGTAACAGCAAGTTCAGTCTATGTGTCCAGCTTTGGTTTTCTTTTGGAAGTTTAAGCTTGAATATGATAGTATCAGAGAATATAACTTTATTTGTCTGAGTGTCCCAAGTATTTTTCTCATCTGGAAACAGTGTTCTTCAATCTATTCTGTCTTGCGGACAGCATCATTGCAAAAATAGCGTGGCAGCAGCAAACGTGCCCTTTGCTCAATTGTCATACAGAACAGTAGCATGTGATGACTTCTTTGTCTATGAGTGGTGTGAAAAGGTCTTGAGCAGATTGTGGTTTCTAAGCCTAAGTTAGAAATCACTGTTGTAAATTCTCCATCCTGCTGTACTCAGGAGACTTCCTCTGTCTTGCTTGCAGTAGAAGCAGTTATGACTTTGGCGTTTTCGGTAGCTCCTACATTTGGAGTGACTGTTTTTCCTCTCACAGTGACAGGAACTGGTCTAATTGCACAACCAAGCAGTTTGGTGTTCTTCACTGCTTGGTTTTTGTATGCTCTACATCTGTAAAAGTAGACTGCAGTGACTTAAACCCCAAACAAACAAACAAAAAAACCAAAACCAAAATAAACCCCAACCACCCCCAAAAACCCACTAACCAAACCCCAGAAGCTTTTACACACTGGCCTCTTGCATGTAAAAACACAAAGCCTCAGCCTGTAGGAACAAACATGATTTAAATGTGTTTTAAATGTCTCAGTATAAGCTGCCAGTCTTACCTGCTCAAATTCTTATATTTTGCTATTGCAACAAAATTTTCTGTGGTGATTGTATTATTAAACAAAATCAGAGCTATTGGTATTTTTTTTTCCTTTGCACTCTGCGAGTGAAAGCTGTTGGAAGCTTTCTTCATCTATAGCCTCTATAATTTTTAAATTTTTGTATTTTTAGGTTTCTTCTCTTCAGAGGCTTTACCACGCACCTCTGTCATATCGTTAGACAGAAGTAGCTTTCTAAGTAATGTCAGGGGCTATTGCTAGGTTACAAGAAAAGTATTAATTTTGTGCAGAAGACCCTGGTAACAGAATAAAAAATACTTCTAATAACAACTTGTAAGTAACAAAAACTTCAAAAATAAGATTATATACATATGAAAAATCCACTTTATATGGTAGCATACCTTTATATCCAGTGACCAGTTGTCAAGTGCTCCTGCCAGTAACACTTCATAACGGGACATCCCAACTTTTAGCACAAATGGGTTAACACAGTGGAGTTTAATCACATGCTGGAGAACTTTGGAGGGGGGTATAAGGGGGAAGGAGAACCACACAGTAGCAAAGGATAATTTATTTCAAGAGATTGCCCTTTAAGTCAAGTATCTCTTGAATTTTTAAATAGCTTGATTGTTCGGTTTTAAAGGAAATCATAAACATTAAAGTAACTCAGCTTGAACAGCCAAAGATAGATAGGTAGGAATTTCCTGTATATATTATGAAATACAATAATTTAAGAGGTTCAGTTTAGTGAAATAAAATTATTTCCAAGTCAATGAACATGCTGACTTACTGAAAATGAGATTAAAATCTTTTCCTTTTGCCATTTTAATAAAACAATAATAAGAGAATGAAGACCTTTCTCAATGTTTTCTTTTTAAAAATGAGATTAACTTCACTCTAATACAATAATCCTGCATTACAAAGGGGTTGGTTATGCTTTGAATTAAAGTTTCATTGTTGCCTGAAGAAAGAACTAGATATCTTTAGTCACACAGAAAATGATGCATCTGCATGCTGTTCTTAAATCAGCATGTAGGTGCAAAAGTGTCATCTTGTCAGAAATCATCAATAAAAGTGAAGTAGGAAAGATCAATTATATAAAAATAGAAAATTTTAGCAAATGCAATTACACTTGCATCCCTTAATGAAGTCTTGTTTTCTACAGTATTCAAGATTTATTCAACTCTTACAAAAATTGCTGACGTTACCATGTGGTGACATCGAGGAGAAATATATACAAAAGTTTTCCAAAGAAATTCCTGTGCAGTTAAAAAAGGTAGTTATTGAGCCCTTGAAGTATGATGAGCGAGGAGTGGCCTTCAGCACCGGTGAAGGTAATTTCAAGTTGGTTGATAGTGATGCAGAATTCTTCTTCTTACTACTTTCTTTATAGTATATACATCACTGCTGAATGTGTCACTACTTCATTTTATGTGCTTATGTGTATATTGCATGTATAATTGTTAATTATATTATGGCATACTAAGTTATGACATGGTCTGGTAAGAAAGTAGAATTTTTTGCTACAGAGTGTTACAGATGTTGTAGTGCATCTGTAGAGTGGACTCTGTTGTGCTACATGTTGTAGGACACAAAAGGACTTTCATTGCTGGCAAGAGTTGACTGTTGGACATAAAGGGCATGGGACTGGGGGAGCACAAACACGTATGGAGAATTCCATGGATGTAAAAGTGTTGTTGTGTACTGTAAAAGAAGAATGATGCAATATATGATTTGAGTGCCTAGAAAAAATAATGTAGCAACAACATGGATAGGGAAGTCTGGCGACTTTCTGAACAAAGCATATGCACACACACACCCTTTGTATCTATGCTGTACATTTAATAGGAATCTTGGGGGTGATGTGTTCTCAAGTAGGAGGCAGCAGATGGTAAGAACAAAGGTGCCAGAGAATCTGAGGAGCAAAATGGCTGGAGAGCTCTGTGCTGCCTGGGTTGGCTTCAAAATGATGTGACAACAAGGAGGTGTGAGAGCACGAAACTGGAACTTAATCCCCACTAATTTTCAGTACTGTCTTCAGAACAGTAGTTATTGACATTTGATAAACATGCAACCCATGTTATTTAAGAAAAGCCATCAGATTTTACAAGTTCAAGAAAAGTCTTGTTTGTGTCCAGTCACCTACCAAAATTAAGGAAAATGTCTATTTGTTTCATAATTCCTTTATCAGAAAGATTGCTTCCTTTGTGCTACAGAAGATTGGTCTTAGGCTGATGTGTTTTAATTTGAAGCTGATGTATTTAGAGAGAACTAGCTGTAATTTCTGAGGAAACTGCACTAAATGATGCATAGGCATTGCTTATACTAGTATGATTAAAATGTCAGCCTTTTCCATGTGAATATTTTTTAACTTCTGTACCTTTTCTATGATCTTACAAAGTAATTTAATATTAGAAATTGTACTTACGGTAAAGGTAGATGTTCAGCAAACTGTTTATTTTCTTATACTGTGACATCACAATGTCAAGGAAGTGTTCTGATCTACTGAAGTTATGGACAGCAGTGTTACCTCTGCCTTCTCCCAACACACACTTCTCCCTTCGCTTAATAGACATGGAGTAAAAGATATTGAAAGCTAGTTGTTCATTGTTTGTATTCATTTCCTTCTCAAGTTTTTTTTGTTATCTCAGCCTCCAAAAAGAAACAGCTGGTACTGTATGAAAGTGTTGAGATTTGCTTAACTTGGGCACTTGAAGTTCTGTAGAATATTGAAGCCTCATAACAGATTGGTTTTAATTCCTTTGAGGTTCAAGAAAAACTGCAAGAGCTACTGCAGTAGTTTATGATAATGGGACTGGAAAAATTACAGTGAATGGAATAGACATTTTACATTACTTCCCAGTGCTGCAGGACAGGTGAGAGCACTATGACATGCTGTTTACTTACTGTACTTAAATTATTCCACTAAAATAAAAGCTATGCAGTGATACTTCGGTGCTGCGTTCCACTGAGTTGATGCTATGTTCTTCTTTCTGTGAAACTGTTTTATGAAAATTGGTCTTGCTTTCCTCCTAGTTTTCAGTAGTCAGTAGTGTAAGAACTGATAGGTAAGCCTTGCTGTGTGTTTCTTGTCTCTCCCTTTCTGAAGGAATGCAAAAACCAAGAGCAGAGACTTTGAATAGTTCAAATTTTGGTCCCTTAGAAAGGGCTCACAGTTAACTTTTAAAATAAACGAATAATAAATCATGTCTTTAAGTGTTTGAGAGATTTGAAAATTGTATGCATGGGCAATTACTCTGGCATGCAGTAACATAGTGGAAGCAAGCGGGATGAGACACTTCATGTAAAGCTTCAGATTTTGGAGGATGTGCACGGTCTGATATAGAGAAGACTTCTCATAAGGCTGACATAAGAAGATTTTGATCCCTTATATGATTTTTATTTTATATTGTGGTTTCTGAGCTCAAGAATAGAGTGAAGATTGCTCAGTTTGAATATCCAGAGCTGATGGATTTTGTCATCTATAGATAATCAGTGAAATAAATGTAAAACTGAACTTAGAATACTTAAAATTGGCAGTTTGAATATGCTCCTAGCTGCTAATTTCACATTTATTTAGTTGCTATCAGTAGAAAATGAGATACAAATGTCTTTCTGTTTCTCTGCCTGAAAGTCAACTATTTTTTGTATATACTAAGATAAGAAATGTACACAGCACGTAACTTTATATACATGTATATATTTAATTTTTATTATTATTTTTTATTTTTAGAGAACAGTTGTTGTTCCCTTTCCAGTTTCTTGGCAGAATTGGAAAACATGATATGGTTTGCACAGTCTCTGGTGGAGGAAGATCTGCACAGGCTGGAGCAATACGTTTAGCCTCTGCAAAAGCCTTAAGGAGTTTTGTGACAGAACAGGAGGTGGAATTCATGAGGCAAGGTAGGAATTGAAATTATTTCAATGTTTCTTAATGTGTTTTTGGTAATTAACAGAATTAATACAAGGATCATTAAGGATCAGATAGTGCAAATTTGAGTAAATAATCCCAGTGAAACCTTGTGTATTGTATAAAAGGGATCTGCATTTATTTATAAATTGTTTTCACTTGTTTCCTAGCATCCTTTGTGTACCTTTTGGGTGACTACTTGAGCATTTTTCCATCTGTTCATGACCTCTTTTAGGTCTATTAATCAGCTTATATTGCCTCCATATAGAATCACAAAACAGGAGTGTATATTCGCTAGCAAATACATCTGGATCAGGCAGTGATGAGCAGTAAGGTATTAAGATTATATTTTGTTTTACTTGGTTAGTCACATCTTCATGTTTTAAAAAGTTTTATTCTCGAACTTAAATGGTAGAGGGTTAGATTTGAAGGGATAGTAATGAGCACAAACATATTACATGCAGCTAGTCAGACTTGAAGAAGCTTCCTTTCCTCTCTTGCTTCATTTAGAGTTTACGAGTTACATAGGATAAGATAGAACTTATTTGGATAACTGCAGTATTTGATGCTTCTCAGCGATTAGATGCCATACTGTTTCAGCAAATACAGAATTATGAGCAGTGAGCTTTTAACTACGCTCTTTCTGCACTAGTAGAGAGAATACCTGTGTATATTATTGACACAACAGCTGTAACTCTTTTTTTCTCTGTTACAGTTCGTGGAAGTAAAGCTATATTCATGCTAGTATCTTTGCAACAAGTTTCTTTGATTGTATCTTTTTCAGTACTGACAAGTGTGACTTGCTAGGAAGACCTCTGTAAACTGACATTGTAGTGAGTTGAGTATCTGTAGTGAGATCAGCAGAATTCTGCACAGATTTTGGACATTGCCAAATATACTTTGGAAACACTAAATGTACTTCAAAGCAGTGGTCTCCAAAGTGGGGTGTGTGCACTCCGGTGTTGCGCAAGATGATCCTTTGGGACACAGGAAGAAAATGTTAGAATTTCAGTACTGTATGTAATTTATAAATCAGTAAATACACATATATTGGAGAGTGCATGCTCAAAAATGTTATACTGAGAGGAGTGCACAATGAAAAAAGTTTGGAGACCACTGCTCTAAAAGCAATCTCTATCTTAAGCAATATAGATATAAAACAATGTGGGATTTTTTTTTAGTGGTTTGTAAAGTAAAATGGGAAGAAAGTTCAGTTACTAAAGAAAAGTTAGAATGTTAGAGGATCTAGTGAAATTCCTTTCAGTGTGTTTTATACTGAACCTTTATCCTTCTAGATGTTACAATTCATATGCAAAGTTATTGATAGCCTTGAATCCCCCCTATGTAGTCTATCTGTAATATTAACTAATAACAGTAAACTAATAGGAGCTTTTCTGTGTTTTGTAGCTGGACTACTAACAGTTGACCCACGTGTGAAGGAACGAAAAAAGCCTGGTCAAGAGGGAGCCAGACGGAAATTCACCTGGAAAAAGCGATAAGTCAAAGTATTTGAAGAATGTCAGAATGCTGCCAGAATTTCAAAACATATTGAATTATGATTTAAAACTATTGTATAAATATATTTAGTAATAAAGACTTTTTTCCATTATAACTACTGTTTTCTCTGTTTAAGAAGCAACAAACAGCTTTCTTTAAATCTATTTAAAATTGTGGAAAGTTGTGGTGTGATTTGCCAGAATGCTAAGTCTAAAATAGTAGCTTGAGTTCCAGCTTTGCAGCTTAGCTCCACTGAAGTCAATAATGATTTATTAAACTGTTGCTGGATTATAACTTTTAGAAATCACTCTGTTTAGTGACTTGGCTGCCTAAATTCTGGAATAAGGCAGCTCCTATACAGGTATTTGGACAGCTTTGACAAGCCTCCCTTTTTGCCTCACAGGTATTGGAGGATAAGTGACAACTTCCCACCTAAGCTGTGGTGGAGCTGAGAAACTAGCAAGAATGGTACTGACAATTGAGGGGATGTTGAGAGAGGAACAGTCACAGAGGATAACGTTTGCCTATGGAATCTGCCTCCCTAGGTTAAGTAGGGAGTGATTCAGAGCAGGTACCTAAATTTAAGTGCTCTGAATCACCCTCTGGAGGAGTCAGTTTTTCTCTTCTTCCCCCAAATGCAGAAAGAGCTGGAGGGATTAGGCTGAAGTTAATCTTTTAGAATACTCTTCTCCTCCCCTTAAATCTCAAGGGGCCTGATCAAGGAGGTGTATTCTGAATATGGCTGATGCACAAAGATAGCATTGGACTCTTTGCCAAATAGAGTCATAACTTTTCTGTTTTAAAATCAGAAGCAGGAGGTGATGACAGTGCTGCCCACCTCCTGTCTATAATTGTAGCCTTCCAAAATAGACTAGTGGTTACAGCACTCGCCCAAAAGCGCAAGGTTTTGGTTTGTTGCCAACTTCCTTCCTGGGGCAGAGGTCAAATACATAGATCTTCCAAGGAGGAGCAGCATATCCTTGATCTTTCCTGTAGTAACTTGGCTACAGTAGAAAAGAGTGTAAAGTTCATCTCACCAGGAGAAAGCAGAAAAAAAAATTCAACTCAGTATTTTTAACAACAGGGAACCTTCCGACTTTCCTTTAATTTGGAAGACTTCAGTAGTTGGAATTCTCCCTCCCCAGCAGATTTTCTAAATGCTGGAGTACCTGTGCTGCTGCTTAGTTGCTGTAGATTATACAAAAACACATTACACCTCAGAGGTAACAAAAGGTGGTAGCAGGTCACTGCAGGTGATAAACAACTATGAGTGATCTGTATGGGTCATTATTTTCCTGAGCACCATTCAAGAGGGGGCAGCAAGTAAAAAAAACAGCCCTTCAACTGAATAAAACAGAAAAGGTCAGAAACTGGTTGTGCATTCTTGGCTGATGTGTTTCTGATTCTTTACTCCCCAAAGCCACTCTGTGCTTATCTTTAACTTTTTTTATGAGAATGCTCAGTAAACTAAATTTCTCATTGCTAAGGTATTTTGTCTCAATCAAAATACGTGACTGTTACCTGAAAAGAGGTTGTAGGAAGATGAGTGTTGGTCTCTTCCCAAGTAATAAGTGATAGGGTGAGGGGAAGTGGCCTCAAGTTACACCAGGGGAGGTTTAGATTGGAAATGAGGAAAAATTTATTCACTGCAAGTGTTATCAAGCACTGGAACAAGCTGCCCAGGAAAGTGGTTGAATCGCCATCCCTGGAGGTATTTAAAAGGTGTGTAGATGTGGCTCTTAGGGACATGGTTTAGTGGGACTTGGCAGTGTTAGGGTAATGGTTGGACTCGATGATCTTGAAGGTCTTTTCCAGCCTAAATGATTCTATGACTTGTTCAGTCGAATTCAACAGCTAAGGCAATTTGGCTAACTCTGAAAAACAAATGGGGGGTTACATGAGATATTTTACACTAAGGCAAATGCGAAATGGCTTAATTAGCATTTCTGCTAATTTAACTCTGGAATGTTTGTCTGTAGCAAAATAACTCCATATTACGTTTCAGTAAAAGCTGTGACTTGTTATAAAAGCATTCAGTAAATATCCATGCTGAGATACGTAAGCAAGTCAAAAGAATCCTTAGGTATGTAACAGAACATACATAAGCACATGGACTTAAATTAAGGTGCTAGCTGAAGAAGACGTAAGAGGAGATCAAATAGTAGAATTTTTATCTTGACAAATGAAAATTGATCAGTTTGACCATAGTCATTTTCCAGTCTCATTATTGGGCAATAAAGCTGTAAGAGTGCAGCAGCATATCGGTACTTACAGCATACATTCTATCATGATAAACATTTTATCATGTTTTAAAGAATTTCTTAATATTTTGCCTTCCAAAAAAGTATGAGCATAGCCTTTGATGCTTAGACCCAGCAAAAAGTTTAGATAGGGTAAAGTGTTAGAATTTATCACAGATTTTTAGGGAACTCCCTAGAAATACTAGTTAGTGCTGTGCAACCAGGTCACTTGCTTCATAGCTACTAGCTCAGACTGCCAACCAATTCTGAAACTGAGCCAAAAAATAAAAGCATTTTGAAAAGAAAAAATTAGTTATATGTATTTTTTGTCACTTGTATGAAGTTCCTCTTGATCATCTGCCATACATGTCAACATTTAGAATTTAGGAGATTGATAATGCTATTAAGAAGGACTGTTTCTGTCATGTTCAAGCTGATCAAAAGGTCAGATGAGCATTTTTTTCACTAATTTTTGCAGATTCATTGGAACTGAAATATCTTATGGGACGATCAAATAAGGAGATTTCATTGGAGTGGCTAATTCTGGTTCGTGACAGCAGCACAGTAGTAGTATCAGATTAGCAGTTCAAACAATCTATTTTAATTTCCTGTTCCTCTCATTCTCTTGCATTCCCAAGATTACTGAAAGAAGCAGTCCTGAACATCTACTAACAGTGTCAGAGCCAGGCTCAGGTCTCAATTTTAAACCACTTACAGTGTGGACCAGTTTGTCTTGCTTGCAAGATTTCGGAAAAGAGTCCTCGATGTGACACATGCTTGTACTTTAAACATTAAAATATTTTCTGAATGTAGGTAAAAAGAAAGAAGCCTTCTGTATTCTCTGGTAAATGTATGTTGTGATTCATCCAGGCTCTGTTTTTTTCCTCCACCTCATTGATCCAAAATTGTGTCCAAGACAAATGGACTATATCTACGCCATCAATTTCTGGTAATTGTCACATTCTTTCAGTGTGGAAACTAGTTAGAAGGTGAAGCTGTAAGGATGTTTCTGGTTTGTATTAATGCTTCTGTGTTACCACAAGATGGAGCAGTTTGCAATCTAATGAAATGAGCTATTTTCAGAAGTAATATGTAGATACTTAGGAAAGAAATGATGAAGAATCTTCCTTATAAATAGTGATTTTATAACAACAGATGTTGTTATATACCAATATACCAATGTATTTAGTTATATATGAATGTATCTGGTTTCAAAAGGGTAGATTCAGATTGTCTTTCTGGATTATTTTCTCCTGACAAGAGGAACAAATTTTAGTGAGAAATAATATATGTCAGTTAATGCTAGTTTTCGGCAATCTAATTTCAATTTCACCTTCAAATTAATGTGATAGTTATGCTAAGAAATTTCAGCTGATGTGTGAAGCTTGGAAATTGCACAGTAAAATTGTGGTAGTCTTCCCAAGGATAAAAATCTCAGAATCACTGAATGGTTTGGGTTGGAAGGGACCTTCAAAGATCATCTAGTCCAAGCCCCCTGCCATGGGCAGGGTCATATCAACCAGATCAGGTTGTTCAGAGCCCCATCCGGTCTGCCCTTGAACGCTTCCAGGGATGGGAAATCTCACTACCTTCATGGTAAAGAATTTCTGCCTTATGTCCAACCTAAACCTACCCTTAGCAATCTCGTACTAACCATATATATATAACTAATAAATATAATTATTTAGATTAAATACCAGAAATGGGTTTTGGCTAAGGGGAGGGGGATTTGTTATTGAAACTGCAGTTTCATAAAAGCCTTATTTGTGCATATAGAAATTAACTTTCACAGTATGCTGTGACATTTTATATAGATAAGAATTAATTAATTGGAAGTAAATGTATTTTTTGTGCCTTGCTAGTTCCTAGTGGGCATCGGTTGTAGTAGTTAACTAAACACTCTGCAAGCACAAATCGCTGTGTACCTGCCCACATAAACAGAACAGTGTGGGAGAAGAACAAAACATGCAAACAAATGGGCGATAATGGTTTTAGACCTCCTCTCACTTGGCATCCACCCTCAACTCCTCTGTCAGCAATCACCTTCAATATTAGTTGTCAGTATTAAATAACTGAATAATGAACTCTTTCTGGTGGGCAGTTCCAATCCCACTTGCCATTTCTCTCCTGGCCACCAGCCACATCAGCAGTAGCGGGTGCTTCTCTGCTTGGTGGGGAACTTGCTCATTTTGAAGGAAAAAAGCTTTGAGTGCTCCACAGAGGAAGTCCATGTTTCAACATGCTAAATATTTAAGGTGTTTACGATGTGTGCTGACCATTTTTCCATCATTTCAATAAATGTCATATTCAGCTGTTAACAATACTGACATTATACATAGCGTAAGCAGAGTGGTGTGTGCTTATTGCAGGTCCTGACCATACTAGTACATCATGGAAGCAGTTTCAGACTAACAGATGGTTAGCAGGAGATACAAGGTGATATGCTAACATTTCCTTCTGAAAGTGCCATTTTGTGTCTGAGATGAACAAAAGCAAATTTTCCTCTTTTCCAGGACTGGTCCCTGATACCTTCCTGCTTGCCTGGTTACGCTTTCCCTTAACAACTGCTGTTTCTCATAAGACACGATGATGCCAAGATAAAGATGATTGCACCAGTGGTACCAGGGCAGGAAGGATTCAAAAAACTCCAGCATGTCTTGGTATCTTGGTATGGTCCTTATTTCAGGTCCCAGAGCAGCCCTGCAGGATTTGGGTTGGTGACACCTCTGGAACTTTGACCTTAAATACTTCATACCTTGGGTGCTGGATCACATACAGGCTTTTTAGCTGGTGGAGGTATCAACAAGATTTTTTTTTTTTCTTTTTTGTTTAAACTTGTGTTATAGAGGTTTTAGAGGAAAATAAAGCAAGAATGGTATAGGTTATTCATTGTCAGCAATGAAATGATAAAAATATTGTTATACACTGCATAACAGAAGAAGAAGAGGTCATTGCTTTGTAAAGGACCTTGTGACTTTATACTGCTTTTCACACTTGGGCTGAGCACCACGCGCTGGTCTCTGCAAGTGTGGGGTTACCCAGCAAAATCCCCACTGAGGGCTCCTATGCAGGAGCACTGCTGCGTGAGAAGGCTGTGATGCGCATACTGAACACACCGTGTGAGACAAAATACCTGCTTCGTTCAACTCCATTGCAAAATGGAAAACGCAAGCACCCACTTACACAATAAGCTCCCACTGAGCTTATATACAAAATCATAGCGCAGCGGGGTTGTCAGGATCTTCCAGCTTCCTGCTGCACACCACCTTTCACGCTCAACCCGAGCTGGACATCCCCATCTCAGTAAGTAACCTGGATATGGCTGGGGAAATCCCCACCGGCCACTGCTGTGGTGGTGCGTTGCGATGCCGGGCTTGGTGCTGTTGTGTTCGCTGCAAGAGGGAAATGAGACTCGGAAAGATCTCGCTGAGGCCATAAAGTGCTTGTGGGGATGGAGCTAGCAGTGCTAAATCAAGGGCTGCCGCTTGTTATTTGCCCCTGTTACTTAGTACAAGTTGACCCATGGCTGTTGTCACCTGCAAGGCAGAGAGGAATTTGTTTTTCTCCTCGCTCAGCTGTAATTAAATTCCTAAGAGTTAAAAAGTTGTTGTTTAGTGAGACCTTGACATAAGCGCTGACATCTCTTGAGTGTTTTTGAGCTACCTGTGGTAGCTATTGCTTCTGCTGGGAGAACGGATGAGACAAACAGGTTTAACAGTCAGCTTCCCTCATAGAATTTCTGTGAAAAAGTCACTTTGAGACCTACTGTAAATCCTCCCCCAACATTTCCTCTGAACTTCATTTAATTTCAAAGGTTAGGCAAACAGGCAGATTATTTTCTCCTCTAAATGCATGCTATCAAGGGTGAAGGACTCATTTGTACTCAAATTGCAAAGAACACTTAATGATTTTATTTGACTAAGGCAAAATGAGAAAGGAAAAGGATATTAAGAAAATTCAGTTCGAAAAACATTTGCTTCTTTGTTTCTATAACAGGAAGATTACTGGGTAAGCTCTGCCTTAATTCATCAGGGATAGCTGATTGCATCAGGTACGCTGATGGAACTGGTGTTGATGGGCTGAGCTTGCGAAGCGTACACATTGCCCTCTGGAAGACTCCTGAGATGCCTTGGACCAGGAATGTGCGAAACAGCTGCCCCGTAAGGGTATCCTAAGGTACAAACCAAACAGTAGGCAGGGGGCAGAACAGCTCAGACCAGTAGCAGAGAGCCAAGGGCAACTGAACAGGCAGAAGGTGTGCCCCTTCCCTACAGCAATGCAGCCAGTTCAAATTCTGTCATTTACCACTAAAAAAAAGGACACTGGCTGTGTTTCATAACCCACTGTGAATTTGTTTTTACCTTAAGGAGCATATAATTTACAAATATAATGCTTTACTTTAGCATAAAGTTTATCAGACATTTATCATCAAAAGTCAAGACTTCCTCCACTGCCTGAATTTGGCATAAATCTGATTGGTTTCTTTTGTAGAAAGACAATTTAGGAATCAATTATGTATTTTAATGGGCGTGAAAACGGCTCCTCTTTGGTCATTGTAGTAGATTACAGCTTGTCGTCTGACATCACTTCACTGCGTAGCAGATTGTCTGAAAATGAAAACCCCTATTAGGACACTTAAAAAATTTCTGTTTCAGAATGACTACTTCACAACCATTAAAGCATCTTTATAGAAATGTCACTACCCTCGTTACATCTGTACCTTTGGTTAGTTTCTTTCCTTCTTTCCAATTTTCTCCCCGCATCTTGCAGCTTGCCTGTTATTTGGATGTATAATTAGAAATCCATTATTATGTTTTGTGGAGATGTAAAGAGTAGGAAGAAAGCTGCGTAACTACTTTTTACATGCAGCATGCAAATTATCCACCTTGTGTATTTTGGCTCTGAATGTTCCGCAGATGTAGTTTCATTTCCCTTGGATCTCTGTTTACCCATTTTTATTGCTAATCATCAAGTATAGCAGCAGAAAAATCAAAATAGGAGAGGGGAGGGACCTTCCCACAGAAGCAGCTTAGCATGCCCCCATCGCAGGGTGGTAACGACATTCATGTGCTTCACCCACATGGCTGTGCATGGCCATTATTTATAGTAGAGTCATAGAATAGAATCATAAAATAGTTTGGTTGGAAGGGACCTTTAAAGGTCATCCAGTCCAACCCCCCTGCAAGGAGCAGGGACATCTCCAACCAGATCGGGTTGTTCAGAGCCTCATCCAACCTGGCCTTGAATGTTTCCAGGGATGGGGATTATATAACAGATGGTCATGGAAATGGTAGGGATAATCCACATTCCATGAGAAAATGGTCACTGCCAAAGCCAAATAGTTGGGAAAATGCTTTGAAGGATATAATTTAAAATGTTCTATCCAGTTACTATATGTACTAGAAAGGGTGCAGGATGGGGCTTCGGCTGTGCCTCACAGCTCAGACCGAGCAAATGCCTCAGCCTGATCCTTCTGGCTGACATTTGTTCTGCTCTTGCCTAAGGATAATATCCTGCTGTGTGACAACACTCAGGACCTGATCTGAAATCAGTGGAAATCTTACGGACTTCATGGCCA
Organism: Tetrax tetrax; assembly: GCA_009806455.1. Taxonomy (NCBI): domain Eukaryota; kingdom Metazoa; phylum Chordata; class Aves; order Otidiformes; family Otididae; genus Tetrax; species Tetrax tetrax. The sequence goes on along the minus strand of WHYT01015569.1, from coordinate 54,428 downwards.
TTTAAGTTCTCACCTTTATCCTCTGTGAAATCCCATCAGTGCATATGGATTTGCCAGTCCAGGGGAGAGTGAACAGAGTGGAGGTTTATCCCTTCTCCCTCTCCCTCCCATGAGACAGAAATGTCCTAAGTCAAGAGGTTTCCCCGCTCTCTGAGGTTTGTGACCAGAAAGGTCTGGTGAGGCTCCTAAAGCAGGCAAAGCCTCTGGAGCTGTGACTACCCCTTTCAGTCTGGTGTTGAACAGTGAATGCCTTGAGGGGGCTCCAAGGTTTGCCATGCCTTTTGGAGGTCCCTTGTTGGTTCCCTACTGGTGACAGGACGCCTCTAAGCAGGGAGAGGGCTCAGTGCAACGACCTTAAGGCAAAGATGACTTTAAACTGGTGCTGGACATTGGGTCTGGTACAAGTGTACAACTTTCTGACTATTACATTTTGAAAAGGGCAAAGTGCACCTAACAGGTGTGCATTAAAAAGAGTGTGGTGGGTTTGGTGGGTTTTTTTTCTTCCTGAATACTATTTTATCGAACTCCTTTAGCCACTAATGCAAAAAAAAAATCAGATATAACCTCTCTACGATATATAGATTTTTCCCTAGAATTATCACTCTGAATTGTTGCTGGTTTCACTTAGCTTTTAATTTCATATAACTGGCAAAATAATACATTGCCTAGGTTGTTCAGAGCCCCATCCAACCTGGCCTTGAATGTTTCCAGGGATGGGGCATCCACCACCTCTCTGGGCAACCCGTTCCAGTGTTCTGCCACCCCCATCATAAAAAAAAATCTTTTCCTGCTGCTGGCTCTCCAGGAGCCTCGTGTGTGCGGAAGAAGCAGTAACGCTACGGCCAGTTGGTTGCACCCAGAAGTTTGGTTACTGTGCCTAAGCCAAGGTTGCCTTGCTCACCAGGCGGGAGAAGGAGGCGTTGTCCAAACTGGATGTCTGCCACAGTCATAGCCAGGCATGCCCAAAGAGCAACTAGGCTGCATTTGTGCAAACCTACACACATTTTGGACAAGGAGGGCTGTCGTAAGATTTTAGGCTTACTTGAAGGAGACAGTGGGATTTGAAGACATTGGGGTTGTTTCTTGCCAGTGGCTGTGGCTGATAACAGCTTTGTCCAAACCTGTGGTTCGGGGCTTAGGTCAGTGCACTGATACAGTTTGGCCGTGTACGGACCAGAAAGTCTGCAGCTCCATCCTGTCCCGCTTACGGCTTGTGTCTTGCAGGTCCAACAGCTGTAGAAACTTTTTAAATCACTAGTTTAAGAAGATATATCTCTAGATACACCCAGGGAGTTGATGAAGCAGGTGTCAGTTTTCCATAGTTACTTTTAAGAGCCAAATTGTGCTTTAGTGCTGATTTTTTAGTTTTAAGGCAATATTGAGAACTTAAAACCCCTTCTTTTTAATTTTTTTTTTTAATTTTATTTTTTATTTGATCCAGCTGGAGCTTATACTTCCTCTTTAACTTTTCCTTTTATTATTTAAAATCCTTAATTATCCGAGACAAAATTGGTAAGGAAATTTGCAGAATCTAGGGATTCCACAGAGCTCTCTCTATAAACACTCAGGCTATTCACTGTTGCCAAATAGACATGTGCCAGCTCTGAAACACCCACCCACTCCCTCCTTCTGCTGCAGCAAACTAATAAGCGCATTGATTACATTCATTTAAAGAAAAACACTGCTCTTTTAATCTTTACATTCCGCACGCTTTAGCTTTCTGATTACGAGAGATATCCTGTTTATCACACATCGTGTGGTGAAAAGGCTACTTGACACACCTCAACGCGTTAGATACTTTAAAAGAATATTTTACAGGGTACCAGCGAGTGGTGGTAGGAGATAATTATCGTTTCCTGCAAGCTGTTGTTGTACTATTCGCAAGATGAACGAGAGGTCTCTCAAACGTGATTTTTATAAAGGTCCCTTAAATGCCTTCAATCCCCCCAAACAAAAATGTTCACATGCAGTTTCTCTGTTCCTCCCCTCTCCTCTCCCCGCTCTCCCCACCCGAAATTGGGAAGAACTTTGTTATAATGATATGAGACAAGCACATGATGCATATTTTGCTGCTCTGTAGAAATCAGTCATTAAGAATGACAATTATATACTTATATATAGGTGCATATGTGTGTGTATATATATACAAATGCAAATACAAAATCATATGTATGTGTTGAACACGCATTGATAAAATACATAGTGCATATTTAAGCCAAACTCAAAACTCATCTTTTTAGAGAGTTGAACAACTTTTTCGATTTGAAGACTGGCAGGAATGCCCCAAGTTAGGTGCAAAACCCTTTACAGGTGTCCTAAGCAGGTGTATGTACGTATGTACATAGACAAGCTTGCTTTCCTCCAGCAGACCGTTGTGGAAGTCACCCACAGCTATGGAGCAGGCCATCGGTCTTCCCTTGGGTCTGCCCCGGCCAGGTCTCCCAGCAGTGCCGGTGCAGGGAGGGGAGGTGGGCAGGTCTCCGGCAGGGGGGCTGGTGCTGGATACCACCTCCCAGCAGCTCAGAAATGAGCAACAAACTCCTACCAAAGCTGTGGAGAACCTTGCTCAAAATCCTCCTCTGGGCCCGTTTGGGTTTACTGCAGTGAATTTTGGATCCTGGCATTCAGCACACTGGAGCTGTGTGTACCTCAAAAAGCAATTGCCATGCCTCATTTCTAAAGCTGCTGAGGCTTCCAAACATGCGAAGGGGCTTCTACAGCCTCCTGAAAAATACTGCAAATTCAGTATCTTGGATCAGATTTTTAAGGTATTTACTATTTAGTGAGTTCAGGTATCCAGACGCGGCCTCTGTTCGGGATACACGGTTTCACTTGTCCCCGCTTAGGGCCAGTCTCCCACTCGTGCTCGGTGGGAGAGGTGCCCCACTTCATCAGCAGTCCCTCCAGTCCCCGACTGAGACCACGCTGAAAAAAGAAGAGCCACAGGAGCTGGTTCTTGCCCTCTGCTCAAATTCGCTGATAATGAATACACAGCCTGGGTACGTCTTTACTTCCAAAGAGAAAGGTTGGCCTTGCTCTCCTGGGCCAGCTCTCTTGGTTTCTTTGAGGTGAGTTATTCTCCCACTGCAATACTGATGCAATTATAGCATCAACATTTAAAGCATTGGTAATACTTGCCATAATCTAATGCCAGCCTGCACTTTTTAACAGGAATTTCAGAAAGGAGACAGGGAATGCTGGACAGAATCCCTGTGGAAATTCAGCTCAGTGCCCAAACTGGTTCTCAGGAACAGTATGTAGTGCAGTCCACGTGCCAAGCACAGCGGGACGGGAAAACAGCACAGAGCTGTGGATTAAGTAAGAAGAGATGAAGGAAGGCCCTTCTACAAATATTATACATGAATGTGAATTAATAACAGAAATTATGGACATAGTCACTGAGAAAAGTAACTGTGCAGCTGCCAGAGGGCCTTAAAAACTTGATTTTTTTAAACCTTTGAGGGAGACTTGGAGGGATGTGGGCTGTGGAGTAAGGAAGAGTGTGAAGGGAAGCACCCAAGAGTTACGGTCTGCTTCCTGCTCTCGCATTAAACTGACAGATGTGGGAGGGGCTGGGGAGGGTGTTGATTTGTTGTTAAACGGGGAAAATACCTGGAACCTAAGTAATGAACCAGAATCCTGATTAACTCCTCTCGTTTGAAATAACGTACTTCCGAAGAGGGTCAAGGGTAGGATGCCAGCAGCATTTGCTAACTGGCAACGTCCCACAGCAGCGTTGGTGACAGCACTCTGCCACAATAGTGCCGTGTTTAGCTCCCAAGCTCCCTGACCAGACCTTCACCTTGAGACTGGCAGCGCCCTCTGAGAGCTTGCTAAGGGATGAAATCATCAGTAACGATGCAGAGGGAAGCTGGATGTAGACTCCCTCTCATCCGTCTCTCCAGAGCATCTACACACGAACTGTCCTGTGCCGGCTCTGACAGTACAGCTTTGCTTTTCTTTTTTGCAGAAAGAAGAGGATATATGCGCAAGCCTTGGGATTAAAATTTGTTTGAGGTGAGAAGTCCTGACGCCACACCGTGCGACCGAACTGCTGTTTGGATTGATGTTTCCACAGCTTCTCACTCTTTGGGCTAGTGCCTGTTCATATTTCTCAGTATAAACACATATCCTCAGCTACCAGTTTGTTTTGTTAGTTGCCTTTAACACACCTATGTGTTATTGGCCAAAACCATGAGTACTTCTAAAAAATGTGTCTTTTCCCCACTTTGCTCTGTTGGCCTATACATTACTCAGGTAGATTGAATCTTTCAGTTAAACCCCGCTAAAGATAGACATTAGAATAAATCTGTTTGGGTGTTTTTTATTCCGTATATGTGCAATCTCCATAGCTATCCTAGTAGACTTTTAAAGGTGGCATTTACTAAGAATTCTTCCTAATATTTTGACTGCTAACCAGGTTTTTTCCCCTAAGAATAGCTTTTCTAATGGAACAATTCTGAGGAAGCGCTATCATCATATCATAATGTACTGTGACAAGGGCTGTTCAGCTTTATGTTTTGGCATTTAATGTATTCTCAGCTCTTCACTATGGCTGGCAAGAGTGACTTTAAGCAGCCAATATTGTAGAGAAGTAGCTGAAAAAAAATTTTGTAGAAAGAGATTCAGGACAAATTGTAGCAAATCTTCTCTTGCTGTTTTTCAATTGTTTTTAACGTGTCTGTGTCTGACATCTTCCAGCAGAAGTAGAAGGCAGCAGCTGAAGACTCCTATGATTCACCTCTGCAAAGTTCCCATAGGCTTTCCAAGGTTTAGTAGAGATTGTCCCTGTCCTTGAAAGAAAGGAGCAACTAGCTCACATAGAAACCCGAAATGCACAGAAATCATGGTCCTCGGCAGAGGAATTTTGTTGGTAAAACCTTGTCTGCTTCCAGAAAAGTAATTGCGTTGTTGTTTGAATAGGAACTGCTTCATATGGGCTTGGATATATGTTACAAATAAAGAACTTGTAAAGCTAAAGAATGCCCTGAGTTTTCAGCTGCTGATGGGAAACCCTCTACGGGGCTCAGTAGAAGTTGTACAAGCGTTTCTCTGAATCTAAAGGACTTGGAAACAGCTGAAAACATATATTCATACTGTAAAACCTTGTTCATCTTTCTACTGTTCTTCCTGTTGAGACTTTCCACTGTAGTGATCCTTACAGGGAGGATTCCCAGAAGGCCTGAAACCTTTCAGATCTTATTGCACATATGTTTTATTCTCTTGACAGAACAATATGAAATAGTTGACCTTGCCCAGAGCAATATCATTAAAGCTAAACAAGACGACAGTTGTACTGTCTCTTGGTCAGGAGCTGTCTAAAGCACTTTCTGAATTGTTCCGGAACAAGAAGAAAAATTTCAGGCAATTGAAATACATGTAGTGCTAGACGAACAATGTTTCTTGTTTTAACAAGAATTAATGGGTATACTAATATGCATGTTCAAAATTAAGAAATTGAGTGGTTTATGGCTCAGAAACTATTCTTGAAATATTTATTTATCATAGAGTAAATAAAATTCATACTTAGATTAGATATTTTGAAGAACTTTTGTTTGAGAATCTACTAACCTGCTCTGGTCTGTGCTTGTCAGGTGAGCAGTGGAGTTCTGTCAGGATATTTTATCCCTCATATCAAATGCTGGAGAACAGACAGAGCTCCGTAGATATTAGCTAGTGTCAACTGCGCTTCAGTCCGGGTGAACGGGGAGCCAGAAAGAGCTAAGACAGGCTGGTGGCGGAGTAGCCCACAGACATTGTCTAGATTGAACATAAGAAGACAAAAATAAATTTTTGACAGACAAATAAATCTAGTCTTCCATTTTTTTCCTTTACTCAGGTAGGAACTCGGCATATATGTCGGTCTCATACATGCAGCCTTGGTCTCCACATGCTTAACTGGGCAAATATTTTAAAGTCCTGGTTCTCTTCATCTTCTTCACAGGATGAGTAGCGCTGAGGAGGGCGAATAACCTCACAAACAGGCTTATTCTCCTCTCTGGATCACCTGTTCCCATCATGTTCTGGCTGTTTTGTATTTTTCCCAGTACACCAGAGCCTTACTAGGCTGGAGTGCCATTCGCAGCACAGTTCCCATCCTGGAGATCGTAGTCAGCACAGACGGACCTTTGTCGCTAAGTGTGCTTGAGTGCCAAATTGAGTGCGCTCTCTTCTCTAATAATTAACAAAGCACATTGAGTTAATGACTAATGTTTCATTATTGCAGGAAGCTTTTAGTATCAAAAGGTTGAGTGGTTCGTTTAAATATTGCCCAAGTATCTCTGGCCTGTCAAGGTTTGTTTTGTCCTGAAGTTCATTTGCTATTGTTGTGATCAAGTCTGACAAGCGGTGGGTAACAGCAAAGGCAGGTTATGGGGGTTTGCTTCCACGCCATACTTTCACTTGTATTTAGCAAGTTGGATTTTACTCAGCTGAGCATCTAATTTGCATTCAAGGATGAAAAGCCAGTTTTGAGCATAGGCCATCTGCTGGGAATTATTTGCTCCGGAGGCAAAGGACTTGGGGGAAAGTGACAGAAAAGTGGGCAAAGTTAATGGAGCTAGAAGAGGTTACCAGAAGAGACTTGCTGTGCATTCACACAGGTAGGGGAGTAGGCCCAGGAATGATTATTAAATATAAAATTAGAGTGGCTGAGTGCTAGTAAAGCACCATGGAAACAAGTTTCTGCTGCAATGACATTAATGATATAAGCTGCTTGTGACACATGGTGATAAAAATGGAGAAAAAAAATTGTAAGAAAAAAGCCTCCGTGTTACTTTGATAATGGTCAACTCTCAGTTCTTTGAATCAATGTTTTCAGTGAAAAGCAGATGTCTAGTAAACTAGTTCAGCACATCTTTTCCTGTTTAGCTTGTTGAGAAGGAGAATATGCATCAAACCCACACAGTCCTGCTTTGCTGCTTTCCTTCATGAGAGCACTTTGTGAAGCTGGCTTCTGAACCTTGCTGGAAAAACGCGACTGTTGCTCTTCCCCAGCCTTTTTTTCCCCCCCCATAGTCACCCTAGTGACCTTCCCACCCCATGGCAGAGTGTAATGCTGAATGTTCACCTCTGGCTTTGTAGCACTGACATTTTTAGCATAACTGCTTCTCAGGTTGTGTGCTCCAGTTGTCTTTAAACAGATTTGGATACTTTTTATTCTGAATCTTGAATTCAAAATAATTTTTGCTTCTGATTAACAATAACTCCCTATAGTTTCGCCCCTCCGGAAAAGAGATCTAGCTTAGTACAGCAATGCTAATACAAAGAAAAAAGCAATCAGAAAGGCTTTGCTTTTGAGATCATATGCATGGGTTTTTTTTTTTTAAATCGTTCATTATTATAGTTTCTGTATCAACTTTTTTAAAATTGGACAAGGAGATTTTTTTCTATTTGCAAAAAAATTAAGATTACTTTTGTCCTGGTTTCAGCAGGGATAGAGTTAATTTCTTCTCAGTAGTCCGTGTGTTTTGGATTTTATGTGTGAAGAATGTTGATAAAACCACTCTGATGATATGAGTTGTTGTTAATGAGACCAAGGACACTGTCTGGCTTTCCAAGTCTCGTTAAAGTCTCGTTAACATGCAGATACGGGAAGCTGGGCAAAAGACAGACAGAATAATTGATCCAAACTGGCCAAAGAGAGTATTCCATGCCATAAACGTCATGCTCAGTATATAAGTGGGGGTTGCCCATGGGAGGGGGCATTCTTTTCTGGCATCCATTCCACTCGGGTATCCATTCAGGCACCCTTGGCATCCTTTTCTTCTCCCTTGCTTGCTGGCATCGTTCCTTCTACCTTGCTGGCTTGCTCTCCCCCTACTTTGCTTGCTGCTCAATGTCGTTTCCATAATCGCTGCTCAGGACAGGCTGTGTCAGTCATTCGGACATCGGGTGGTGAGAAATTGTACATTGTTCACTTTGTATATTTTCGATATATGTTAATATCCTTATATTCTATTAGCTTTGTAGTTCTTAGTGTTTTTAGTAAACTGTTTTTATCTCAACCCACGAGTTTTCCTTTCTTCCCAATTTCTCTCCCCCGTCCCGCTGGGTAGGGGGAGGGTGAGCGAGAAACTGTGTGGTGATCCGGGCTAAACCACCACAACTTTTAAAGTAAGACTTGTCTGCCTTATAATTGAATCTGAAATGTTGATAAATTCAGGTACATTCTGGTTACGTATTATCGTTCAATATGTAAGATAGAAATGAATCTTCTTTGCAGCTTTCAGTTGCAGCAACCTGATCTCACTTAAGCATTGGTAGGGAGAGTATCCAGGAGTCAGGCTGAGAACAACTGCATCTGTGCATTTGTATGGGAGATCTAAATTAACCATAAGCAATTAATTTGACACACTTGCAGACTTCTTCTGCCAGCAGAGTGAGACAGCTCCAGGGAGACCTTATAGCTGCCTTCCAGTACCTAAAGGGGGCTTATAGGAAAGATGGGGAGAAACTCTTCAGCAGAGCCTGTTGTGCTAGGTCAAGGGGTAATGGTTTTAAAATAGAGGAGATGATAGATTTAGATTAGACGTTAGAAAAAAAATTTTTACAATGAGGATGATAGAACACTGGAACAGATTGCCCAGAGAGGTGGTGGATGCCCCATCCCTGGAAACATTCAAGGCCAGGCTGGATGGGGCTCTGAGCAACCTGATCTAGTCAGGGATGTCCCTGCTCCTTGCAGGGGGGTTGGACTAGATGGCCTTTAAAGGTCCCTTCCAACATAAACCATTCTATGATTCTAAAACAAAAAACCCAAACAACTTATCCAAAGAAAATGCAGCAAGCTGCCTTAAACTGCTAACCCAAATGTAAAGACAACATCCTACTTTTTCACACACATCAGGGCCCTGCCAATTTTTTTTTTTTTTTGCAAGAAGGAAATTGGAAAAGGCCAGTGATGAGATGAAGCTGCCATCTCAGTGGTTACAAGGCTGGCTAACACTCCTTTGCCTACAGTTTTCACCATTGCAGTCATGCTTCATTTTCCACCGGCATATGTCTAGCCGTAGCCTGCTGAGTTTTGTCTCTTACCATATGCTTCTCTCCTTTTTAGCACAGCATTTCCTACAGGAGCCGTGTCTTGTGTCTATTTCTAATTACGCTGTTTCAGCCGTCTTTCCTGGCAGCGGGGGATGGAGCAGGCTGCCATAGGCAGAGGTGTTACCCGGTGCCCATGGGGCACGGCCGGCTGGGCTGGCCGCTGCCCGGCGTTGCCTTCACTGCTCTGCTGCCAGACGAGCATCCCGCGCGCTCAGTCGCATCAGCAGATGTGCATGATTAATGGATTATTTACCTTTTGCTGCTTGATTATTTTTTTTTTCTGCTTCTAACCTTTTCACTTTTACAAATTTATTTTGACTTTGAAATTCTGGGGATTCCACTTATAACCTTTATGTTTATTGGTGAGGCAGCTATTATTAGACTGTTTCCCCCCCCTCTTTCTAATTCTGGAGTTTAATTATATTTTTCCTTCTGCCTTTTGGTACAGGTGCAGTAATTAAATGGCATTAAGTCTGTTTCATGATCATTAAGTAGGCTCATTATTGTCCTTTTTGTATATATTTGAAGTTGTAAATAAGTCACCTTTCTAATACATCTGCGTGGTAAAAATTTGATATATCACTGAGGTGGTGCTGCTGTGGCTGTACAAAGAAGTGTCCTGAGGTAGGTAGGTACAGTCCCTGGCCCTTGCCAGCAACCAGCACAGAGAGGTCGGGGTGAAAAGGGAACATTTGAGAGTGCAGCCTAAGGCTTGCCGGCGGGATGAGCCAAGGGAAGACGAGGAGGAGAGCAGCACGACAGAGGTTTCATTTGGCTCTTAGGGGCAACATTCTGAAAGCCCCAGGGGTGTGTGTGGATGTCTCCAGCCAGAACGGCAGGCCTAAAATCTGCGTGGGCACTGGGGAATACTTGCACAATCTTATTTTGCCTCTACCTTCCCTTTTCTTTTGCCTTGGCTTTTGTTCCTTTCGCCACTCTGCCAGCCCTCTCCAGTCTTATCTGTGAATTTTTTAATGCCATTTCTATAATTTGTCTAAGGTACATGGTGCCGGTTCCATCCTCAGTTTTCCTTTGGAGTGTTTCTCCCTCTCCCTGCCCCTCCCATTGCTTGTGCTGACCAGGCACAGACATTCCCGGGACGCTTGCTCTGCTGTAGCCGGTCTCTCGCATCAGCTCTGTAAAACCGGATCCAAATTGTGCTGAATCTGAAATAACAAATATGCATACTTAAAACATTGAAATTATTCAGGGACAAAGTTTGTTTTTAAACGCAGGCTTGTGAGCTCAGGCCACTTGGATGAGATCCCTGACATTTTCTGTGAGCGTGGGGTTTTTGCAGTATTTCTGAAGTACGACTAATGGAAGAATGTAATGTGACCTTTTTTTTAAACCGCTCTTTAAGGGGTGAAACACTAGATATCATTTTGATGCGGTGTGCAGAATTTCAGAAAGGATGAATTAATCGGCTTTATGTGTCAGGTGTGCAGGAACAGAGCTTGCATTGAATGCAGGCCATACTCTGTAATGGGAGACAGCAAACATAAGAGCAATGTCCCAAAGGTGGACAACTAGGGCAAGGAACAGGGAAGATTAAGAGAGGCTTCTTGGTAGCACATCTCCACAGTGTTAGTGCTCTTTTCAGCACTAGCTAAGGCTGGATGTTTATTCTCTATGACTACACTAGAGGAAAAATGTACCCATCTTTTAGAAGGCACGTACACAGGTTTTAAAATTTTCTTGTAAGAAAGCTCATAGAGTGACAAGCATGGACCTGAATAAACGTTTCCTCTGTGTGGTACACACCTCTTTATGCTATGAAAGAGAAAGCTGTCAGTCTTTTTCAGATTGGGTGGATTTGCACAGTGACCTTCACCGGTGCCATCAGAACAGGCAGAAACATGTTCCTCTTGAGGCCAGGCTGGGTAATTTGATGGACCAAACAGGTCAAGTGCAAGAGCAGCTGTCTGGGGGCATCGCCAAGTAGGCTGGACGCTGTGAGTCAGTCTTTTTTTTTTAATATATTATTGCTGTTGTTCTGCTGTGAGATGCATGGGACCCTAAAGTTTGTACCCATCTTTGATGCGTCAGTGTGCTTTAAGAAGAGCAGTGTATTTATTGTATGGGTCTACCCTCGGGTACCCTGCCTCCCACCTGCTGTTGGACTTGGATGAAAGAAAACCTCCATCGGAAAAGGCCAAGTAAAGGGCAGCCTTGTGAACAGCACGTTCTGCTGCACAGCTGAGGATGTGGCCTTTGACTCCATCTTATGTGCCCACCAGAATGCCAGAGCTGGTTCTCTCTCTCCACAGCACCAGGGACCTGCAGCAGGCGAAGTTATACTGACTCACATTTGTGCTGATGCCTCCTGCTTTTGTTACAGCGTGGTCATATTAGAATCATGGAATGGTTAGGGTTGGAAGGGACCTTCAAACGCCATCTAGTCCAACCCCCCTGCAAGGAGCAGGGACATCTGCAACCAGATTGGGTTGCTCAGAGCCCCGTCCAACCTGGCCTTGAATGTTTCCAGGGATGGGGCATCAACCACCTCTCTGGGCAACCCGTTCCAGTGTTCCACTACCCTCATTGTAAAAATTTTTTTCTTAATATCTAATCTAAATCTATCTCTCTCTATTCTGAAACCATTACCGCTAGTCCTGTCACAATAGGCCCTACTGAAGAGTTTCTCCCTGTCTTTCCTGTAGGCACCCTTTAGGAAAGGGACATATTGTCTGCTGGAACGGACAACCAGCAAGAGCACAGTTTTAGCACTGCAACCATCACTTCACCATTAGAGCATGCCAGTATTCAAGGAGAAACAAGGTCCTTTTCTACCTCAGTTACAGTTTTCTTCCCGTCAAATGTTACAAAGAATGGGAAAAAAAGCGTTTCATATGCCAGGGTGTTCCCAGCGCTGCAACGACAGGAGGACAGTTGCGTAAAGCAATGGCAGGTAATGATGCATAAAATGAGCATATCAAAGTTGCTGGGTTTTTTAATGATTTCTATTGCTGGAACTACTTGAACAAGATGTTTTATAAGTTTTCTTGTGATGGATCTGACCCCACACTGCAGGCAGCACACACCACTTAGGTGACATCTTATACCAGAACTAAGGTAGGTAGATAAGACATGATGAAAAACCATGGATAGCACTTTGCTCTTCCACCACCTCCATCAGCTTACCTCCACCAGAGATGGAGGTCAGCCTCAATGGCCTGAGAAACCTAGAGGCTGTAAAACTTGTTGCCTAAAACTGGCATGATCTTCATCCTCAAAATATTAGGCTAAAACCCCCAAGTTTTCTTCTTTAGGAAAATGCTATGAAATGAAGAGAATCATCCAAACAGGCTAGGTAGCTTTAGCCTTTCGATGTTATGTTGGTGGCATGAAAGAAAAGAGAAAGTTCAGACGTAGCTGTCACCCCTGTTACCAAGTGTAACTGGTTACTCTGTCATCCCCCTGCCTGGGTCTCAGGCTAAATCCAGAGGGGCTTGGACATAAGAAATGAGGAGCCCAGCTCCCTGTGCATCTGCCAAATCTCCATCATGCTCTGGTGAGGAAAGTGGTCAAACGCAAGGCAAACTCTGTGTTTTGCCCCTTTCTCTTGCTCTCAGCTATAAAAGTTTTTGACCAAGTAACTGGTAGAATTAACCCTCTCCCAACAGCAAAGGGGATTCTGACAAATTAGCAATATCATTCACCTTTTGTTAGCTCCTGTCTCCTCTCCCTCATGGAGTCCTTTAAAGCTTGGGGACACACCAAGATGTCACAAGAAGATACCAATGTATTTATCGTCGAAGAGCTGAACAGGTGAGAAATCTGTTTGTTTTTTTTTTTTTTTTTTTAAATGAAAGGCGTAGCAAAAAGAAGGGAAAACTGTTATAATGCCACGTAAAGAAGGCAAAGATAGGAGAGGGAAAACAACTACTTCCAACAGACCATGCTGGCAAAATGATGACAGGAACTACTGTTTCGAGCCTTTCCCCGCACCCTCCTCCAAAGGCCGTGGTCCATGGCTGAGAGCGCAGCCGCCCAGTCCCAGCTGCAGCCCCTCTGCAGAGGAACCCCCGGGGCAGGCGACATCCTGCACTGCCCTGAGAGCCGTGCAGATCTTCTGCCAGGAAAGATGCCTGGAGAACGGTGCAGCCAAGCAAGGGAAGCAAGCAACCAAGCCGATCAGGGACCAACGGGAGCCTGCCAGCTCAGTGGAGACTGACAGCTCCTGAGAACAGGAGTGATGGGGTTTTTCCCCAAGGGAGCAAGAATGGAGCTATGTGGAGGAAGCTTTGCAATTTAGGAAGCCACCAAAGTCTGTTCTGAGGACTAACAAGATGTCAAAGACTAACCTGACAAGGCATGAGGTGGGTGATTTCCTTGCAAACCTTTAAAACTTTGTCTCTACCCAACTCCTAATCTTTTTCCATTTTAAATTTTCTGTAGCTCCTGATTTCCTAAAGCCTGGCTTTTCCATTCAGAGCCCTCTTGGTACTTTTGGGGGTATTTGCTTTGAAAAAAGGCCCAGGCAGATCTTCTTGGCTGCCTTCAGATCCTGTCACGGCATGGGTTCAATCAAGAAAGTCTTTCCATTTTTCCTTCCACGGGGACTAAAGTTACTAGCACAAGTGATTATGTGTACGCAACACTATGCACACTTGTAAGTGACTTGATATTAGGCAGATGAGAAAACCAAAAGCATAGGGTATTGAGATATCAGTAATTAATAGCAGCTTAAGAAAAGAATTCCTCCCTCCTCTGGGATTCAGATCTCTTTAGTTTGCAGTTTTTAGTTTTGACCATCACATTTCTATGGCCATTCAGCATTATGGAATGAGCAACTGCTGTCAGAAATACTCCCGGCATGCTGACAGGAGTATCCAGGGGTGATATACCGGGTGGCTGCTATCCAGAACAAGAGCTTTCGGGAAGGTTTTCAATGGGGAACACTAAATCTTCTGCTTGACAACTCAGCATGTCACAATAGGCCACAGAGATGCTTTGAAATAAGATATGACAAGTTAAGACCTAAAGATGGATCAAACAAGTACAAAACTGAAACCCTTCTTTCTGTTTTGCAAATATAAATCCCTGGTGCATAACATTTTTTAAAGCAACGGATACAAATCCATCCTGTGTTCCTCCCTCCCGATCTTCGACTGCTTGTGGTTCAAGTAGAAAAATCCATACTTCTGTCAACCTCTGGCAGCTTTCTGGTATAACACTTCAGAGCAACCTTATACATTACAGGGACTAAAGGGATTGAACCGTCTTTGCATGCAGTCTGTGACTTTCAAACAGACATAAAGAACTTGCATTTTATTTGACTATATTTCTCCAGGTCAGAGAAGCACCAAGCAGATATTTCTGAAGCTATCATCAGTAGCTTGTTATTTTCTAGAAATTCCCTCTTTATTCGGTCCTCCTGTAATATCTGAAAAAAAAAACCAACCAAACCCAAACAATTCCTTCAAGACAGATGCACCTTTTAGCCATTTACCCACCACAGAGCCTTGTGAATGCTTAAGCAATACATTCCTCTGGCAAAGAGCTGACCAGAAGACATCTGGACCCTTCCCAACCTGGTTTCAAGATTGTCAGCACTGGTCTAAAACAAGACAACTGACCTGACACAGGTTGACCTTGCTTCAGGTTGGGCTTGGACAACACCATGTCTGGAAAACCCAGCCAGCCTAAGTTTTTCTAGGATTTTAACACACACTGGGATGGTCAGATCCCACTCAATGCGAGTACCACATTGACAAGGCACTATCTTCAAGAGGCTATTGGCAATTACGGGCAACGGTAATGTTGTTCATGACTGCTATTGGATTTTTAGGTACTATTATCTCAGCCTTGTTACCTATTGAAAACCTGCTGTGTGTTCAGCCATCAGCTTTCTGTTGGCAACTCTGGCCTCTTTGACCCTATGCTGTCCTGCAGCTATGGTCGTTGCAGTGAACTGGACCTTTGGGGCTCATTTCTGCCAAAACTCAGCTATGCTCTATTGATTATTTGTCTTGGAAGGAGTTGCCATCTGGATGATTAGCATCCACGGTCTAGAGGCAAAATTAGCTGAAATCCCACCGTGCCAAAGCCACGATTGCTTTTTTTTAATGCTTTCTGCATTGCCTTTCCTCTCCTGACTGGATGGATGGTTGGGGAAATGCAAACCAGGGCTCTCTGGGGTATATTTTCTGCTGGCTGCGCTAACGAAGTGATATTTATTGCAGTAATGTTTTTTATTCCCTTCAGCATCATGCAGCACTCCAGCCTTTGTATCCCAAACATCTTCTGTAAGAGCGTCCTGAGCACCCACCAACCTGCCCATGGCCTTTGCTTCAGCCCAAGGTGCAAACTTGACCTGCAAGGGCTGTAGAAACCTTGCCAGGTGAACATAGACCTGAACTTCAAAACAAGAGCCCTTCATGATAGTTCCCACACAGCTGATGGATTTTTACTCAGCTCCCTAGCTACGCAGTGGACAACCTGACTTGGGCCTCCAGTAGATGTCTGCAGTGTTGCCAGAGCCTCCAGTGCCTGGCTGAGGACTCACCCCATTCTCTATAGCCTGAGCACCAAGACGCTTCAAGAGGTTTGAGCTGAGCTCAGCTCGGTCAGAAGACATCCAGGATTCTCTCCAAAGGGCATGAGTAAGGAAAAAAAATACAACCTAGACTTCTGATGAGAGTGACTCAAGCATCTAAGCAGCAGTATCAGAGAAGTAGCTGAAAATCAGGGAAGAACTAGTCAAACTGCACAAATTTTACTTCTACATTTATCTTTCTGATCACTCCCATAAGTTTTTTTTTAATGCATAAACCAAACTGGAGAACGAGCATGTTTCCATTTGTTAGTTGGTTTTGAGACATGAAATAAAACCCCAACAGTGCAATACTGTCAAAACCACACTTGCAACTAAAACCAAGTGGACTGAATGGCATGTGGCTGCTGCTCAGCAGTCTTTATGATATTATTTCTTCATATAAACTTACTTTCAGCTAAAAAATGCAGCAACAAAGAAACAGGTGAAAATCTTGTTTGCACAGACTTGAAACAAGCAGTAAGTCCTGATGATTAAATAGCCTATGCGAAGAACCAAGTGATTTTTAGCACAACAGCAGTAAAATACTGAGGTGACAGATTCATTCATACCAAGGTGAAACTGTGGCTTCAGTGAGGTCTGAAGTTTGTCAGGACAACCATCACATCCACAAGTTACATGTGAAAGAGAAAGATCCAGCAGGCAAACGACATCCCACCCCTCCATGATGCACAGGCCCATGGTAATACACAAACCTAGCAGTGACCAGACGTTTTTGGGGCCTGAGAGACATTTCATCCAGTTTTCCCATTTCTTATCACCCAAAGGCCGCCACTTGCCTACACTTTCTACCCAGCATCCTCAGTACATTTCATTCATGTAGGATTTCCCCTATACCATGGGCAGGGGAGATGCAAGGAGAAAATACCCAAGTGCATGCAGAATGGGGCCAGAGATCAGCTGAATTAGGTCACACCTACATGTCCTAAACACAGATTCCTCCATTTTCTGTGCTTGTCCTTTTCATTCCTCCCTCACTGCCTCCCCTTGGAGATAACACTGGAGATTTCCTTGGCTTACCCACAGCCTCTTTACCAGCCCCTACCACCCTCCCTTTCCTGGGGTTTCCTCATCAGCAGGTCCTACAGTACCACCGTGGTGGCCCTGGCCCCTTTTGCTGGAAGTGGGAAGAAGGGGACACCCGGCCCTTTGTACCTGAAGCTTCCTCTGAGTCAGAACCATTACTTCTGAGCAGAGAGGAGGAAGATGAGGAACACCAGCTCCCTGCTGTAGAGTATATAAGCGCCAGCCACATTGCAGGGATACAATAATCCCCTTTTCCTGGCAACATGGGGTAGGCTCTGGCAGTAACTTTGCTTCTGGCCTCCTAAGGTGGAACTAGGGATCTCTAGTAAAAATAAATACTATCCAACCTTGGTAAGACATAAAAATTTTTCATTTTTACTACAGGGTGACCCAGTAGAGAAGCTGCAGATTAAACTCACTTTCTAGCTGGTCTCATAGACGCTTTTGCGAACAGCATCTGCTTTTACTGCTCTCAACTACCAGACTATGCTCCCAGATCCACACCGGTCCTGTTTTGAGGTTTTCCCGTCAAAATGTTTCAGTCCTTCTGTTCATATTGCTCCAGGATGCTGGTGCAGTCACTGACCAGACCCCTCACGTAACTGCTGGCTTTAATCACAGAAGGGATTGCTTCGGCTACACAGAGGCAGATCAAGATCATCTGAATCTGTAAAGGCAGTAGCTGCTTTCACCTGAACCCATAAAAACCCAGATTCAGTCAAGGAAGAGGTAAAAACAAAGTAAAACTTTTTCCCCAAAGTAAAATTCACTAGTTTTTAAGAACATATTTTTCTCCATTAACACCCTGAACTTGCTCAATTCATCCTTCTCATCCGACCACCTCTGCCAGTCACCCAGACGAATCCTCTATTTACCACTGAAGAACTTTCTCCTCCACTTCGCCATTCACATCCCAGGGTTTACACGTCTAGGAATGAATGACAGAAACTTAATTAAAAGTTTTTTTTTATTAAAAATCAACATATTTATACATTTGTACAGTCCACATACTGCTGTATATGTTCACCAACATAACCATTAAGTCAGAAAGCATTAACAGTACAGTTTTCCATCCAAACGGATTTACTGCAGGGGAACTTCAGTTTTGTAATCCATCATATATTACAGAATATCGTTAACTTCTTTTCTTCTTTTCCCTTTGAAAGTAGCAGCACATTTAATTATCAGTGTTCACAAGGCATAAGCCTCAAAGTGTTGTACAGCAAGAGAAAAATTAATTAGTAAATATAGGCAGTAGGAGGAGAGCTCATAATGAAAACGCATCAGTTGCTGCCAGGATGTTAATACACAGGATGTTAATAAAACATTTAGAGCTATGCTGAATATAGACTGCCGCAAATTGGGAAGAGTAATAAAATAAAAAGTTACTTCTTGATACAACTGTATAAATAAATAATGCCATTCAGGATAGGAGTCCTGCAAAGAACAGAGGTTGATATAAAGATTCAGCAGAGTCAGGATAATGCTTGTGTGTTCAAATGTATGATAAAGGTCCTGGAAAACATACACATACTCCACCCTTACCACCACCTTTCCACAGCTGACATCATTAGGGTTTCATGTGGTTGATGTGATAGTGACATTTTATTGAACAAAGACAGATGTGCTCAGGCAGCCACCCAGAACTCTCAATATTTACACCCATGTCAATTAAGCACTATAAGAGTGACATTAATCAGGTAACAAAGGTTAAAAGTTTTTGGACATCGGGAGCAGGGGGAGCAGAGAGAGAAGTTGTCATTGTAACCCAGGCTCCTGTGCACACCCGAGCCACCACAGCACGGGCTGCCTGAAGTCAGTTCATCTGTACTTGTGGTGCACTCTGTGTAACAAAACCCAACTGCTTATTTTCTCCAGGCTTTGAGATCTTGTAACATTACTAATGTGGTAACTTATCCCTTTAGAACTCAGATCTTAATTTCTATGATTTTTCTCATAAACATACGACCATTAACCTTATTTCAAGTCAAGTGCCAGATTCCGGGCAATTTTTTCTCATTGGTATTTTTCCTCTCTTTTTGACCTCAAGGCAGGGAAAAACTGCATATGATGACACATACACATCATCAGTAATTTTTATGTGAGGAAGTGTGGAGATATGAAAGAGCAGAAAAGGGTTAAACGAGTGCTTTCTGTATGTATCAGCAACTGTTACAGACCACAGGTAGAAAAAAAAAAAGTCAGAGCTGCGATGTTTCTGTAATTAGAAGATACATGTCAAGCAAACGTGCCTCAATATCTGCAAAAGCATCTGTATGAGAGACTAATCTCATTTTCTAAGTCCTGAACCACAGACACGTAGATTAAAAAAAATTATTTTTTGTACTACTGTTTCGGTTTTCACACATACCAAGTTGGAGGAGACTCAAAAAAAAAACAAAGTGAAAGAGATGAACTACAAACACAAGTAAATCAGCAAGCGCTAAATTAAGAAGAAATAATCTGACAGAATCTCTCTCTTCAAGGGCAGATTTAAGACACCACGTTTCCTAACTGGCAAGAAAAACCTTGAATCAAGCTTAAATTCCCAGAACCCATTTAGTTTCCAAACTAGAAGGACGGTCAAATAAATATGCCTCTTTCCTGCCTCTCTTTCTTCACACATCCAGTCAGCAATGAATAACCAGATTCCCATTCACTCCCTCTTTGCTGCTGCAGCCATACCAGAAGAACTCACCACAGTAGCAATGCTGTCCCAGGATTTCAGGTACGCAAAACAAGGACGAGCAAACCGACAGTGCCAACATAAAAGTGGGAATTAATTCAGGTTCTCCAGTGTGAAGTTCTCTTACCCAAGGGGCGTTTTGTAGTTGCCCCACTTCAGGGAATTTGAATGCAGACCTGTCATAAATTTCCTGGTGATGAAGTACAGAATACCACGCACCATTCTGACACAGGCTGTCATCTCCTCTGCTTGAATATTACCCCAACTGCCCAAGTGCTGTACACACACTGCGAGAGCATCCTCCACCTGCTACCTCCCTGCTGAGCTCTTGTTCTACCTCAGCCTCATTTTTTTTTCTTTTTGTTACCGTGGGATTTCCATATTAATTCATCCAAATGAGTTATAGTATAAAATTTAACAAAAAAAACCAGGTAACAATGTTTAAATCAAATGCCAGTATTTTTTCAGTTCACATTTCTGGGGGCATAAAAGAATTAGATCCTCCAATCTAAATATTAATCACCCTTTTGGTCATATATGATTGCAAATATGCTACCTTGCATTACTCTGATTTTTGTATTTGTTATGTATCTACAATTATTGTTACTGCTGCATTTTAGCCAAACACTATTGAAAAAATACTGAATATTAATAAAGAATTGTTTACTCTTTTACAGCCATACCTTTTCATGCACGAACAATTAAGAACTTTCTTGTGGTCTGGAATAATATGATCTCTACTCCATTGCAACACTAGTTGACGAGACTTAATAAGTTCATCACTACCTAGTGGCTAGTATTAGACTTAGTCATGGAGGGTGATACTTGTTTCAGTACCTCCTTATTTGATGGGAACAAAGCATAATGAGGAAGCTTGCAGCAAAAGAATTTATGAATCGCATGCTACTGTACGCAAAAGGCTTATCAGATCTTTGTAAAAATCACTTCCTCTCTATCAGCAAATATTTTGAGGACAGGGGACTGCAGATTTGTCTGTGTCATCACTGCCAGCTGCATACACCATGTCTGAAAACCATGAATACAACACAGAGGAACCTGTTCATACCAGTGCAACATAGGAGAATCACTCATGCCAGAATTAACTGAGAAATGCCCACATTTGTCTTTTTTGAAGGTGCCTTTCATAAAGGCTTACATGTCTTAGTAGAAAACGCAACAGAATTCCCTGCTTGGATTTTATTTATTTTTTAAAATTCAACGCAACAGCTATATTTTCCCAGTTTCAAACTCTGGAAAGAGAAAGATCCAAAGGCCTTTTGCTTCAAGGAAAGAAATGGATATTTTTCTCCCCTGGATGTAGTCTGGTTGCCCCTCTAAGCACTATGCTTTCACAAGCCAACCTTTCCATACCAGGTGACCTCTGCCAAGATTGTGTCTCGAAGACATCACGCACATATCTCACTTTGCTGCAAGTCTCCACTCTGATTTGGAACACCGCAATGGTGAGCAGTCGTACTAACTCAACTGTGTGCTGGCCAGTAAGCTTGGTATTTATTAGAGCTATACAGAATTAAAAGAAATGTTCTGAATTTGAAATACTTAACTTTTATTTAAATTTGTAATTTTTTTTTAACATCTCTTGTGGGAGGCTGCTTCTTTTAAACTGATTGCTTTAAAACAGTTAAATAGCAGTGTGAATACTTATCAGGTAGGTTAAGTAAAGGGTTTTTGTTGTTATTTGAAAAATCTTAGTTTACAGAATGTTTGTAGAATATAACAAATCCAGTACCCCTGTAGTGCATCTTTGTAGATTTCTTCCCAATTACACCTTCTTTTCATGACTTTGTGCAACCAAAGTCATCCACAAGTATGAAAATCTATTCTCCTGGAGTTCCAATCTGCCTAAGTTATGTTATAGCAAACATTTAGCACATAGCCTGTACATTTACATATCAGCTACATCTTTGTCCTCCAAAGAAACTCTAGAATGATATAAGATCAATTTATTCAACTGTATGTACAGTATATTTGCATATTAATAAATAAATCAATATTAAAGTTAAGGTCTCTTCCCCCATATAAAAATGACTGCAGTCTGACCAGACAACCTTTGTTTTATCTTTTTTTCTTTTTCTTCCAAAAAAAAGAAGTGTGTGACTGAGGCTATCGGTCTCCACTCAGATTATTACAGTAACTGTAGGAGTAGAGACCTAACTGACCAGTGCTTACATTTAAATTCTATATAGCAATGGAGAGGGAGAGGGGGAATACTAAAAAGTGCATCAAAAGCCAACAATTTGTAGAGCAAAAATCAAGTTCATAATGTGATCCTGGGGAAGAGAATCCAGCCCAAAAGAGGACATGCTGCAGCAAACATAACCAACGCACATTTTTGTCTTGATAGTAAGCTGCACGATGCCAGCCTTGTCACATAACATTCCAAGAATTCCAACTCCAATAGATGCCATCTCCACCTCTACAAATTTATCAACACCACACTCAGTGCAAAGTGACATTTCATAAAAATAACTGTTTGCCTTGCCTCCGTAACATTCATCCTTACTGTGAAGAAAAGGCTCAGTTCCTTTAACTGTTTATTACTATATACAGAAGAGCCTATATTTGCAACTCTCCATTTCTGGTAGTGAATTTTCTTTTTTATCTACATTCATTAGAAATCAAAAAAGGTAAGTGGCGATGTTTCATATTTACTGGAAGTCTTCCCATGAACCCAAAGACTAGCTGTTCATCTTGACTTCCATCTAAAGTAGCTGCACTTTGTTCTTTTTTCCAGCCCACTTTCAAAGGGGTGTAAGTCACGGGCACCTGTGGGACTACAACATATTTCAAGTCTGATTGCTGGAGCTGGAAGAGTGATGAGTCATGTTTGAATTCAGATGTCTGTTTGCAGCACAGTGTTTGTGGACCATACTCCCATTTGGGTATCTTACAAATACAGGCTCGCAGAAAGGATTTTGGCACACCTGGCAGACCTTTTTGTCCGAAAGAAGAATTGGAGTTCCTTTTTGTTTAACCTAAAGAGAGGGGGGAAAAAAATAAAAATCCAAACATGAATCTAGGAAGAAAGGAAAGGAAACTGAAGCATATAATTTCAACTGTACCAAATGAACAAACATGGTCAAAGATAGAGGTAATAGGAAAAGACAGCTTGAACTGTTTAACTTGAATTCAGTTCCACATTCATACTCATTCATTTTCATGCTTCCTGTTAAGTATCACTTTTTTTTTCCTTTTTTTTTTTTTCCTTTGTTTGTTTAATAAAGAGAAGCACTCACACATTTAATGCATCTGAAAACCTGATGCAGCTTCCTAAATAAGGCCACAGGACAACTCCACAGCAAACGGAGCACTGATGCATCTTTACTCCAGACA
Organism: Tetrax tetrax; assembly: GCA_009806455.1. Classification (NCBI taxonomy): domain Eukaryota; kingdom Metazoa; phylum Chordata; class Aves; order Otidiformes; family Otididae; genus Tetrax; species Tetrax tetrax. The sequence continues at coordinate 31,758 of WHYT01015569.1, read as the reverse complement.
GATTCTGCTGGATATACTGCCGTTGAAACTAAACAGGTTTAAGAATCTGCTGTGACCTTTAAGCAACGTAGCTCTAGCTAGGAATACAAGAAAGCTTCACAAGTGCATTTATCACTAAACAAAAGCTACAAACAAGCTTCAATTAATACTAAGTGCTAGGTAAACTTTTTTTGCAAATTCTGACAGGTCTCAATCCTAGTGAAAAAAATGCTAACTCACATTTATTAAAGTTTCTGCAAGAACTTCATTAAACTGAAAATCCCACATTAACTTTCGTTCAGCCCAGCTGTTCCTATTTCAAGACCCCCACTCTCTCTTTTGTTTTACAGAAAAAGCATAAAAATAAGTTTGAATCTAGTAGTCATCGGAAAAAACTAATAGATGCAGCAAGTAAAATTGCCAAGGACATGAAGACAACTTTGTAATAATTCTTCAAACTTCTTCTGATTATTATTTATCAAAGGACTTAACTGTAAAGCTTCACAGTGTCTCTATTAAAAAAAACCAAACCAAAACCAAACCCACCAACCTACCTTCTCATGCTTGTAGATTAAGTTTTCAGCTTGTGCTAACCCAAGTGCGGCCTGAGTCATTCTTTTTGTATGAATGCTTTGCCTCACTGCTCCAGCCAGGAAGGGGGAGAGGAGCTGCACTGACCAGCTGTCAGGCACCAGCTGCAAAACTAGAGCTGCATCAAATTCAGCAGCGTGTTTATTCAGAAGATCCACAGCAGCCATCACTAGTGCACAATCTGAAGTGCCTGGATTTAGATACACTGACAGCAGCATATGGAAAAGCCTCTGTCTGTACGGCATGTCTCTGTTCTCAGAGTTCCATATACAGTATTCTTCAGCAGCATGGAAGTCCTTTAACTCGTGAACAAGGATATGCAAAGCCTTCTCATGTTCTTCTAGTTTTCCATATAAAATTGCACTTTCCATATGAAGGTCTGTGCCCTGGATTTTGTCTGTTAAATGAGAAACAAGGCAATATTTCCTCAGTGGAGAAGATGACTACTCCCTCTCCCAGAGTCAATGCAAACAAGTGCACAAAACTCACCTCCTGCTATTTTTGCAGGGATGCTGGCAGCTTTAAAGAGGACAGATGTTTAGAAATACAAAAATGCCTAGATGTATGGAAATACATCTCTAACAAAAGAGCACCATAAAAGTATGGGGAAAAAGAAATTACTAAATAACAGGTGATAAAGCCAGTATCACTGATCGCTCGAATTCTAGCATGTCAGTCCTGCACATTTCTGCACACACTGCTACCATGTATGATAAATTGTAAGATGAAGTTGCAATATTTTTAACCTCTGCTTCTGCCAATATTATAGAAAATTACAGAATGAAGTCCATAAGAGACAATAAAGATCAAACAGTACATCCCTTTAAGAAAAGGACACTGCAAACTCTTAATCCAGTCTGACAGTGTAAAGTGTCAGTGTGAGGCAAGGAGAACGGCAAGTTCATCTGGCGTTTCAAGATAAAGTAGAAAAATCCTTTACTTACTGTAAAGGTGACAAAGATTTGGCATAGGCCTCTGTAAAAGGTATGGAAATAAATTTTTTTTCTCCCTAAAATATTTTGGTTCTCAAGAGAAACACTAGCATGCATTGATCTCACCTTCATGCAAGGTAAGAATTGTGACATAAGAAATCCTATGTTTTGGAGTACACAGATTTCCACCTTGTAACTCTTGCCCTTACAAATTGGGTTAAAAATTAAAGAATGAAAAAGAGCAAGAGTCTCAACAACTGTGTTATACTTGTACATTATCTATCATATAATGTTTTGCTGACTGGAAATGCAAGGGGACATTAAAGGTTGGTAAATTATTTTAGTTGCTACTCAGCTATTTTAATTTCCATGTCCACTGGATTTTTCCACTGAATTTCAGAAAAAAATGTCACATCTTTCAGTTCAACAGCAAGTTATTTCCCTCGCATGCACTGAAATATTGGCCAAGCAAAAAAATGATCCAAATTGTTGCCTGCCTTATACCAACAGTAATATGTACGTTACACTTCTCACTCAAAAAGTTGTTAATATTTTTGTTTAGCAGGAACCCCAGTTTTCGGGGTGAGAGTGGGTTATGGACAACAAACAAGTCCTTGGTATTCAGATTCCTCTAAGCTTTGCTTCAGTTCACTGAGAAACAGATTGCCTAACAAAAAACCACCAACTTGTAAGTCTTCTGTTTGCAAAAGACTGTCACAAGTTACGTGCTCATCATTAAAACAGACAATAAATTAAGAAGATAATTGTACAAATATATATTTTTTCTAGCTAGTTATGGTATTGTCTTTGGTGGCAAACTACCATTGTACCTCACGAGCTATGGGAGATCAAAGACACAACTAACAGATATGCTTTCTAAATTAACTTGTGCCTGTTAGAAATATAGATAATAAGCCTAACAACTAAATACACCTAGAAACCTCAAATCTTTTAGTTTTCTATCCTTATGAGAACTTTGTTTCCTGCTGGAACTGACAAAAAGCATTTATAATAGACAGCATGCATCTTACCCAAAATAAAGTGAATTCTATAAAGATCAGATTTCTGAAGAAGACTGCGTAGTTTAAGCAGCAGTTCAGTTGTTTCTGTACAATTATCTGTGGTCACAGATTTTAGCTGAAGTATTGCCTCCAAATACAAGACAGCTAGATGAGTATGGTACTTTTCTCTCTACAGATGAAAAGAACAATGTTAGCTCAGTTTAAAAAGATAACCCCTTTTCCCCAGCAATAACAGTGACAAATATTTACATAATTATACAGAAACGTGTTTTAATTCATTTATTTAATTCAAATTAATCAGAAAGTCTTTTGTTCATGCAGATAGACAACTTATTCAGACCAGCTTCACAAAACACACTATACCTATAGTATGGGATTCTCTAGCTCATTAATACTGATATTTCTGAAATGTAGATATGAAACATCTTATTCCTATACTCTTCACCTTAAATAAGCAAGCTCTATAAATAGCTCTCCTTGTGCAAAAACTATTTCCTTTCAAAAGTTCACCTAATGAAAGTCAATGCAGTAAAGCACATCTCTCCCCTTTGAGTACAAGTATGATCTCCACTGTATCTTCTCCTTTTGTTCCCCTTGTAAAATTAGCAATTTTGATCTAACTCATTCTTCCTCATATTCAGGTATATTCTTTGGCCGTTTCTATTTCTGCAATAAAATTTGAGAAAGCCACTAGAGGCAGACAAGCACTCTGAAGGCACAGTGCTTTTTGTGTTACTCACTACAAAACAAGCTGATGATTTTTTTAAACATTCTCACTAAAGCATTCACAATAATCTAGTACTTTCTAAAGACTAAATCAATTTATAACCTGTTAGTCTTTACTAGAGTAGAGTAGATTTGTTTGAAAATATTAATGATATCAGAAACCAGTACATTCATCTGTCACTGTGTCACACACCTTAATGTATCTGCAATAGGGACAGAGGAAAACCACTAATATTCAAAGAATGTAAATTAGTGAACTGGTCATCAGTTCTACTGAGTTCTTTCAATGTTCATTTCCTTGCTTTATCTACAGGTAAAAGTAACTTCTCCTGTGCTTAAAATGTCTCATATCCAAGTACCATAACATTTGGCTGTTTCTATATTGTGCTTAAAAACCCAAAGTTAGAATACACTGTCACTTATGACTTGTGAACACATCTTTTGGACATTTAACATCTAAAGAGGTTTGGAATTCCACAGTGAGAGGTGCATGGTTTATATCATTAATTGCTCACATCTCTCCAGAAGGACAAAACAAAACATACCCCCTTGTGAAAACACTGAATTAGCAGTTTTAGTATATTGCTGCTGCTACAGTGCAATACTATTAGCAGTTGCTCAATCATTTTTCTATGATCTTAACAGATGGAGCTTTAAGCCTCATCGGTGAAACAGAAAAGTACGCAATAATCAGATGTAAGAAAATCCCAAACCTCTGAGGGGAGGTAAGCAACTGTCTTGGCACCATGAGAGTCGAAATGTTAAAAATAATGCAGATATCCACTCCTCATCTTCTACTTTCATCTTAAAACCACTCCTTTCCTACTCTGAGTATGTTTGAAAGCCTTCAAATTATGCTTATTTCTTCTAGGTTTTGGCTTTTTTCAGAGTTGCTCATCACAGTGTGTATTCTGAATCTTATGTCTATCTTTTAATATTCTTGTAGGACTCACCTCTATTTTTCTTTCCAATACTAGATGTTCTAGATATTTAACACGTGCTTTAGGATATTTGTTAAGGCTATTGATGATATCATCTGGATTAATATTGTTTTTCTCCTGTTCTTCCAAAGGCCTTTTAGTGAAAATCTGTACACCAACCTAGAAAGAGTTAATTGTATTTAGGAACTCAGTGGCAACCATTTCATTACCTTTTTATTTTAAATATTTATTTAATAGCACTATCAGATAACTTAGTACATTATTCAGTACATACACAAAACCCTTCTCAACACCACCAAGGTTACACTACTCGGTGCTTATCGTGATCTCACTCACTCCTATCTGCATTACCTCAACTCGTAGTCTATACATTGTCCAGCCTATAAACCTTGTGTTGGGCATGACCTCTACCAGTCACAAAAAGTACTGAACAGATCTGCGTTAACAGCAGACTTCAGCCCTTGCAGCAAGAAAGTGTTTAAGACCATTTACAGCCTTACTAAATGTGAGGATATATACAGAGTGAGAGACTTCCAAAATTTCAATTTGATCATTATAGAAATCTGTCATTGCATGTAAAAACTGAGCTTTAAATTAATGCAAATTAGGCAGTGACAAGTTCCAGTAGCACAGCCTCTCTGACACAGCATCAAGCATCCCATTTAACAGCACACCACACTAGTGGATTACAAAATTATTTTTTCAGTTTTGGAGGATTAATTTAATTCCTGTAGCAATGAGATTTTTTCTTGAATTAAGGTTATTTATTCCACATACTAGTGTACACAATGTATTATCCACCCCTGGAATTCTTTCCAAAAAAACACTAGCAACAGTTAACCTGCTCAGTCTTCTTGTTGTTGTTTCTTTGTTTTTTTTTAAGATCTGAAAATTATCTAGCTTAATATGAAGAAAAACAGAAAACATGCTGCATCTTTCACTGTACAGAATGACCCAAACTTTGTTTTCAGAAGAAAGAGACACTTATCACCAGCACTTGTTAACAGACTTGCAACTATTCTTCTGTTGATCATTATTTAACTGGCATTAAATATTCTGCAAAAATGGTCCAATTAGCTATCTAGACAAAATAAAGTTAATGAACATCCAAACACCACTACAGGGAAATACTTTATATTTATGATGTTCTGTGAAAAGCACACCAATCACAAACCTCTTCATTTTTTTGTAAAACCCATTCAGAGTATTTCCACACTAGATCCTGGTCTGAGCAGAATGTAAGGAAGTCTACTATATATTCATAGAGATCTGAACGTGTAGAATCTTCAATGTCTCCATCAACTATTTTCACCCATAACTGCAATAAAAACACACATGGGTTAAAGTGCTTAAAATACGTACTAGCTCTTCCAACTCAAATTTTACGTGAGCTACTACAACACTTAATATTAGCTTGAGGAATTAGAAAGAGCTCCTATGAACACCAACCTCAAGAGACCTCACTGGTCACTACATTTATGCCTCCTCTCCATCACAGGCTTTTCTTGCACCTGCCTTTTCAACTAATTCAGACCCCATATCATGTAAGTTCTCATTCTGAGAGTGACTGGTTGAATCACAGAATGGTTTAGGTTGGAAGGGACCTTGAAGATCACCTAGTTCCAATCCCCCTGCCCTGCGCTGGGACACCTTTCACCAGACCACGTCGCTCAAAGCCCCATCCAACCTGACAGGAGGTACACTAACCATGAAGAAAGCTTTTGATAAAAGTCCTTTTATTCAATGCATAGTATACTTTTCATGTGTTCTGGGTGTGCAAGATTAAAAGTAAATGATACAAACAATAGAAGAAAACTTGATTTTTTTTTTTTACTCTTTCTTCATTTTGACTGAAGAAATTTAAGTACCTTGTGAGATTATTTTTATATACTTTATAATTTGAATTAAAATGTGTCACATCTATCAGTAAATCTTGTCCCCTGAAACATAAGAAAAATATCTTGCACATAACAAAAGTACATACTGGTTTTGTTGCCCTTACTTGGTTTTCTGCTCAAGAAATTACTATTTACATAACTGACCTTAACACATTTGCCAGTGCTAGTGTGATTAACCTACTCAAAAGGCCATGCTGTAAGGCAAACTACTAAGGTATTGGATATGATCTGAGATACACACGCTACTATTGATTAAGAACATGTCGTTTTTTGTAGATGTTTTGCAGGCAGGAATAACAAAACTATTTAGTCTGCAGTCTACAGACCACTGCTAGTCTTAGTGACATCAGAAGTGGGGAGGTCCCCAAAGGGATTACTAACCCAGATGAAACCCACAGGTCTTGCAGACTGTGTTCACTGTCCATCACTGGATAAGGAAATAAACACCCAGTTGCTGTCAGTGTCTGCCATGAGATTACAAAACTGCTTTGCTATGTGCATACAGACTAATCGGCACATGATATGTTCCTGAAGTCCCTCAAACACCTTTTTAAGTGATCCCTTGAATATTTTATGGCTTCTGTCCACCTTTTAAGAGTACAAACATATGTTGCGGTATCATAGTTCTGCTTAAAAATAGCACACAAGCATCCGAATAGCTGTGACCTTCAGTAAGATCTTAGGCTTTTCACATCTAGCATATTAATTTATTCAAGGTAGTCTTAGCACGAGTTTCTCTTACATATATGCACCACTACTTTTCAAACAGATAAATTATCACCTCAGATTTTTATCTCAGACGTAAATAGGTATTTCTGAACACTTTACAGAAGACACCAAAAGCTTTTCTAACCTGAAGAGCTGCAGCATCCTGACCATTGTAGTGATACAGGAGACCAAGGGCAAAATACCTGTATAAAAAGAGAAAATAATATTAAAATTGCTAGATCTTTCCTACCAATTTCATTATGTTTGATTAGCACAGAATATAACAAATAATTGTTTACAGTGACATGCATTGCACATGGCTATGTCCACACTTGAACAAGTGTCTGTAGGCTCTTTTTCAGAATTCAAGAAGAGAAGTTCTGACCTAGAAATGTGCCTGCATCTCTCCTGCCTCTAAGGCAATTTCTAGTTACTAGCTCCAACTTAAACAAAGTATGCATCAAATTAGAGAGGATTCCCATGCTGTTCTTTTAATTTTATACAGAGACTTAACACACAGCTCCAAGTAATAAATATTCCTCCAATAGTTCACCAGCTGTGTATGATGCTTTTACTGCAGCATTAAAGCAAGTCAGGCAAGGGAGAGCTTTGACGGTGCCATTATAGAATTTTTGTTGTGTACTGTAATAAAAATACAACTAAAGTTCTGTAATGGCTGTTCTCATGGAATGATGTTCTACTGTTCACATTTCAAAAGTTTGCCACGCAAACCATACTTACCAAGAGGGTTTAACAGAACACCTGAAACAAATGAAACTACCCTAAATCTAACCACTATTAAAGACTTTTCCTCATTATTGTATTTGTCACTATTGCACCACACAATTTAGAGATTAAATAAATTAAATCCAAGACAGAGGCACTACCTATGACTAGAGTTTCTATTCTACATGTTTACTATCTAGTGTTTCCTGCTTAATGACAGTCAATTCTCCACCTGCTGGCATTTCCAATTTGAAGTAATTTGCAGTTATCTTAAGGAACCTCCTTTTGGTGAAACAGTGAGAGAACAGAAAGTATGCAATTCAAAAGTAAGATCTCTCTCCCTGAATAAGCAACTGCAATTTTAAATCATCTTCTCATTCTAAGTACCACTACTGCATCCATTCAACTCTCACACTGTCACAGAGGCAAACTTTTTTTTTTTCAAATTTATACCAATCCTTTATTTTTGTGTTGGACAGTCTTCCAGGGAGAACTCTGTATTTACCAGCATAAGACAGAAGGCATTTCCTTTACCTCAGACGATCAATTAATACCTTTTCACTAACATTTTAAAATGCTGACAAGTCAGGTCAAGTTGTCTTTTGGACATGAAAGCACAGAAACTACAAGGATTTGAACGTGTTGCTGTAGAAGCCAATAGCATTTAAGCCAACTTCCCCTCTAGTCTCAAAAGGTGCAATACTCAAAAAATCCACTCACTTTTTGTGTTTTTCCAGCCAGGCAGCACTATCTGTTAAAAGACAAAAGTTCTCCGAAACTAGCAGATCCAACAGGCTTTCATGATTTGCCTCTGCGTATAGCTTGAGTAAAGCTGTGTCAATATCTTCCTTGTAGCCATTTGCAACCTCAGTGCTGCGGACTTCATTCAAGTAACTCATGAGGAATCGTTTGCATTTTGTCATCTTCTCCTGGTCTCCTTGAGTCAGCTGGTTTAGGTCCGCATACTCATGCAGAGGGGGATGAGACCGTATAAATGAAGAGGAAGTAGGCAACAGGAAGGGGTAGAGAGAGATCAGCTCCCGGACATCAAGCTGGCCGCTTCTGCAATTACAGTGTCAAACTAGATGAAGCAAAAAGAAAGAAAAAGTATACATAGGCACAAAAAAAAAAAAAACCCAACATACTGGCAATGTGTGCTCACATATGCTTAGAGTCAGGACACTAACAGGTTGTCAGTTTCTGAATGTTATTGCCTTCTATGCTGGAGAAAATATATTCAGAACAAATTTTGATTTTTTTTTTTCCTATTTTTATCCAAACTTCTTTATCATTCTTTTTCCTCCTCTAGACATTGAAAGCTCTGAGAATTTGGAGACTGGCCAGCCTTTTGCTATTGATATCCCATAGCTGTTCTGTGCCATATACAAAAATCAGCCTTAGTGCGGTTCCTAGGACTGTCCTAGACTTCATCCACACATTCTGGGAGCTAGTCTCCTGATGCAGGTGAAGAAAATGGAGAGAGTGAATCCTTTCAGGCAAGCCACAACGACAAGTGTAATTCTGTAGAAAACAGCAACTTTCTGTAGAAAGCTCAAGTTTCAGAATACATGTTTGGATGAGGAAGATGTTTTCTCCAACCCTGAAGCTCACTTCTAAGGATGTTCTGAAAACAAATCGTGGATATTGATTATGTTTCTGTCTAGCCAACAAGTAGTAGTCCACTGTATAGGCATAGGTCTCAGGTGTACATCTATGTCAGATACTACCGAGCAGCTTTCCCACTTAGCATGTGAAGAGCATTTACACTTTATCCAGGAGCAAGCTGTAACACAGATATGCTACACAAAACATTTTCTTTCAGCCTAGATTGCAGAAATTCCTCAAGCATTTGAAGAATGCGTGTTGCAACAGAAGAATAAAACAAGAAGTTTTTTCACAGATCGCAGACAACTCCTCAATTTTCACTGCTAGAATTACTACTCCTCACAAGCCTTGCTTCAGAAAAACAACAAAAAATCAGGCAAAGTGATTATTCAGAATTCACCTTTGAAGATGAGCATTCCTTAAATGCAGGAAACACTGTTGCTAAAGAAAAAAAAAATAAAAATCAAAATAAGCTGACAATTCTCTAAAAGAAATCCTGGTTAGTGACTATATTCTGAAAAAAAATCCACAAATCTTCACCTCACCATCCAACTTTTCCCTGCACTCCACAAATTCCGGCCTTAATGACCAACTGTTTCCAAAAGGAAAATCAAACCCAGCTTCCAACTCAGGCTAGCAGAAACCCTGGGCTGTGAATCACCAGTGGTCCTCTAAGCAGATCTCACTCAGGCTCATGCTGTAGCTTTGCTCTCCTCACAGCAATAGTAATCAGCTATCAAGTAGCCTCCTTTAAAGCACAGTACCATCCAGAACAAACTTCTTCAGAAAAATACCAAATACTAAACAACGACTCCATCTGCATGAATGGTTAACATTCATCTCAAGGTTCATGGCTACTGAGATCTGTGGATGTCTTATCGCTCCTTCCAGATTTGGAGGAAATAGTTTAGGAGCAGCTACAAAGGATCTCATCTCTCTTGAAAAACACATTTGAGTCTTCAGCTTCTAGCATCTCAGGTTTAGCAAAATAAGCTAGCAACTTACTACAAAGTAGAAAACAAGCTCTTAAGACAAGTCAAGCCATGATTTAGTTGGTTTTTTTTCTAGATCTCACTGGCTGTAATAAAAGCTTATATTCTTTAATCACATTTAAGATGCAAATCTCACACTGAGTCCTACTTCTTATGTCTCCAGGTATAAGAACCAGCATTTTTTTTTAACCTTTTCAGTGTAGGAGAGACTTTAGCTTTAAGCCTCTCTACAACCTTCCCAGGTGAGACAACACTGTGAAAAGAGTTAACATTTTGATTTGTTAAAAAGAGCAACAAGTTTAGAAGAGTTCCAGTATCTGACATGTCAGATTATAAGCAACATCTAACCAGGGAAAGGACATAACCAAACATGCTGGAGAGAAATGGTTTCACTGTGACAGCTACCAACATCTCGGCAAGACGTCTAGAATTCAGCAAACGGCCTGCTAAACGTTGCTGCTTGGGCTGTGTGTGAGCCTCCAATGATAGCAATATGAAATAGCAAAAACATAATACATAAATCACAATTCTGTTATTGCTTATAACAGAATTTGTCAGACCAAAGAAGCCCCACTTTGAGAGCTCACTCAGTTCAAGGTTAACGGATCCAGCTGATGAAAGTTCTCCTCCCTTTGTTAAGCTATTTGAATTTCAATAAAGCTACAACTTCCTTCCTTTTTATTAGCCTTCTTCAGTACCCAGAAGTATCAGCATAACCAAAAGGAACTTAGCAGAAAAGTATTTATCTTAAAAGCTTCACTATTTAAGAACTATGAAGTTAAGCATAAGATATAACTGTACTTTGACAAGGTTATCCAAGAAGGATTATTGATGCAAGAAAATGAGACCTTTAGTCCAATATAATAATTTCCCCTTGTAGCCTGTAACTGACAGCTATTTTCTGAAGAGTGAGACAAATCTTTTTTGATATTTGGCCAGAAGTAGGTCCATGTGATATCAAGTTCTTGGAGGTACTGCTGCCAGTCTGTTTCACTGCTAAATCCATCTTTTCTCAGACAGGTACCAAGATGCCCTTTGGCATTTTAATTCTGAAGTTACTTCTGACTAACTCTAACTTGAAACACCAGCAGAGTAACACATGGGGACAGGAGGAAGTGTTTGCATAGACTGCTGTTATCTTTCTCATTTTTCCTCTGAGCATGAGCAAGTCTAAACCTAACAAGATTGCTGGAGTGTGTATCGGGGCACAACCACGTATTACTTGTACTGTGTCTGTTCGCCAGGGCTGAAAAATCAGGTAACCTGGATTCCATCAGTTGTTTTTCAGAATCATTAAAACACTCTGAATGGCTTACATATGGCTGGCCAAAAGAAAAGCACAGACAACTTCTCTTTGCTTTTTCCCTTCAGTAGACTTCAGCAATTCATGAACAGTTGTTCTGCTTTGGAGTTGCAGCTTTTTGAGGAAGGGAACACTCTGGGATGCCGACTCAGCTCCAAAACTCATGCCTGGACAGCATGTTTTCTTGTGAAGCACATTTCTTTCTATAGAGAAGCTCCCACAATCCTGGTCATTAAAGCTCATTTATCAGATGGACTGCTAGTTGGATGAAGGCTGCCTAACTGATCCTGGCTTCTTCCACAAGGTGCTACAGCTCCCCACAGGATACATTTCCTCCTCTTCAGCTTTTAAACGATCTTGGGCCACTAGTAGCAAGGCAGAGTGCCCAGATTAGACCTTACAGGGAATTATCAACAGGCAGGGTGGAATAAAGTGACAGAAAAAAAAGCTGACATGTTAACCATAGTCAGGACAGCAGCAGAGCTATACAAGTCTGGTCACCTAACCAGACCTAGACATTAAAGACACTTTATAGCGACTGCAACCTCAACTTTACCAAAGTTGGCCACACTGAACAAAAACAGAAAAAAGTTCATTGGAAAGCCACATGGAAGAGCTTTGTGGGAATGCTGTACAGGATTCCTAACTATGTACAGCTTGTACTTCTACTTCAGATACACAACATAGCTGCAATTGAGTCTGGAAGATAACAGGGAGGAGGAAGATTGCAAGTTGCTCTCTAATGCCAAAAGTGATACAGAAAGTGCTCATGGCCAAAACAAATGACCACTAAACGCTGTTCAGGCCTTTCCTGTCATTCCCTAATCTTTACTCAGTGTACACCGCTCATCCAAGCCCAGTGTCTCCCGCTATCCTGCTGAGTAGGAGGCAAAATGACCAAGTCCTCATCAGTGTAACATTCCCAAAAGCTTTCCTTGATACATTTCCATAAATTCAAGGACAACTTTTTTCCTATACTATACACATTTGCAATGTACAGCAAATTGTCTAACCTTAATCCTATTCCACAGACTCTAAACTGATTTAAAATGAATTTCAGCAGATAACAAGGAGAGTTATTTTACATGGTCAGCATGGATTACACTAACTCTGGTCAGTGCCTCATCACAGAATGAGCCAGCATGGCTCAGCAGAAATGAAATTATCAGGTAAAAGAAAGATAACGAGCAGCACTTTTTGAATGAAAGTGCAGTACCAAGGTTAATTTGTAAACAAGTGACTGCTGAAACAGCGAAACTGGGAAGGTTAGTCCAGACTTCAAGAACCAATAATCTGTCTTCTGGAAAAGGCCTAGCAGAACAAATGTTAAAACAAATTCAGTATCAGCATCCTCAAAAAAATTAGTGCAATTGTGTCAATAATATCTAAATTGTAACTAATATCTAAATTGTAATTTTTGGAATTTTGAGTGGGGTTTTTTCCCCACTTTTTTCCTTCTTGGGGGAAGGAAAAAAAGTTCATGTTGTAAATCACAGTACAGGCTCAGTAATAAAGCCTAGACCTTCATGGGCATAAAGTAAAATTTCCATAAACAGAACACTCAGATTATAGGATTGTAGCCTTAATGTTACAGTAAATTAGTATACAAAAACCAAGATCAGTTGCATTAACTCTTCAGTTAAAAGTTGTTTCAATGTTACTCCTTTTTTATCCCAAACAAAACCATTTTATCACAGTGAACTCACATCTGCATCAAAAAACATGCAATCAACTAAGTTTTTAAAACCCAAACCACTAACTCCTTATTTAAAGATAAATCAATAATGTCTTGACACACAATTACCTGAAGAGTTCTTTTGCTTCAAGGAACTGAAGCTGTGCAAACTGTATAAAACCTGCTTGCTGCAGGATTCGTTTGTACATTACCTATGAAAGAGAAGGGGGGGAAAAAAAAGAAAAGGTTTATTATATTTTAAGGAGTATTTACATAGTGCTAGTCACTACTGCAATAACTACCTGCCAAAAACACTGAACACATGATCTTCAACCAGACCTGTCAAGTTACATGCAAAATTAAGCCTTGATCCTCTACATTTGAAGTTATATACGTGAATATTCTGAATCTGCTACCCAGACTCAATTTCTTATACAAAAACTGTGTGAACATAACACCACTCACGAGTACTTACTAAAAGCAAAGTCAACAATAGCAAGTTTAAGCTTTCTTACTCAAATAATGACTTCTGTGATGTAAGTCTGACTTGTTCAAGTTTTTGCTCGTGGTATTGGCAAACATAAAAGCCAATGGTCATCTTTGAAGTTCCCCATGATTCAGTAGGAGCAAAAAAAGATTTAAACTCAAGGGTGGTCCCCACTTGACTACACATAGCCAACGTTCTCCCCACCTCACCTCATTTCTGCAGCAACCTTACTGGTGATTCTCATAGTCTCATCCCCAGCTGATGACCGTATTTCTGACTTTCTGCCAGTTTGTGTTTTTTGTGTGTGTGTTTCTTTTTTTTTTTAAATAATATAAAAATAGTTCCAAAGTAGTTCAACTTATCCAACATGCAGTACGTTATGCAATGTATGTAGAAATACAGTTAAAAAGAGGAGCACAAGTAAACCATATGAAAAGCTATGTGTTATGAAGTTCTACTGTTAAGGTCATACCTAGACAAGAAAAAAGTTTACAAGAAGTTCACTAGAAAAAGAATGCAAAACTACTTTAAATGCTGGGTATTTACTTAATCTGAATGGTCAATTAGTTACAGTGAAGTTAAATGAAACCCTTGTGCCCAGAATATTTCCAACAGCAGAAGAGAACTACTAAAAGCAAGGAACCTAGACTCTGTTCTGCAGAGTATTCACCATAAGTACAACACTGGTATTTTCCAATATACCTATAGCTGCATCCACGTGCCCTCGGTTTTATCCTTCAACTTTCTCATGAATACACAGCTTTCTAACGTTTAACAGTGTACATGAGTGCTGTTATTAGTAACAGACTGTCATTGTCAAAGAAAATTCCCAGAGAAATCACAATACATTAGCAATGTATTCCAGGCAGGAATTGCTAAAAAGTGTCACATCTCAAGTAGGGTAGACTCATATTCTAACTGGTGATTTTTCACCTTGATTAAAGATTGTGGATTGACCAAGAGAAAAGCTTGGCTGAAGTCCATATAGTACGCGCACGCTTTACTAATGGATAATTTTAAGGAAATACTTAATCCTGACCATTAGCAAGCCATTAAAATCTATTGATTTGCAAGGTTGTGGGACTCTTCTTGCCTCCCCAGTGTGGGGGAGAGAAGGGGAAACAGAGGGAAATGCTTTCTGGCACACCTTTTCAGACAAATGTAACAATATAAAAATAAACAAATATTTCATGACCTCTTTATATTAATTAATTTTATTATGTTTTACATCGAAGTGTACTAATTCAGAAGATAGTTAACTAAAGCTAAAATGGAATTTAATTACAGTAATAAAGTAAAACTACTCCAGGTTATTAATTCACAAAATATGCAACATATTTTGAATTTACGACATGTGATGTATTATTATTACATCAATAAACGTAAATCTGAACAGTGAACACCCATCTGGTCACATTCTTAAGGTTGCTGGTAAAGGGTTTCAATTTGTAACTACCTGTATCTTGTGGCACCAGAAAAACTGCAAAATCTGCCCTCAGACTTTCCAGGGAAAGTTGAAGTACAAACATTTTTCACTCTGCTAACCAGTAAAAAAAAGTAGGTTGGTGGCTTTTGTTTGTTTCCCCCTCTGAAGTCTCTTCTCAATCTTTGCAATGGAGCGAACGCTAATATTTACATATTTAATGAATTAGGATATTGGAATTAAGTTTGAGTAGATCCAAGACACTGAAAATACTGCTTTAATTGTAGATCTTAGTCTGTACAGCAATCTTTTCAACTAGAAGTTGAAAACAGCTCATTGATATTGTAAGTAAAGGCCCAAGGCATCAGTTTTAAATCTGAAGGATTTGGACATTTAAATGTTGATATATTTTCACTTGCCCCTTAAAGCCACACAACAAAAAAAAAGCTGTAGAATATCTACAGACAGATGCTCTCCCAACTTTTGAAAGGTGCAGTGATGGGATAGGGAGTGTCCAGGTTGACTTTTAGCCAACAAGATAAATATTAGACATTAAGATGTCCTGTGGCAACGATTATGGAAGCAACAGACCAGACTGTGGAAAATTCAGTATTCTCTCTTTCTCACAGGTTTTTAAGAACAGCCTAGACCTATATGCCAACTACATACAGTTAACTTTTCTTTATTATAGAAAAAACATCTTGAGTTCTTCCAGATTTGTTTGCCAGAATATTGCAATGGGCTTTTTTAAAAAAATGTACTAAATTACGCCCAGTCAAAATCCAACACATTGTTTATTCCCCTATCATTTTTTAAATATTGCCACAGGACTTGGAGTGCTTTAGGCAAATCCTGTATTGTTGACTGAATTCACACCAAAAAAATAGCTACAAAAACACGAAATAAGATTTGTATTAATTCGTATCTGAAAAAGCGCTACAAAACAGAAAGATGACTGCTGAAGCCGCAATAGCTATAGCAAAGCCTTAATTCTCTCAAGTGCTAGAAATATCCTTTCTAAAATGGTCAGAATTATCAACTTGATTGCAAAAAAATATTTTTTTTTTAGAAAGTTACTGTGGCTGTTGGTCAGTTTTGAGTGCAATTAATATGTTTTTTGAAGCTAAAAAGAAATGAGAAGGAAAAAAAAAAAAGAAAAAAGAGAGATACCTATGCAAGATGTGTGTCAATCTAACCAAGGTCTTCACTACCATCAACCATGATTTCTGCAAACTTCAGCTGTCCTGAAAAATTAATAAGTCGTATTCAGTCATTTCATGGTAGCGTGGTAGAAAGGCCTTTGTATTCTTCTACCAAAAATGATATTCAGGAAAGCCACCTCCTTGCAACACTTTTACTTAGCATTTTTTACCTAGCAGTAATTCTTGATGCTTAAAGACAAAGGAATTTTAATGTAATATGGCACAGATAAATTTGCAGTCTGCAGTGACCACAGGGTACATAACAAGTTAGAGCTATTAATGAATAATCTGCTTCTTTCCAATAACTAAATATTGGCTGTACAAATAATTCTGAGACTACAGTACTTCACTGTTTCAATCCCACTATCATTCTGCATTACCAGCATATATATAGTTATTCTGATATAATACTGCTGATATAAAGAGAGAGCACAAACCTGTGTATGCATGCAATACAACGCAGTATTGAACTGCAGGAAAAAAACCCCATGTCATCAAGAACTGTCTGTCCTACAATGCTATGACCAAGTCAAATCACATGTAAGATGGCAACAGCCACAGCAAACTGCAGAAATTAAAGCATTATGTGGAAAACAGAGCACTATACTACACGTATCAGACCATTACTATCACTCTTCTGTGTGGATAAATTACAGTGGTTGGATCAACTGCCTTAATGCCAAACCTGTGCATTCCTTCTCAAGGCTTTATTTTAAGGCCTTGAATCAGTAAAGCTTGCAAAATAGATACCCAACGATATCGACTAGAAGATACCTATCTATCTATCTAATATCCATTATCTGAAGATCTCTCTTAGACAGGAGTTAGAAAGGAGTAAAAGTATGCCAAAGAAATGTTGCAAATGTAAAGCATGTAATTTGGATTTATATTATGCGAGACTACCGTAAAAGAAAGTCTAATGTGCTCGTAACCAACCTGCAGTGATAGCATTAAATATCAGAGGGACATTAGAAAGCAAGCTCAACACGTTACATTTCCAACTACAGATAAGCTCTGAAAAATTGGACTAACGTTTCAACAACTAAGCCAAGCTGAGTCATTTTAATATGAGTCAGTGGTAGATTCCATCAGTTTAAGCTGATTCATATCAGTTTGCAAGTCTAGTGCAGAATTAGAACTGGCTATTTTGCTTGCATGTAATATGTTTTCTGTTTTTCAGCTGTAGCATTGACTCAAAGTAACTGAACATCCTTAAAAGCCCGTTAAGTTAGAAAGAACTTACAATATTCTTGGAAATAGTCATTTCAGGAAGACAGACATTGTGCAGATCTGATATGTGTGAACAGAAAGCAACTTATTCTAAAGACAGAAAAATCCTAAATGCAAGAAAACTCGGGAGGAATGAGATTCTACATCACGTTTTAGATAATGAATTGCAGCTCATCCTATGGCAAAACACAGAAAGACACCTCCCACACTAAATCTGTATATACTGAAAAGGAATAATTGGAGAATTAGGAGTCATCATACATAGAAGACACGGATTAGATCATGCATCCTGTCCTCACAGCAGGATTTTAGTTTGCTTCTTTAAACAGATTGCAAAGGAAAAGTTGGAAGTGAAGAGGCAAAGCAAAACACGCTGGAAACTGAACTCTGTATTTGCCTAAATACTTTCCAGCTTGAAGATAGTTGTACCTTAGCAAAAGGAGGGAAGGACTTTTCTGGCCAAGCTTTTTACTTCCAGCAGCCTCCCAGCTGTTCATTCAATGGAGGAGTTAAGGATCAAAAATCAAAGCTGATACAAATTTCATTTAATTTATGCTTTTCAAGGGCCCCAATCAAAACTTAAAAGACAAGGAATCAAAACCTTCTTAAAATAAAAAAAAAAAAAAATAATAAAAAAAAAAAAAGAAAAAATCCTGACAGACTGAATCATTCTGGACAACTGCAATTCTGTAATTTCCCCAGTCAGATTCCAAACTTTACATCTTCCTAAACAAACTGAAAGTAATGCAAGAGATACTATTTTAATGGCAACAAAATGCTTCAAAGTAAATTAAAAAAAAAAACAATACAAATCAGACTTTCTGCAGGTTACAGATCAAATTTTGCTTTTACAAAAGGAAGCAAACCAAGGTATATATTCATTCACCTACTTGGTGAGTAGAGATTTTGGGCTACTTTTTCCAACTTTCAGTCTCTAAATGACAAATGGGAACAAATATGGTACAATATGTATTGTACTAGAAACCAGAGGTAGAAGGAAATTAGTACAAATCTCTAATCAACGAGTTACTAAGATACTTTGCCACACAAAAATCCTAAACATTCAGTTACACGACAGTACAAGTACTACTCGTATGAGTTTGGAAGTAGGACCTATCTGCTTTAGATTTCCCATCACTTAACTTCAAAGTTGTACTGCTGTGGAGTTTAGGATATGGTGAGAATCTCTAACAAAAAAAAAAAGAGAGACCTATAAATTCTGATTTGAAGTGAAGTATACTTTTAAAAACAGTAATAGCAAATAATAACTGAATCTAGTACTAAGGAAGCATAACTGTGGATTTTCTATCACTAGTTTTTTGGGTTTGTTTTGTTTTCACACAAGTTACACACTTGAAACAACCCAACACCAAAACCCCAGCAGAAAAACAGCATTGAACCCTGCCAATACCACAGTCTTTACAAACACAAGCCAATTCAGCAGCACATCTATTTCCTCAGGCTGAAATCAAAAAAGGCATTGGATTTCTCTTCAGTGTAAATGCCTCTCCCACCCTCTCTAGTCACTTGACCATTGGTACACATGGTCCCACTGTGAAATTTATATTTCATGAAACTTAAAGGAAAGACAGACCTGAAATTTCTCTTTTGGAATATTTCTTCGAGCTCCTTTTGCTAGAACAAGGGCTTCTTCCACTCTGTGGCTAGCTAGAAGATCCTGAATCTGTTTTTCCAAAGGCAGCGGCACCAAAATATATACACACTTATTAGTAGCAACAATCACCTTTCCTGGACAGAGCAAAGAGACATATTCAGTTTACATTCTCTACAGAAAAAACGCATTTCACAAATAAGCTTTAAGATTTAAGAACCTAAAAAGTGTTGAGATTTCCAAAACTCATCTTTGTTGTTACCATGTTTACTAGATAGTATAGTTTACCTGTAAATTGCACCTCAGAAATACAGAAATAATAGTAAATTTATTTATTTACAGCAGATTTTGTTACACTCTGAGTAAATGAAACTGGCTATAATCTTCATGATGAACTAAGCTGTAAAGGCTACCCCTGAAACTGTTGCCCTAGGGATTTCTAACTGCCAGATACTTCCACAGGCTTACATTAGAAAACTGTAAGCTGTACATCAAAGGTAGCAAGCAATATGCAGTTCATAGTGCTAGAGTTTGTACCTCTCCTGGGAAAAAATACCAATGCAATGTATTCCATGCTTTAGAGTTCTTAACTGAAGAACAGATGGGAGTGCTGGTGGATGAGAGGCTCAACATGAGCCGGCAATGCGCCCTTGCGGCTCAGAAGGCCAACCGCATCCTGGGCTGCATCAAGAGGAGCGTGGCCAGCAGGTCGAGGGAGGTGATTCTCCCCCTCTACTCTGCCCTGGTGAGACCCCACCTGGAGTACTGTGTCCAGTTCTGGAGTCCCCAACTTAAGAAGGACATGGACCAGTTGGAGAGGGTCCAGAGGAGGGCCACAAAGATGATCAGAGGGCTGGAGAGAGTTGAGAGAGTTGAGGCTGTTCAGCCTAGAGAAGAGGAGGCTCCGGGGAGACCTGATAGCGGTCTTCCAGTACCTCAAGGGGGCCTACAGGAAAGATGGGGACAGGCTGCTCAGTAGGGCCTGTTGTGATAGGACAAGGCGTAATGGGTTTAAATTAGAAGGAGGGAGGTTTAGATTAGATATTAGAAAAAAATTTTTTACAATGCGAGTTGTAGAGCACTGGAACA
Organism: Tetrax tetrax; assembly: GCA_009806455.1. Taxonomy (NCBI): domain Eukaryota; kingdom Metazoa; phylum Chordata; class Aves; order Otidiformes; family Otididae; genus Tetrax; species Tetrax tetrax. Next base: position 11,617 of record WHYT01015569.1, on the reverse strand, counting down.
GGTTGCCCAGAGAGGTGGTGGATGCCCCATCCCTGGAAACATTCAAGGCCAGGCTGGATTAGGCTCTGAGCAACCTGATCTAGTCAGGGATGTCCCTGCTTCTTGCAGGGGGGTTGGACTAGATGACCTTTGAAGGTCCCTTCCAACCCAAACCATTCTATGATTCTAAAAGATTTTTTTGTATTTTTTGTTTAACAATTCTTTATGAAATATCCCCTTTTAAACTTCTTACAAAGATATTTGATAAAGGAATACAAAAGAATATTTTTTTAAGATATTAGAACTTTGTCAGGATAATCAATGGACAAATACCTGTAGCTTACAATTACTGACTTGTAGCATTAAATTAACATCGCTCCTTTGAAAGAAATAATTAAGTTACAAGAAAAAGCTCTAACTCCACAGACTCCTACCCCACAATTAACTTGACAATTAGAGCACATCTAATGGGCATATATTTTGTCAGAAGTGTGGAATTCTGAATGAGTAAAGCTTTCTTGTCATAGTCTGCAGGAATCTAATCAGGAAAGCATTTGCAGTAAAAGTTTCAACAGTTAATGTACTTGCTAGATACTTGGTTTAATAACCAAACTGAAGCGATTGTGCCCACTGTAGCGGCTGTTCCAGAATTACTGATGCAAAAAAGTGTCTTTTTTAATACCTTCAAAGTCCTGTAGAATGTGACCTTCTTTAAAAGGCAGTGTCTGCTTTTGCTGCTGGTCCAGCATGCTGTGCACTGTAATGAACTCATCATCGAGAGCAACCACGTAAGGAAAGCACAAAGCTGCTCCAATCACGTTCTCTGACCAGTGCACGGGGGCACGCTGTGAAATGCCATCTACAGTTGCAAACATGCCTACAAAAAGGGAAAAAAAAAATAAATAAAAAAATAAAATCAAGCTTGAGGCTCATGCTAGTTGAAGACTGTTCCCCACCCCCCACACACAGACGATGGGTACCAAGGTACAGAAATAAAGTCTCTGAAGAACAGATGCAGTATCATATTGGCATGATGACAGCACATCACACCTCCTGGGACCTTACAGATGTGTCGGTTAGTTCACTTCCTCCCCCCCGCCTCTTTCTCTTTCACCACAGAAACCAACAACACCAAAAACTGAAAAGAGAGGAATACTGAAAGAAACCAGCAAGAACTATTAAAATTTACTAAGTATCTGACTTTTTAAATAAGAATTATACCATGTAGTTTGAATTCATTTCAACACACTAATATTTAGTGAGACTCAGTATTCAAACAACACTGTCTTAGTAGGAGCTAAAGACCTGGACTGCCTGACCTACGTGGCAATACAGGCATATTTGCTCCTTGTATTGTCAAATGTCTACAGAGCATTTTAGTTGATAGACGATCATCTACTTCCACTTCTTCACTTTTGCTACAGCAAAATTTTCATAGAATGAGGGTCCGGCTCCCTGGGATTAGTCACTGTGAGGCATCCGTGCTTTCAATCATTTGAAAATAAATAAATGCAGGGGCTGCATATAAAACATTTTCTAAAAGCCCAGCACAAAGACTTTCTAGATAGAAATATCTAAATGATACCTCCTAGGCTGTCTTCAAAATAACCATATTAAATCTTCACTTAATTTGTGTTTTTCTTTGCTACCATCTTTCCTCCTGTCTATTCTGTCCTCCTTCCTTTTCTCAGTTGAACAGAAGTTTGACTTGCTTTTGGACCACATGCCACTGGTTCTATTTATGCTACATGGTATTCCTCAATTCTTCCCAAGACATTTTTCAGACCTAGTTCAGTAACCCTTCGCCAGCTGAGCCATGCTGGAGCACTATGTAAACTTCTGTTCTAAACCTGAATGCATACCCTTTAATACCAGTATTCTCATGCCATTAAAAAGACACATCCATGAAAATTGTTCTTTGGCAGGAATGAGCCACTTGACAGCTGGCAGAATAAGTCTGAGCTCTAAAGGACAGAGGAGATTAAAAGATTATGTTATTCAATTTACAAACCTCTTGCAAACAGAGGATAATGGGGTAAGGGCAGCTGGGTAAGGAGCACCATATCTTGGGAGGGGAAAAGGAAAACAGAAGGTTGTAGATTTTTACAGAACTGTGGTGTAAAGACTAAGCTTCTGGATCCTTCACAGCGGCTCTGAAATAATCAGCCCTTTCCGTTGCCTAAGGGTGCAACACGAAATTAAAATTTCACATCTGGCTATTAGCAAGCAATGCTATTTGCTTTTTCACTATAATGATTAGCTTTTCAAAAAATTACATTTCAATTACAGAAAATAGTGGGGTTTTTTTTCCATAATATATAATTCCCAATTTTCTCTATAGATCTTTATGTTCTTATGGATCAGAAGTGCAATTTTATGCCAAGCAGACCACACTGTTTTTCATGCCTTCCAGTTGTTATTCTCTGCTATAGTTCCATTTCAAAAAGCATCAGAAAAATTGAGTTAAATACATACTAACCAATAATAAACTCAGGGCTAATTATATTTAAAATATTAATTCTTAGAATTTTCTATTTCTCCGACATCCTCAAAAAAAAAAAAATAGGATAAAATTCTGATTTTAAAAACTTTTTTTTTTAAATGACAGAATCCTTTTTTAGGTAATTTCAAAAAATAATTTACAGAAGTGCAAGGGTATGCAGAGCAATGGACAGTACTTTTCCAAGTCAACGTGTCTCTACATCCCTCTGCCCTTAATAACTGGGGCTTCTGTGGCAGAATGATGTATTTTCTGTCTTTATCCAGCTCTCATCTAAGGTTAACAATAAACACAACAACTGCAATCAGGAACCACAGCCTTTTTATAGTACAGGAATGCATTTGATGAAACCAAGATGAAGCCAGTACTCAATTCCGTCTTAAAAATACATGCGCTATCCAAAGCCTACAAAAGTTATCCAAAATATAGCTACACTGTTTTCAGCACCAAGAGATCTAGAAATCTATGGAATCATAGAATAATTTAAGTCAGAAGGGGTTTCTGAGGGACATCCAGTTCAGCTACCCCCACCACTCAAAGTGGGACGAACTTAGATCAGGTTACTCAAGACTTGAAATAGTGCAATAGACCGTAGATGTTGTTTATTTGTTTGTTTTAAAACAAAAAGTTTCTTACTGAAAACATATGTCAAAATTGAAATAAAACTTCCTTACTATTATTATTACTACTTGTTTAAAAAGGAATACGAAAACTTTCAGTAACCATAAAAACTGACAGCATGAGGAACGCTACCAGTGGGTGAAAACAAGGAGGGAACATTCTGGTTACTGTTAACTACCCTGCTCTATGCAGTGTTGTCAGCTACGAGAAAAGGCACTGCAGAACCTTCTACGAATCACTCTGCTCACTACCTGTGTGCTTGTTAGAAGGTATATGGCTCAGTTCAACTCCTTTTGTAGTCTACTCAATCACTATACAACTCATGTGCAAATCGTGCATCACAGAAGAGCTTATTCTGGAAAAGCAAAAGGCATAAACTAAAATCAGGTATTTAAAATCTGTATTTTCTTATTTATTGAAGTCATGGAATAGCTGAAGCTTGAAGGGACCTCTAGGGCCTGTTTAGTCCAACTTCCCTGCTCAAAGTAGGGTCAACTAGAACAGGTTACTCAAGACCTTGCCCAGTCAGGTTTTGATTATCTTTAAGAACAGAGACTCCACATCCTCTCCAAGATCTGTTTCCTAGATTGACCATCACCACAATGAGGAATTTGTTCTATTTTGTTTATGTAGAATTTCCTGCATTTCAGTTTGTACTGACTGCCTCATCCACTGGATACGATACAAGTGAGCAATTTGGCTCTGTCTTCTTTACACCCCCCATATATGTTGTTAAGATGTCTGCAAGCATTTTCTTCTGCAGACTAAACAGTCCCCGTGTTCTGGGGGGCCCCTCCACATATGAGGTGCTCCAATCACTTAGTTGTCTTTCTGGTCCTCCTGTGGATTTACTCCAGTATGTCCATGCCATTCCAGGGAGCCCAGAACTTGACCCAGCACTCCACACATGGTCTCATCAGGACTGAGGGGAAAAGTTGCCTCTCTCAACCTGCTGGCAGCACTTTTCCTAATAAAATAATTTAGGTTGGAAAAGACCCTTAAGACCACTGAGTCCAACCGTTAACCTAACACCACCAAGTCCACCACTAAGTGCAATCCAATAGGCTGTTGGACTTCTTTGCCACAAGGGCACAGTGTTGGCTCACGGTCACCTTGCCTACCAGAGCCCCCAGGCCCCTCTCTGCCAAGCTGGTTTCCAGTCAGTCAGCCCACAGTCTGCACTGGTGCATAGGGCTGCTCCTCCCTAGGTGCAGGACTTGGCATTTCCTTTTGCTGAACTTCGTGAGGTTTCTGTCAGCTCATTTCTCCAGCCTGTCACGGTCCCCCTGAACGGCAACACAAACCCCTAGTGCATCAGCCACTCCTCCCACTTTTGTATCACCTGCAAACTTGCTGAAGGTGCACTCTGCTCCACCATCCACATTGTTAATGAAGATGCTAGTACTGACCTCACTGTTGGCCCCCTGGGGTACACAATTAGTGGACTGGCCTCCAGCTGGACTTTGTGTTGCTGACTACAAATCTTTGAGCCTGGCTTTCAATCCACTGTTTCTTTAGTTCATTCTTCATCTGTTTGTCTACAAGCATGTTACGAGAGATAGCATCAAAAGCCTTGTTGAAGTTCACAGTATCACTGATCTCCCCTCAAACACCAAGCTAGGCATCTAATCATAGAAGACTATCAGGCTGGTCAGGCAATTTCCCTTTTGTAAATCCATGCTGATTACTCCAAATCACATTCTTGTCCTTCCTATATTTGGAAACAGCTTCCAGGATTTTCTCCATCACTGTTCTTGAGATCAAGGTACGGCTGACCAGTCTGTCATTTCCCAGATTGTTTCTCTTGCTCATCTAAGCCAGGAGTGAAGACATTTATTTTCTTCCAGTCCTGAGGAAAATTCTCTTATCATCAAGATCTTTCAAAGATAATCAAAAGTGGCCTTGCAATGACACCAAGCACCTCCTTAAGCATTCATGGGTGCAGCCCCATCAGGTCCCATGGATTTATCTGTCCAGTTTATTTAAACGTTCCATAATCCCTTCTCTACCGAGTGCAGGTTTTTGTTGCTCCAGATTTTCCCACTGGTTCTAGGGGCTGAGGATTCCTGAAGGAAGGTCATGTCAAGAACAACTGAGGTAAAGAAGGCACTAAGCACCTCAGCCTTTTCCATGTCCTTTGGTACCAGGTCCCCTGCTCCATTCAGCAGTGGGCATCTACTACCCTTCCTTTGCTGCCGGTAAGCTTGTAGAAGCTCTTTATGTTGCCCTTCATGGTGCTCAGTAAAGTCAATACCAGATGGACTTTGACCTCCTTAACCCCATCTCCACATGGTTGGATAGTGTCTCTACATTCCTCCCAGGCCACCTGGCTCTGCTTTCACCTCATTTGCTTCCTTTTCATATTTGAGTTCAGTCAAGAGCTGTTTGTTCATTAATGCAGGCCTCTTGCCACCTTTGGTTGTTTCCCTCCTCATTGGGATGAGCCACTCTTGAACCTGGAGGAGGTAGTCCTTCTCTCCAGTGCCACATCCTCTAAGATTCTTTCAAGCATGATGCTGGACAAAGCAAAGTCTGCTGTCCAGGCTTGTGGTCTTCTTGCCTTGTTCCCTTGTCTCACGATCCTGAACTTCACTATCTCACAGACACTGTAGCAAGGCTACTCTCCTGACATTCACATCCCTAACAAGGTTCAACAGAACACATCCCTTCATCAGCTCCTTAGTCACCCATGTGAAGAAGTTAACACCAGTGCACTCCAGAAATCTCCTGGACTGCTTGTGCCATGCTGTGCTGCCCCTTTAGCAGGTATGCAAATGTAGGGCCTGCAATGTAGATTTCTTCCTGTTACCTGATGAAGGCCTTATCTACATCATCTTCCTGCTAAGGTGGTCTGTAGCAGACACTCACTACAATGTCATCCATGTTAGTCTGCCCTCTAAACTTTATCCATAAACTCTCAGATGCCATCTCCTTTGTCCCAAGGCACGCTACCTACTGCTCTCATGTAACAGGTAACCCCAACCTCAGCTGTTAATACATAGCTGTGCTGATTTCCCCAAAAAAGTGGGAGAACTCTCACCATCATGTTGTTTCGTACACACTTCTTTGTGTGCATATGCCTGAAGCAGGGCCTCTTCAGCCCTGTTTGTTGATTATTAAGTCTCTCATCCACATCATCCTGCACTCTTTGTTTGCCAACTCAGCCTACAACCACCATTCCTAGTTTAAGTCCTGCTCACCAGGCTGGTTAGCCTGTTGGCAAAACCACTTTTGCCTCACTTGGCCTGGTGGATCCCATCTCTTCCTTAAATAGGGATCCATGGTCATAAAAGCCAAATCCCTCTATACCACAAGCTGTGCAACCAGTTGGTGACCTGCACGATTCCCCCGCTCCTCTTCAAGCTCTTCTTCCTTACCAGCAGGACTGATGAGAAAACCTCCACCTCTAATGTGAGCGAGTCTCCCACTGCTCTTACTTGCCAATTCCTCCTGGTGCTACTGCATGGTACAGGCTCAGATGATCTGCTGGACAGAGCTTCCTGCTTCTCAATTGCTACCACAGCACTGAACATATTCTACAGATGCACATTTGCAGGCAGAGAAGTAGAGTTCCTCCTTTTACGTTCAGTCACAAATTGCCAGCCTTTGCCAACAGAGAACAAGTAAAGACTCAGCCTGCCCTTCCCTCAGTACAGTTGGGGGTTCAGGCTCGTGCCTGGAGAAGATTCAGTTTCCTTTTTGTCATCTCTGATGCCATGCACTCTGCTGACCTCCTTCTGCATGTCCTTTACCCAGCAACAAAAATCTTCAACCAAGCACACATCTCCTGCAGGCAAGGACAAAATTTCCTCCATCCCAGTCTCAGCAAGAGGCACCAGGTGCTTCCTTCAGGTGAAGACCTGGAGAGCAGCACCCTCCCTTGGGAGCTTGGTCTCAGTTAAAGCCTCTGATGTTTTAGGGTAGTTGCTCCAGCTGCTGCTAGGAAGCGAGTCCTGTGCCAATATGCAAGAACTGTTTGCTGAAATTTAAAAAAACTTAAAGTCTCTGTACAGCACGAAAGCTGATTAGAAACATGCAAAAAGTGCTTCGTGAAAGGAAAAACTGAATTTTGGTAAGCATAGTTTCATACATAATAAGAAAGAATTGATTTTCAATTATAAATGAACTAATTACTGGACAAGATGATGGTGCATCATAAATTAAGTTCCTCCTCCTTTTGAAAGAATGAGCTATATACTAACTGCAAGTAGAGCAAACAAAGTATCAAATGGCTAAGTCTATGGATCAACTATAAAGAACTCTAACAATTAGTTTTAAATGCAAAGAGTCCAGGTAAGGAAAAAGATTACATACCCAAGAAACTCAAAGACGTTTTCCTTCATTATTACCATTTTAGGCAGCTGCTTTCTGCCATTTCTAAATCCCAGTTTTAACTCAAAAGCAAATTAATCTAGATAAATGTCACTTCAAACACTATAAAGCCAAATATATTCATGCAGAATACATCCACCTCAGTACTAGAGTCTGAATTTAGCATAAATGCTCTACGAAGTGCCAAATGAACATGCCTTAACCAATAATACAGAAATCCTTAGAAACATGTCAAAGGGGAATACTTTAATTTTCAAATTTTAACTTTCATAGCACTACTAAAATGGTTAATGTCCACATTTCAAGAAACTAATGGTTTTAATAAGAAGTGGGCAACCAAGATATTTTAGAAAAGCTCTACGTCTGAAAAAAAAAGTTAATCTTGGAACACCTTTAATCTGCATAAACTGATCTAAGTAGTCTCTACTTCTTTCAAGAAAAACTGGTGAGTTGATGTACATCTCAGATTCTGGTCACAAGACAAACTCTCAATATAAGCAACTGATTGCACTCTTGCTTTTCTTTGGAATTTCTATTAAAAAAAAAAAATCAAAACCCACGCAGATCCCCAAATTATGGACCTAAGTAGCTGTGATCTTTGCGTCATGCTATTCTTAATGTGTCAGTGAAGATACAAAAAATGCACCTCCTAAATGGAGAGTCATATGGCAAACAGCGTGAAAGCATTCTGCTTGTGGTCTGTCAGCTTTGGGATATTGCAGCTTTTCCAAAAATAGCTGAAGATTATTGACCTCACAGCATATTGTTAATTCAGACAGATTACAGCAGCAGCGGTCCTTACAATCATCTGTCTATTAGATAAGAGCATTATTTCACATGATCTAACTTTGGTTTTGCAATACTGAAACTACCATTTTCTGTAACACAGAGCTAGAAAATACTATTAAAAATTAAGCAAGTGGGAGCATAAAAATTGGCTAGTATCTGACAACATCTACAGTTAGGACAGAGTTTACATCTACATGAGTTAGGATACAGTTTACTTCCACTAACATTTCTTACTAACACTGTAGTGCAACATACCCACTTGTGAATCTGTTATAGTCTACAAAATGGACCTTGTATAAACTCCCCCATACTGAAATTCAGAAAAAAATTAACTCATCTACAGTAATTTAACAATTTTACAGCAACATGAGGCTCCTCAAACCCAGTCCAGCTAGTCGCTACAGAGAGGCTATGAGCTTCTGAAGTTTCACTTGGTACCAACCAATTTTTCCACTCTAGCCTGCAAGATGCTACTAGTGTTAGCTGTCTATACAAAAATGAAGCTTTCTACAGGCATGATTAAAATACAAATAATCAAGTTCTTGAGCATTAAAAAAGCAGGAGAGTTATAATAATACTTAATGTGAAAAATTTACCATCTACCTTTTTATCTCAACATTCCAGTATAGCCCCGTGAAGAAAATAACCACCATAGTGAACAGCACTTAATTATTTAAGCTTTGCTTCCCAAATAGAAGAAATTAAAAGAGAGAAGTTGAAAAATTGCAAAAAAAAAAAATTAGTCTTTAGTCTCACCTAAGCCTCCGGGGCCAGCCAATAGAAACTCTTGTCTGCCTATCCTTTTCACAATCGGTCGCTTCTCATCACTGCAGTAAGGAAACAGATCCTGGGAGACGCCAGTATTGTAATTCAAAATTATATACTGTGTAGTAAGTGCAAGACATAAATAATAACCATCTACAGCCACAGCACAGGGTTGCTCTGGAGTAAACACTTCCTTCACTATCTGGACTCTGTCTTCAAACACCATGAACATTTGAATGGTCCGTCGCTTGACCGAGATAATGCAGACTTCAACGCAGAAAGGATCCCCACTCACGGGGTTTTCGTTTAGTGTGAACGTCACAGCTCCTTTGATTCTGGCACCAGTGGGGACAGGTTCCAAGTTCATCATGTTAACTAGTGTTATTGTGTTGTCGCAAAGCACAAGAAGCCTGGTGAGGGCAGAGGCTGCTTTCAGCTCACTCACAGGCTTCTTCAGGCCCAAATATTTATGCAACTGCTTGGTGACAGTAAAAGTTATTTTGCCAGCTGTTGAGGTCTTTTCATCCAACAGAAAGTGATAGATAAAGCAGTCATTGGTTCCAATATAGAGGTTCTTTCCACAACACTCAATGCACTCGATGTTGATGTAGTTTTTGTCTCCCATTAACATCTCCCGCTCAACAGCAGAAACGAGCTTGAAAGCTTTAACACTCATTGTGTCTTCTGGGTGATCTGATTAAAGAGAGAGAGAAAAAAATACTATTTACCTCCACATACATAACTGAATATCAGAGGTAGCCATTTAACATTCACTAATACAAAAACTTCATTGTTGCTTTTTTAAATTGTCTATGCTCTATTTCCGACCTGATTACACAAGCCAGAATGAGCACATTAGTAAGTACAGAAATTAATTGAATTGTATGCTTCCACTTCAAGTCTATTCCAAAGCAGAACCACAATAACACTCAGCTATTTTGACATGATGCTTTCTCCACAAGTAACTGGCGTATTACTGGCGCTCTCAGATATTTTGGCACTACATGTGGTTTCTGCCTGTGTAGTTAGTGATTTCTAAACCTATCACACACAGGTTTCTATCACCTGCATAGGAAAAGATACAAGCTTCAGCTCTCAGATTTCTAGAGAAGCCACGGGGCATTTAGTGCTATAAGTTAACATCTCATGTTGCTTCCTTTACACTCAATTTAGGTCTATTAGTACGTAGTCTTTTAGTGAAAAATCATAGACATATTCCATTTTAACACCTACTTTACATCCTTACTCTCCAGCAATTAGAAATACAAAACTTTCAAATCACTTAAATAATAACTTATGCAAGATATCATCCAATTAATAATATTTTTTTTTTGTTTTGTGGCTTTTTAAATTTCAGTATGTGCAGAGCATCTGTTTTATTCAGTGCTACTTACACATTCTCTGTATCAGACTACATGCACCAGCAATTATAAAGCACAGTCACACAGCAAATTTGGAAGCATGGTACAGAAGGCATTCATTAAGCTCAAGATGCAGTATCATGGAAATTAAAAGAATTTCTGTTCCCCACTATCACAACCATTCCAAAAGCCTATCTGTAAGCACTAAGTAGCACTTCTAATATTCATTCTACAAACTATACCTGCCCTTTTTCAACCAACCACTATCAAGGGACAGACGCAATTTATGAAGCAATTATTACGGCTAAAAATCAGTTTGTGTAATTCTACTGTACTCCAGACTTATGTCATTTTTGTAAGAAACCAGCAGACAGCTGTGCTCAACACTCCAAAAAAGAGCAGATGAAAAATTGCTGACCTTGTTTAATCACCTTTTAATTTGTCGTGACTGGTCTGTAATCGTAATGACCAATCAGCCAACACAGGGGAAGACACAACACCAAACATCTTGAATGGATTTTAAAAATAACATACACAATTACTTCTAGTCCACACATACAATGGAGATATAGAACATCAAATGAAATTTCTGTGGACCAACAGAGATCAACATCAACAAGATGCTCTCATGAACAATCCTGAAACTACACATAGTCAAAATGAATTCATTTTCAAATTATTACATCTAAAAAACACCTTTGCTTTTGCAAGGGAACATTAAAAACCATGGCAATTTTTTCCAAAACTAAGTGAGAAAAAGTAAGGTACACAACTCACAAATAGCCACTAAATAAAATCAGATCAACCTAAGCAGAAGTGAATCATGCTACAAAGAGTGTAGGGATTTTTTTGCCCCAAGAACTTTTTTTTTTATTTTCAGAAGTTAAAAAGATTTTACTTTGGCCTTCCATTAGATTTTCAAATCGCATCCTTATGTGGAAGTGTAAATTAGTGTTCTGACCTTTAACATAAAAACCTCAAACAGGAAGTACCAGAGAAACACCCTATGGTAAAATGATAATGCAAGTCTCTGGCAACACAGCCATGTTATCCTCCAAAGTTATCAAAAGAAACACTGCATATTAAGTTAAAGAGGGCTGCCCAAAGGCTGACTGCCAAAAAAATCCCAACCATTTTTCAATGCGTGTGTGTAGCCTAAAGTGATAAACTATTGTTTGGAGAGGTTAGGCAGCTTTTGTATCTGAAATGGTCAACAATTTAACTTTCCTGCAGCCAAAGGTAAAAATGTTAATGTATGCCACTGGGAGAA
>WHYT01015568.1:66508-81697 GCA_009806455.1 Tetrax tetrax | reverse complement strand
ATTTTTTTTTTTTTTTTTTTTTTTTTTTTTTTTTTTTTTTTTTTTTCCTGTGCAATATCTAATTCCTGGACAAACCAAATGGTTGATTGGTAGAAGCTCATACTTTCAGTTTGGTGTACAGACTGTGACATACAACTTTGCCACAGTGGAAAAAAAGTAAAATATCCCCACAAATGTCTGCGCTTACAAGGTAGGGAGAAGTACTGGATGCCATTAAATCCTCTCACTAGCATAACGTAGGTCCTTTATCTCCGCTTGGCTTCACTGAAGGTGCGATAGTGCTTACACTGTAAGCTCTGTCTTCACTTGTACGTAGCTATGGAAGGGTTAGCTTGCATTGACCTTTAAGCAATTATTCCCTGAGCTAAGTACTCTAAGACTATTTTTAGTTTGTGTTATGACAGAGTGGAAGGCTTGTTATAGGAACATCATGGTGTCTTCTTGCTCAGCAATAGGGTAAAAAAGCCTGCACTGCGGGTCAGCATTTATTTATGAGAAATACACTGTGAGGGTAAGACAACAGCTGCATCTCAAGAATAGCTGAAATTTCTGACTGCTTGAAAATGAGTGTTACAAATTGCATAGCCTTAAGAAGTGTTGCATGTCAGATGGCCTGAATGCTGAGGAAGAACATAGAGAAATTCTTCTACATGATGCGCTTGTTGATTGGATGTGCTATGTGTAATGAAAAGTATGACATGGATGTTTTAAATCCTAGAAGCAATTAGGATTTGTCAACAAGAAGAAATTAATCAGCGAACCTATCCCAGTATAACTCAACATGTGTATAACAATAAGTATTTCTAATTTGTTTGGTGTGAAAAGGGTTTAAATTAAATGAAGCTGTCCTTTTCTGGAATAAGACTTATCAGACAAATCAATACTTCTGTTGATAAACTGTCTTGTGTAAACATGGCATTCCTTGTGTGTATAATAATAATAGATAGAAAATTGGTCTTCTAGAGAAGATAAAACCATAAAGAATTAGCAAAAAAAAATCTAAGTGAGCAGGTTTAGTCTCTTTCCATTTTAGAATTGCAAGGATATTGCCCCATTTTTCACAGGGAGATTGTAAAGCATAGCAGAGAGCTGAGTTCACTGACAATATAAAGTTAGTTATTGCCAAAAACAACCAAACAACAACTGTTTAAAGCTAAAGAAAAGCATGACTCGTATACACAGCATAGCAATATTCTGCTTATTTTATTGGCTTATTTTATTTTGTTTGCTGTTGTTCTGAAAGCCCTTTTTAACTTTAATAGGTTACAATGTTCTAAAACCAAGTAGTGCTTCATTGCACTGATGGAAAAAAAATAAAAATCTGTGCACTATTTTTTACTGAGCTGTTGAGGATTTGCATTAACATAGCTGAGAACAGAGCAGGAATGCTAATAAGTAACATTGTTAACTTGAGTTTATGTTGCTAAATATGAGGTTCTCCAAGAGAGCGTTTCCCATGAATTTGTACACATAGGTCCTCATTGCCTGAGCTGCCGCTCTCCTGAAGAACTGCCGCCAGGGCAAACTGATTTCACAAAAACCTTGCCATTAAGGTACTCTCTAAATATGTCATTGTACGTGTTTTCAACTGGGACTGCTATAATCTATGTAGTATTTGCATGCTCCTGTATTAAAACACTACACAACAAAGGAGTACCAGTAGGCACCTCTGAAGTGCCATGAAATGTGAGGGAAATACTTGCTTTGCTTTTCAACAGTTGATTTTTGTTGATTTTTATCAACTGTAGCATTCACCGACAACTATACCGAGCTGACAAATGCCGGGGTTTATCACTGTGCCTTTAATTTAACAGGCACAGCTGCTACGCATCATCTAATACTCTCTTACTTCGGATTATTCCTCTTCACCTTGAAAACGCACCAAATTCCTCAGGGTTCGCGTGACCGACGGCTGCCGAGCCGGCCTCCCGCCCTCCCGGTTCCAAGCGGGATGGCGGGCTGCGGCGGGGGCCTGCTCTCCGGGCACCGGCGGGAAACGCGGCCGCGAAGGTGGGAGCCGTGCCCGGGGCAGGGCCGCGGTGAAGCCGCGCCTGACCGGTACGACCGCCCCGACAGCCGGGACGGACGGGGGGCCGCGGCCGTTGCCAGCCGGGTGTCCATGGCTTCCCCTTCCCCGGCCCGGAACCTTTGGAGCCCGGAACCTTCCGGCCGCCCGGCGGGGAAAGGGGGGAAGAGGAAAAAAAAAACAAAAAACCCAGAAGCGACGTCGCCCCGCCGAGGCGCCTTGACGGGAGGACGTCGTTGCGCAGGTTTTATTCTTCTCCGCCATCGCCTCGCCGGCCCCGGCCATGTACCGGCAGGGCTTCCGCCCCCCGACTCCTCCGTACGCGGGCGGCGGCTTCCGGAGCCCTCCCTCCGGCGGAGGCCCCGTGCCGCCCTCGCCGCGGGGCTACGGGAGCCCCCACCACACGCCGCCCTACGGCCACCGGCCTGGGCCTTACGGCAGCGGCCACTCGCCCCGAGGCCACGGTTTCCACGGCGGCGGTGGGCGGTTCGGGAGCCCTTCGCCGGGGGGGCAGACCCCGCGCAGGCCGCAGAGCGTCAGCCCCCGGTACCCGGCCCCCTACGGCGGCAAATCCCCGGCTGGAGCTCCCCTGCATTCGCAGCAGCACAAGCGCTCGCCCGGGGGCTTCCAGAGGCACTACCAGGTATGGGGCAGGGCGGCGAGGGAGACAGGCCTGGGCCTCCGCACAGCGGGGCGGGAGGGAGGGAGCTGCAGCTGCTCAGCGAGGCCCTGGGCCCGCAGGGGAGAGCACGCCGAGGGCTTGTAGTGAGGCGCGGTAGCCACCCCCTCCCACCACCATTTTCAGGGGAGAGCGAGACTTGCACCGCACTGGGGCAACATCTGTCTTACCCCCCAGTAGAGAGGACGGAGCGACCCCAGCTCAGGCAGCTGTGTAAGCAGGAAAGGGAAGAGAGCCCCAGGCCTGGCTGAGGCCTGTTGTGAAGACCCATTGATTCACAAGAGTGCAGCTTTCTTCCTTTCATATTCCGGCATGTGAAGGTAGAGAGAAAACTAAGCACCACCCAAAACTGCAGCAAATACCTCTTTCCCTTGTAGGTATCTCTCTTTGATCAGTTTTCTTTAACACAGTGAAGTGCTATGTGCTTTTACTTGGCCTGTGTTGTCTTTCGTCATGGAAGCTGCCCTATCCACGCACAGAGCTTGCTTGAACATGAGTAAAGGAGTGTTCTGTTAAAGAGAATTAAAGTGAGGCTCCTTTAAGCAGAAATGAGAGCATCTTTTGGGATAATAGAATATAATTTTAAAGTCTTTGCATAGCACCAAAAGCTTCAGTTGGTATAAAGTAGTTTTTCTTAGAGCTCTCAACAACAGGTTCTGTGCGTTATGCTTTTTTCACGTGGGGCATGTGACTGGCAGCGCAGAGAGAGATGACAGTTCTTGACATGATACCAACTTTATGTACATAGCTGGCTTTATGCAGTGTTAGAGAAACCTTACAAGTGTAACAAATGACACATGCAGTACAAACAATGATAAAATTTCCAGGTGCTCTTACTGACACTTCAAGGATTAAAGTGTAATAATGAAGTCAAATCTTATTAGAGATTAGCAAAATCTTAATGTGCCTGCAGTGCATAGTCATGTTACCATTAAAAAATAGTCTTTGGTTAGTTTCTTATGATGCAGGTTAACTGTGTTACAGGAATCTCATAGTTGGTGGAAGGGGATCATTATAAATGTTACATGTTTTCTTCAATGCAAAGCCTCTTGCAGCGTGGAAGCCTACAGATTGCTTAACTTCTGTCCCTGTTGAAAAGGCAAAAGATCTGGGGTTTCTGCTGCAGATTCTGGACAACTTATATCACTGATGTCTAATTTCCCTTCAGAAGACCTCTGTTACTGAATAGAATAATAGGCAGGAATCCTTTTGCCTCTTGTTTTAGTCAGAACTGTTTCACGTCAGGACCTGTGGGCAGGAACAGTCTCATAGGCTCCATCCTTGGTGTTAAGTAAGAAGCCTGACATAAAGAAGGTACAAGTTTGATTCCAGTCTCAGATTGTGACAACATTTTCCCTTCTCCCCTTTCCTTCTGTAGACTTCATGAATAGTTTAGGAGCGTTAACCTGATGGTGATGCTTTCTAAGACTGGAAAGACATCATATGTCTGTAGCTTTGCTTAGGACTAAAGTGATGTGTACATGTGTACTTTTATGTCTATACACATGGGTTCTTTTGCCTGGGAGAGCAATAGAGGCAATCACTCAGGGAGGAAGTCTCATAAACCAAGAGTCCCGGTTTTCTTCGATGTGGGCAATCAGAGTCGCAGTCTGTGAGGCCATGGATAGATTCAGGTAGAGAGATTTTTTGCATTTTCTAAAATTTCTTCTGAGGTGTGTGGATAGTTCCCCTCTCCTCTGTAGATCTTATTGTTAAGAGAACTACAATGCTTTTGAAATTTATGATACTACTTTGAGACGGAAGTGTTAAGTGACCCTTTAAAATCTCATCAGGAAATCCAAAAGACAGTTTGTATTTCCTTTAGCGTTCTATTAATGTCATGCCATTAGTGTTCTGTGCTCATTTTGTGCTTGCAGACTTTCATTTTTGGAATGAATTTTTGAACAGAAAATTTAAAGAAAAACATAGTAAGCTTGATTAGTAACCTTGATTTTTCAAAAATGGCTGACTTAACATTTATGTCACCAATACTTTATGGAGTTTTCTGTTTTTTTTTCCACAGAGATGCACTGCTTTACATTTCATGAAGATGTTTGTTGTATTTCTTGAATTATCTCCTCTTAGAATTCACTTAGCAGTAGTGTTTGTCTATTTACACTTAACAGGAGTTAGTGAACTAGCTAGTTAGTGATGATGAGTTGAAAATCATTACAGAAAGTAAAAAAAAAAATAAAAAATATTTTAACACGATATAATCAAGATTTTTATGTTTCTGTGGGTCTGCCAGCAGCTACAATTACATCAGGTGAAGAAAGCTGATAAAGGAGTGACTGTCCCTGTTTTCAAGGCAGTATTACCCCATTCAGTAACATGTTAATGAATAGCACCAAAAGATGGGGTTTTATACTTTCTAGATTTGTTATCTAGAAAAAAAGTATTGAGACTGTTTCTTTAAGGAAAGTTCAGTGAGAAGAGGCCGTTTGCACCAGTGACAGTAAAAGTTTTTTAAGGTATCTTTGGCACCAAACTATTTCTCTTGCACAGAATGGTTTCATCCGCGCAAGTAGGGCTATTTTCCTTTTCCACAGGCCTATAATATGAATAATCACTTTTTTTTTTTTCCTAATAAAAATACAGAGGGGGAAAAAAGCATATAATGGCTAATATCCTAAATTTTTAAGTCTACGTGCTTAAGTTTAACACTTACTGAAGGTTGTCAATCTTGTATTACATAACAATACATTTCCTAGATTTCAAATAAGCTAAAATGTAGTGTTACTGATGGCCTGTATTATATTGTAGTGAAATTTAATAATATAAACTAAAACCATCCACATTGAATTATTTTGTTCTGTCACTGGATACTGCCTATCATTACGTCAGTTCAGCTTTCTTTTGGGTTCTGCAGGTTAGACATAGCATTAAATAAATTCCACACTGAAACTGTTCTACAATGTCAAAGTTACAGGGTATACATTTAGAACAGTGTTTTTAAGAGTTAATTTTTAAAAAATTTTCAAGTTAGAATGCACCGTGTACTACTGCTTTACTACTAAATGTGAGTGTTTGAGGAACATTAATGTCACTTTTGCTAGTGTGGGTTGACTTGCTCTAAGAAACTCCTTGTCCCTTAGAAAGTTTTTAGCTGTATTCTGAGGTGATTCTCTGACCTTTCCCTCATGGTTTTCATACAGTACTTCATAAAATAATTCTCTATCTGTTAGTAGTTTTTCAGTTTTAAGTTCATCATCTTTTACTACGACGAATCGTTAGAAACAAATGCACTGTCAATGAAACATGGATGTTCCCACATGGAACGTTGAGCTTTAGGAGTTCTAGGAAAGGACTTAAACAAGCAGCTTCTGCCACAGCACACTTTCAGAAATAGGTACAAGACTCAGGAGTTTTTAGTGGAATCTGTTCTTGTGGCCAACCATAGGGGCCTTCACTGTATAGCATCATTTCTTGGTTCTGCCCAGAAATTGTTTCATGTCATCTACTTACATGGATTCCGTAGGGCTTATTAGTCAAATTCAAATACCATCACTGGTGATCCAAAAAGTTGAGGTGAGGTGAAGCAACCCTTAATCAGTGCTTTTACCCTCCTTTACAACATCAGAGGCTGATAATCAGCTTCAAGGAATTCTGTTCTTCTAACTGTGCAGAATGCAACAGGCATGTTTGAAGACTGACTGTTGTGTATCTGTAATATAGGTTGTTTAACTTTGGTTAAAGCAAATTAATTTAAATGAATATAGCTCTAGACAAAACCTCACCTTTTGGGCAAGTGAATCTGAGGAAAAGAACCATGGATGATGATGCTAACAGGAGGAAAAGGTTATAGTGATTTCCTTTTTATCATAGCTATCTTTAAGTTACAGACTTGTAGCAGGTTTGTAGAAGCTATTGTGGTGATCCTTGATCTTTAAAAAAAAAAATATCAAAAGCTCCCTGCAAAAGGTTTTACTTTTATGCAATATCTGCCTGATCACTGATTACCATCCAGGTTGTATATCAAAGAAAGTAATCTGTTCTCAGATTTCACAGAGCACTAGTTTGATTATGACAAGGTGTTTTTCCCAGTATGTTCTTCGGGTCGTTTGCAGCTCTTTGCTTTATACAATGCTATGTTCAATCTATAAGTACTTAATATCTGACTTCAGCTCTTGTAAACATTACCAACTCTTCCTGAGCCTTTTAACTCCCTGTTTTGTTGTTCAGCTTTTGAGTTAGGCATGCCATTGACTTAGGCAGCTTGTGAAAAATAGCATGAGGAGCTTTTCTGCAGTTATGTGCCAGAGTGACGTAAACAAGTATTTTTGAGAAGACTGTGGGTTTTTTTCTTATCCTGGTAAAACGTAACTCAAAAGTATAATAAAGTTGTTATTTTCTGTGGAAGATGCAGGTGAGGAGTAGTAATTAGTAGTTATCATTAATAATCCATTTCAAAGCTCTGCTACATTAGAAGGAAGCTGCCTTTTTTTTTTTTTTTTTTTTTTTTTTTTTTTTTTTTTTTTAAATTTGAATTAGTCTATTAAATGTTTCTTTACCTGATGGTTTTCTTCCAAAGGGATCACCCAGGACATCTACTCCATTTGGTACAGCGCATGGCAGAGAGAAAAGAGTGTCTAATGATGTGGAAAACTATTACAGACCTTCAATGCTTGAGGACCCATGGGCTGGCCTAGAGCCAGTTTCTGTTACAGACATAAACCAACAATACAGCAGTGAGCAAACAACATATACTGGTAAAAAAGGGAGGTATTTCAGCTGACACTTTTAAAGGCCAAATAACTCCATCTTGTCAGGAAAACTTTGGGACAAAATCTTTATACTTACACAAGATGAACAATAATCAAGACCTTAGATAATGCTTTTATTTGATCACATGTCCACCCTTTTATCCTACTTTTTTTTATTGCATTGGATATTTTTATGTATGGGAGGGAAAAGGAGTGGTAGGAAAACTTACATTTCTGGCTACGTGGAAGTGCCTACCAGCTTGGAAGAACAAGTGTTCTTTAATCACCAGCGACTGATTTGTGACTGTTAAAACAGGTTTCCATATATTTACCTCTTCCATGCCAGATTGTTAGCCTTTTATTGTAAACTCCTTTAGGAAATGGTATTTTTTTATGTTTTGACATTTTTAGAATGAAGTAACTTGGAAATAAAATAAAGTTTTGTAAATCCTTGTTTTGTAATGTGTAAAGGTTATTTTAGGACTTTTGTTAAGGTGTACACATTAACACAAATAGTACTAGTGAAATTAGGTGACTTCTGTAAATGTGCTTGTATGCTGTAGTTATCCTCTGATTTTGTGCATAGTATTTTTTGTTAATTGTAGCGTAACGTGAAGTTGAAACGTGACTTTTAGCCATCTCAGGAAACAAATGTATTGTCTTTGGCAAGTTTAATTTGTGGTACTAGCTCTTGAGTCATAAACATAATTCTGTAATAATTTACTTTTGTATTTTTAAAAAATCTTATTTGGAACGAAATTAGCCATTTCTGGGTTATAGTTACAAGTCTGTTCAGTGGCAGTTTAAGTCTAAGAAGCACATAAAGCATCAAGGTTAAATAAATGCAAATGTACTTTCTGGATCCACCTCTTAGGATAGGATGAATGAAAGTTTGTTATACAGTTGACATTAGTACATGCATAGCATCTTTTTTTTTAACTTGTGCAAGATTTTTCAATTTTTTTAAAAATTGTTTTTTATTTTTACCTATGGCAGACATCTTTGCCTAGAGAAGTCTTGTTTTGTGTGCATGCATGCTATATTTTTGTACTGAAGAGGAAAACAACGAGGTTTTTTTAGAGCTTGTCTATATGTGGAAGATATTCTTAAAGCCAGTAGTGAATATTGGAATCTAGAATAAATAAGAAATAGTTCCAGCTGCAGGCGTGCTCTTAACATGCCATGTTAAGCCTGCAGTAGATACCTGAGTTTTTGTTGAACATACCATTGTTTGTTTGTTGATCTTGGCTCTTAAGCAGCAGGTAGAGGGTGAAAACCTAGTTAAAAATGAATACAAGCATTAGTTCAGTTTTCAAAATGTATGTTTTGTTTTAAGCTTCTTACATACTTCACAGAAAGCATATTTTTGTAGTCCTGAAACATGGTTAGGTCAAAAAGCACAGGGAATCACATTAGACTGTTCTCGGTAACTTGTCTTCTGCACAGGTAGCATAGTCCTGTATACCTCTATCTGTTTCAGCATCGTGCATCTTGGGTTAATACTGCCTTCAGGAACAACTTCAGACTGGAAGGGGGGTTAACATGTTGGAATGTGCTAGCTGGGTCTCTTCCACGTTTATAACCACAATCTAAAGTTTGTCACTTGTGTCTTCCCCTGATTGACCTTATTGTTTTAGTATTATATCCAAAAAGGCTGCTTAGAGAACTGAACATAATGCCTGCTTGATATCAAGAATGGTTGAATCTTCATACCAGAATAAAAACTGTGCCTTAGATGGCAGCTATCAGTATCATTATATGTAACATGTACCAGCAAAACTGAGATGACTTGACAAGTTGTAGGTAGTCTTTAGAATTTATAAATCAATTAATCAGTGTCACTTTGAAAAGCAAGATATAAAGTTTTGTTTCATTTTTTTTTAACCTTGTCAGGTGCTGTAAAGCTCACAAAAAAAAGTTACAGGGTGCTTAGCTGGGTCACCTTTTTCTTACTGTTTTCTTTGTAATTCAATGCAGTTTACTTTTTACAACGTTTGGTGAACTTGAGGAAACAGATACATCATACTTTTGGTCTCTTAAATAAAATTGTATTTCCAGTTAGACATGAAAAGAAACTGAGTTTGGAAAGGAGAAAGGAAAGGAAAAGAATTCATGACAGAAGAGAGACTGTTAGAGGTGGGACTGCTTATGCAATAGCCAATATCAGCTGCCCTTGCACATTGCAAAGATGCATTTTTCCGCTTCGGCTTTGCAGTTGACCCAGGGATCAAAGCCAGCCTCCTCTGGTAATAACTGTTAACTCCTGGAACCGGGTGTCAGACATCAACGAAGGCAAATGTTCCAGAAGGAGAATATAGGAAATAATCTTGAAGCATTGTTTAATCAATACAGGCCATCCACAAAGCCATCTGTTAAGCTGCTGCTCCAGTGCACTTCAGGATATGACCCAACAATTATAAGCACATCATACTGCCAAAGACTACAATAATTTGGTCAAGAATCAGCAAGGAATTAAAATGTAGATGTAGTAAACTTACTAACCTCATCATACTGCACCAGAAACTTAATGATTCACCTTTCTGGCTTCTAGGAGAAATTCTGCAATTACAATAAAATTTCAAAATGTCATTGTTGAATAGCTGTAAGATGCATGAACACATGTTCAGAACTATAAATATAATGTACTTAAAGCCAATTTAAGCTTTGCCTTTTTTTTTGCTATGATATCCAGGAAGCTTAAGTGCTTCCTCACTGATTTTTCTCCCTTTTCCCATATGGCAAACATTCTTTTTTTCCCCATATGTTTCTAATGGAGATAGGATCACTTCTTCATTTGTTAATGAACCTACTTCATAGTAACAGTGTGGCTTTGGAAATAGCATTTGATGATAAAAAGTACAGCACAAATATATCTTTTCCTTGTGAGCCCATTAAACAAAATAGTGCCTGTGTCGTTAACAAAGGGATTCTTCTGTAATGAACACACTAAGAATACGGGTATTATTCTTTCTTCAACAGACTTCTTAGTTAAGGTAAGTCATTTAGTTTCTTTTTCAGGAGTTTGGATTGATGTACTTCTTTCCCATTCTGTTTTGTTTGAATTGTGTTTGTCTGCCCAGTCCATCTTACTTGCCATTCAGTTGTTATAAAGGAATTGTGTAACTCGTGACTCTCTTCTAGAAGAAAAACTAATTTCATTTGTTGCTGTTTGCTACTGCATTTAACAGCGAACTACATTGCTACTACACTGTGGTAATACCACAGTAGGGTAACTTAAATCATCCGCGTACAATTCTGTGCAACGTGGCAACACACTTACCCCAGGCTGTGTGCTGTAATGCTTCAAAGATAGTTCAGGTTTGGGTTTTCGCTGTGATTGAATATTTGTTCTTCTCTGGCACTTTGTACACGTTATTTCACATGGAAATTGCAAAACAATTTAGAATGTTTAAATTCAAGATTTTAAAAAATCATATCAAGCTACTTCTCTTTAGAATTGTCAATAAGGCATTGAGATGTAGCATTTCTTTAATGTCAAAACTGCGAACAGTTTGCAGGGGAAGTACTTGTGGTCAACAGAATGGGTAACTACTTTTGCAGTCTGGTTGTTTTTCTTTTCTTGTTAAGGTTATCTTTGTGCTCTTCACTTTATATAAATGTGTTAATTGGATATCTGAGGGGGAGCATTTGAAACATGCATTGTATGGAAAGTCTACAAGTAGCTATAAAGCTCCCTTCTAAAGAAAATTTTGAATCGTCTGTTTGGGTTTCAAGTTGTTCTTGTGAGTAATCTCGCTGATGTCAGAGGATTTACTCATGCCACCAAGATATGTAAGTATCTGACATTACACTTCGAAAATTTTATTGTCTGTCTGTCAGTGCCTTTTACCAACTGCAATAAACAGCTCTGTTTAGTAATTGCTCTGAATTCAAATTCATACATATGCTTTTATACATGGGCTGAGACTGTCTTGTAATGAATTAAATTTGATTTTACAACATTTTCTTAGATTCTCAAGAGCAAAGACTTTGTCCTTTCCCCAAATTTTGGCACTTTCATTCCCCCCCTCTTGAACAGGAGGAGAAAAGAGATGATTGCATACATTGATTGGTGAAGAATCATGTAATAATTTTCATGTCTCAGGCTTTCAGAAGCTTATGTACTAATTGACATAGGTAACCAGATAAACTCTTTTATCATTTGAGGTGGCTCAAACAACTTCTTACACCACAAGAAAGGAAAGCACCAAGTTGTGTCAGTGCTTAACAGTAGCATAGTTCCAGCATTCAGTCATTAGTTCACAATCTTCTTTTTTTTTTTTTTTGCCTACAGTAACTTTTCATCTGAGTGTCTCACTAGGCACAAATTGAATCGGTTTCGTTTTCTGCCGTTTCCACTAAAATGTGTGCTTTGCCACCTTCCAGTTTAAGAACACTTTCTGAATCTGGACTTCTGAATTTACCTTTACAAAATTACTAGGTCTTGAATGCTAGACCTCAGATCTAGACTTTCCCTTCAAAGCATTTTAGATCTGGCTGAAAGAGCTTTATCTCATCCTCATTACTTGATGACACTATGAAACCTTTAACTCCTGGGATGGACAAAGTTGGGCAGATGCTCAGTACCAGAACAGGGTCACCAAACTACCCTTCCTCTCCTAAAAGTTACCCCTGGTTTCTTGCCATTCCAGTGCAGTGAGGCCCAGGAGGTGTTTTAAGGCAAATAGTAATATATTTTGTTTCATCAGCTCTGTGCGCTTTGCAGCATTTTAAACCCTATCAGTGGTTTACTTAGTGTGCATCCTGGATTATAACTTTTTCCAGTATTGTAAATTCTAACTTGCAGCTGTTGCACATTTTCTTCTTCTGCAGTAAAATCACAGGTGAATTCCACTGCCTTTGTTCACTGATCTGTGGCTGTTTCATGTTCCTTTACTGAACTATAAATGTAAACATTTGTGTACAAGAAAGTAACTTCTGTGGTCATACCAGTACAGTTTCAGGGTGAAATTTTTAATATTGCTGACACTACAGCTATTAGGATAAGAGCTTCTCTGTCCCCCTTTAACAGGACAAAAATGAAACAAACAAACAAAAAAAAAGCAGTTGAGATGCTGAGCTGGAAACTAGGGTCAGCACAGTGCAAGATGGACTACAGGAGTAGGGATGTTATTATAACTCAGCGTAACCTGTATTAGCCCATTTACAGATTGCAAGTAGAATGGCTCTTAACAAAGAGGTGAAAAAAATACCATCCCACTCTCTAATAAGACAGAAAAAAGGTGTTTCTCAAAAATTTCCTTACACACAACAGAAGAATTCTTGCACAGCCTCAGAAATTATGAGACCTGTCTTGTTCTTATTTTTCTTCTGGAGAAGCGCTGACTTGTTACCATTAACTTCAAGGCTTCCTGTGAACTGAGATGGAAATCACGGTCTGCGCAGTGCCAGAGGGACTACATGAGTAGGGACGTCATTGCAATTCAGCGCAGCCTGCGTTAGGCCATTTCCAGGTTGCAGCTAGAATGTGGTTTTAACAAGGACAAAACAAGTAAGACCCCTTCCCTTCCACACGCATATAAACACGGCAAGGGATTTTTTTGTTTTGTAAGCCACTGTTACTGGGGTCAGGGATAAGAGATGTTAAATTGTTGTTTCATTTATTCATTAGTGACAGCATCTTAGGACGCAAAGAATTTGACATCATGTCAAGCTGAAATTTTTAACACTATTTTAAAATGGGCTGCATCAAAATCTGTGTGTACTACCCAGCTTTTATGGGCAGCAGTAACCGTGCTGCTTGATGCTGTATTAAAATACACTTAAACCTGGTCTCTGTGTGTATTTTGCCACAGTCTAATTGCTGTGTAGTCGAGATAGTTAAAAGCTGTTAGTGTGGAGTCAACAAGTGTTTATTTGGGTTTTAATCTTTGTAGTTTGCATGAGGAAATTCCTAAGAGTTCAAACTGCTGAACATGATGTTGATGCCACTGTTAGTATAAATATGAATAAATGGCAGAACAAAACATCTTTCAGGCTGATGCAAATCATTCCCTTTTCAACCATCACACAAGCTAATGCTGAAACAAGGGAAGAGGAATCAAGCTAATTGACAACTTCTGTGAATGACTACACAGCATAAACCACAAATAACAGAGCAAATATAAGCTTTAAAAACACTTATTGCTAACTGGGGAGCAGTATCAACCGTAATTGGATTGTAAGTAGTAGTTGCACAGCACTTTTAAAATCAACCTGCTACTTCCTGTGGCTTAATGAAGATCTTTAGTTTAATTTAAAATAAGGCTTTGAGCTGTATTCCCTTAGCACGTGTTGGGAATTAACGTTACTATTCCTACAGTTGAGTTTGCAGAAGACAGTAAGTATCTTCACCGCTTGTCTGTGAAGTCTTGACATCTTGGCATAAGTCTGGCATCTTTGCATACATCTCATTTCATCTTTTTTTTTTTTTTTAAGCTAAGATAAAATTGCATTTGAAAATCTTGGGGATCATAAAAAAGATGAAAGGGAGAATTAACACCTGCAAAGGGTCCAAGTATACAACTTGGATTGGCAATTGTAAGAAGGCACCAAGGGTCCATCTATTGATTACTTGCCATTGCACTTTCCTAAAGCTATTTATTTCCCTTGTCTGTAAATTCTTAATAGCTTCATCCTTGCTATGGTAATTAAATTACACCAAGAAAAATTACTTGGTTGTTCATTTCCAGATGTTAAGAAAGTAGTATCTGCACCATGGACAAGGAGTTGAAACTGCTGTAACGGTTTTCAAGAATGAACTGCCAAACTACGTCCCTGTTGAAACTGGAGGCAGCTTACACTACCAGCAGTGTTCCTGTACTTGGAATAGCTTTTAGAATAAAGTTCCAAGTATATAGAAAGCTTGCACAAAGGACTTCTAAATCCCTGTTTGCAGGGTATCTGTTGCACCTGGTTGCATTTTTCTGACACTACTTAATTTCCTCTCAGAATAATTGCTGAATGTTTTATACATTGAGTCTCTTGCGGCCTGTCATCCTCACTGCTGTGAGGTGAGGAAGAAAGAGTTATCATCTAGACTTTGTGAATATACAACCAGTAATAACTTGGTTTAATTTCTCTTTGTTATTGGATTGTCCAAGTAAAGCACCAGACAGAACGTTCAGTTCATTAACCAAATGTCTGTCATTTATCTTCTTACAGCTTGAAAATAGTAGAGTCTAATACATTAACAAATGCATTCACAAGGCTTTGTGTACTTTATATTTTGGGCAGACAGTTGAAAGGGACCTACCGAAAGCGGGTTATTTTTTTTTTTTAACTCCTTCCCTGAACTGTATCCCGAGAGGACGACTTAGAAAGTCTTACCATAGTTTTTCATCTCCAGTGAGTCTTCTATTGTCTCTTTTTCCCCTTCTTTTCTTTTTTTTTCTCAGAGCTGTCTGTACACCAGCTTTATGTTAAGGCTTTTCTGCATAGGTTTTCATGGAAGCTTCCTTTGTGCCTGCCTTTCCTGCCCCTTCCATTGGAATAGGCTTGATCCACCCTTCTGAGCTCTGCTACCAGTAATTGTTTGCTGGAGGGTTTCGTGGAATCAGTGCCACCCCACCGCCCAGCATACGCACGCCACTAAAGGTCCTGTTGGTTTACGTTGCTGGAGATGGTGGAACTATGTCAACAAGTAAACTGCACAGAAATTCTCCCAGCTCATCTAAATGAGCCTGCGTTGGTTGGGTGGTGGACTCATTGTCAGATGTGCAGTGGGAACTGTGCAAGGCAGACAGGTCCCTATCGTAGCGGCCACCCTTTTCTCTCGGTTA
>WHYT01015568.1:17699-56073 GCA_009806455.1 Tetrax tetrax | reverse complement strand
AAAAAAAAAAAAAAAAAAAAAAACCAAACCAAAACCAAAATGAAACTGGAGCCTCTCCGGAGATCAGTTGAAAGAGAAACCCATCTCCAGTTTATCTGATGCTAGAAACTGAAATGGGGTTGAACTTCTGATATAACAGGTCTACAGAATTCTGGGAGATTTGGGGTTTTTTTTTGTCATTGTTCCCAAAAGGCAATATTGTAATTGCAAGTACAGTTTGCAAATAAAAAATATTACTACTACCTGCATGTCTTCTTTCAGTATCTTGCATAATTGTGTGTGCTTGCTTGGAAGTCTCAGAGCAGGATCTGCAATCCATAACGAGAAGCAATCTGGGGAGAAAAATGTACATGGCTTCTAATAAAGTCTGCCAGATTTACAGTAATACTTTCCTGATGTGGAATCACCAGACCATCTGCAGATAAGTTTTTAATAATTATTTACTTCCCCATTTCTCATATACATCATTAATAGCTTTCTGTTAATTTCCCATGTCTTCTGTAGTTCTTAGTCTGTTTTTTCCCCCCACAATGAATGATTTTCACAAAAAAAAAACGTATTAAAATAAATTGTCACAATTGATATTTGTTCTGCAGTAACAGGGTAGAAAGCAGGAAGGTGCCTGCACAGTCAGGTAGCCTGCTGCCTTCACCTGAGGGCAAGGACTCCAGCCTGAAGATGACACGAGTTTTCAAGAGCATCTGTGAGGTGGGGAAGGTTACAGGACTGCACACGAGTAACTTTCGCTGCTGCTTTTGTATCCCAATACAGGGACGTGTTTTCATTTTAAACTCTAGTGCAAGAAGCCAAAGGATGGCCTGCCCCTCTTCTGTAACTTACGCCTATTTTTTGCTATTGGGTCAGCTGCAAAGCAACAGTCCTGATCTCTCAATCGTGTATTGCTTTGCAGGGGTGTAGATCAGAACGTTATTCAGTGAAGGAAGTTCAGCATTTTTCTAATGATCTTCAGCGTTTACTAGCATTTTTGAGAAACTCAGGCAATGCTTTTGTTCTGATGTTGGTCCTCAGGGACAGGGTACAAGCAACAAGCTACAAAAAGGTAGTCCAGGACAGAACAAGAAACAACCTCGTCTAACCTAAGCCTTCGTGCTCTGTCTTGTATTTTGGAAACAGTCAACATCCGTTGGCCTGGTGGAGGGAACTGGGGAATAGCAAATGCTACAGCATCCCAAAGCCATTTTTCCAGAAGGAATAATAAAAGGAACATACAAAAGATATCATTGGTAATGCTGGCTTTAAAGATGCTACACAGCAATATTGGGGGTTTTATACTACAATCTAAACATCGTTTCATGAGAATAGCAATATCATTGGAAAAGTGTTTTGGAGCTTCCTCCAATTTTTCAGAGCAGAGGACATCCAGCTTACCTTGTCTTGGAGCTTACAATTTAGAGACAACTATTGGTGTGGCATTGCAAAACTCAGGCCATCTGTGTGCTCATCTCTGCACTTACTGCTGTAACTCAGGCAAAACAAGCAAGAGGCACCCACATTCAGCTCCTTTCTTCACTGTAGACATCCTGTGTGACCTCAGAGAAGCCTCTCTCTCCCAGATTCCTGTATGAAAAATAACAGCATTTTTCTAAAACCCCTCACCTCCAAGGTAATGTGAAAAGAAGGGTTGTGGTGTGTTTTACTAACTGTGCTGATGAGAGGCAAGTATTCTCTTCTTACAGAAGAGGTGAAGAACACTGTAGTTTGGTGGATGCTGTGTGGTTACACACCCCAGATGACCAGCAAGTTGCTGAAAATGATCTCATCATTGAACTAGTGACACTATTTCAACTATTCCTGGAGGCAAACGATGCTTCTGACTGGGAACGAACAGATGTATGCCCAAGGCTTGGATCCAAACACTCCAGGTGCTCCATGAAGGCAGCTCAGTTCAAAACCAACCTCTTTGGCAAGACAGCAGGACGCTGCAGTGCCACCACATCCCTGAGCACTTCCAGGCCCCTGCTACAGCAGAGCATCACCTTCTCACCATACCCTGCCCCTCTGACCTCATCCTTGGAGTGCAAACGGCAGCAGCCCTGCACAAATTCCTGTAAGCCATAAGGACACAATGGAGGCAGCAGCCGCAGCGTCATTCTGCTGAGAGCAGGTGGTCAAAGAGGGGGAGATGAACAAAACGGTTGTGCTCTGGTTGGGTTTTATCATTTTATCATTTTATGGTTGGGTGCCCGTTCCCAAAAAAAATCTGCTGAAGTCACTGAACAGCATTTATGTGCCCCATAACATGCACTGCTAGGTCACAGCCTGCAGCAGGCACTGGCACTGCCTGGACAAAGTGAGTTACTGGGGATGGCAGGGAGCATGGAGCACTTCTGTACCTTTGGCTTGCCCTTCCCATAATGAGGCAGAAGCGGCACTGCTAACAGAAACACAAAGACAACGTTTTGTGGCCAAGGAAAACTGTGTTTACAGTTTGTTTCAAATTCTCATCTACTGATTTTCTCACACTGAAATACAAGATTTATTCTCCCTACACGGAGGGTTTTTTTAAAGCAGATTAGGGTTCAGTTTGACAAGAAAGTTGGAAAAAAAAAAAAAAAAAGAGATTGTTGTTGGATGAAGTCTCAGATACAGTGCTTTGTCTGTGTAGCAGCTGAAATTGGTTGCATTGAAAAATGCGTAGAAAAAATGCTGGTAGATGATTCTGGCCTTCTTCAGGTAAGAGCATGGGGGATTTTTGGCTTCACAAGTGTGGAAGATGCTTCCCTTGCATTTTACCTGAAAGATACTCTGAGCTTTTCAGTGTTAAGTACCACATGCATTCCCCAGCTAGAAATAAAAGCAGATCCTGCCAGTGAGCTCATTGCCCCACAAAGCCACATATGTGAGGTTATTTCCTTCTCCCATTCTTGCTCCGTGAGATCTTTTTCAGGGAACAGGTCAAAGTAGAGAGCTTGCGTAGGGCTCTACAACCTGTTGCATACGCTTTCTCCCCCCATATCCTCTTACACTAAAGAATTTGAAACAATAGCTAGGAAAAAAAATGCCTGGAGTATTTCTAGAGTATCAACACAGCTACTCGGGTATCTCAGTGAAACAGAAGGGAATTAGGCTTGGATGAGCATCTATAGTGCAGCAGGAGACCTTACCACAGGGCTGGGCTGTTCTGGTGATTCAAATTCTGACAATTTATTGAAACTGATGGTATTTTTTTTTTTTGGCTGAGGCATTATTCTTCTTAATCTAGAGGAGGAGGCCAGGAGATAGCTGTGTCCATGAAGTCTGCAATGTCTGAATTCTGGTCTCCTCCTTAAACCAACAAACAAAAAACCTGTGTAAGAGGCATTTTCCTGCTACTGCTCTTTGGAGGGTAGAAAGCCAGTGGCCCTTGGAAGTAAAATGAGCTACTGAAGTTCAGTTTTGAGAGGAGAGGTGAGGGAAATGTCCTGTCCTAGCCCCTGAAAGTTGCCCTACATCTTGCCCATGCTGGCTGGACTAGACCGAGAAAGCTGCCAGTGAAGAAAGTGGATGGGGTGCGCTAGAAGTCCAGGAGGAGCAACACTCTGTAGTTCAGCAAACACGGGGAGGTCTTATGGTGGTTTCTAACATCCAAAAGCTCCCTGAAGGATATTAGTAAGGAAAAACAAAAACTGAAACAAAACTATGTCTTGCTTTGAAACTATTTCTACAGTTGTTGAGGATGGAGACTGAAGGTAAAAATACCCTTGCTGAACACATAAGTAATGATCTCTCCCTTGCTCCTTGTTCAGAGAAAGTTTCCTCCCTGTACAGCCTGTTGCTTACTCAGGGTGACCCTGACATGGAGCTATGAGGAAAAACAGCATTGGTTCTTGTGGCACTGATGCTCTGAGAGGTCCCCACAGCAGGGCATGCTGTTCTTCAAGCAGACATCAGTACTTCCCTACTGCTGCCACCTGGGCAAAACCAAGATCCTCAGAAAACATCTGAAAGGCAGGAGAAAGACAGGTTTTTCCCCCATGTGAGAACCTGCTAACATGTTTTACACAATTGTAAAACAGGTCTGAAAATAACTCACAGGAGGAAAGAAAAAAAGGCACCTTTCTGTGCTAGACCTGCACATCAAATACGCGCTTCCAGCTACTTCCTCTAGCAACTATTACAGTACCCCAGCATGTAGGAGGGGGTATAGCAGAGACAGACAACTGCACAAGTCAAATACTAACCACAGGAACTCATTAACTCCCCTGAATTACTCTAAGGGCAGCACACAAGCATCAGATCTGCCTGCAAGTTCCAGAAGCTGCCAGGCTGGTTTCTGTAAAGCTTACACTCAGGTATTCCCTTTTCTACCCAGTTACCTCTCCTCTCCACTGAATTTTCTAATACTGAAAAAAAAATCTTCCCGAAGCCTTTTTGCAAGAAGTCCTATTAAAGACGCATTCATCACGTTATGAGAACTTGCCGTATCAATGGTATGTCCAAAGTACCCGCGGGGGAATTGCTGAAGCAGAATGGAAGCCATGCTGTGAGAAGCGAGCCCAGTATTGCCTGTTAGCAAGGGCTGCTATACCTGAAGAAAAGGAAAACATTAGCGTAGGCTCAGACTCAACATTCCTCTTGAGTTAAATCACACTTACTGCGAGTTTTCTCCATGGGCAATAAAAAAAGCCCAAAATAAGCAGCCATAATGAGCAAGTGGCTTTACAAGCAAAACCCTCAAGATCCATGGAAGTGAACGCAGTTGACTGGGAAAAGAAACAGTTCCCTCATTTGTCAAACAAAGCTCTCTCCCCTTGTTTGTTGTCACTGCCAAGAGCTCTGACTTGCATTTTCTTCCACGTGATGGGGGGAGTTTGGTAGCTGTAATCCCCTTCATCCGGATGGCCTGTCAGAGCTTACAGGCATTCCTTAAAAATAGAGGCAACCTAATCCCGGTTCAGCTAATTTAATGGAAGTTTCTGCAAAATTGCATGGTTCTTTCAGACCTAACAGGCAATAATTCATGGCTGTGACATGAAATAGTTTGCTTCCTCTCTTGCCACTGGTTTCATAGACCATTCATTGCTCTGTGTTGATACAGGCTGTTGTTCTGCAGTTATCTGCATCTCTCCTCTTTCATTTGATGCTATTTTATTTGCAACTGAGGATGCCAATTCACATGCAGATCCCACTGGATTTACTACTGGTACCCTCTCGCACGGCGTGGTGGCCGTATGGCACTAACAGCTGAATGAGTGGGATGCAGCACCGTTCTCAAAGCATTACAGGTTCATACTCCCAACATAAACCAGTCAACTTCAAGTTGCACTACTAGTTGCAATAGCAGCTTTCATGAGAAAAAGGGAGCAGATAGACAGAAATTGTTTTATGTATCTGTCTGATCTGCTATATCCAAGTCAACATCTTATGTAATACAGCCTGAATTGGTCATCAGAAGAAAAAAAACAGGCTTTTGTTGTAGCTGCCAACCAAGTATCGTCTCTGAAGTGAGAAGATGCTTTGGGCTACAGCTATGCATTTCGCCAGCCCAGTGTCAAAAGACACCCACGTAACTGGTGCTGGCCTGCACACCTTCCTATTGCCCGTCTTCTGACTTTATCAATGACAAGTTATTGACGCGATGATAGCAGTGGTCTGTCCGACCAGCAGTATAAGTACTGAAGGTACGGCACGTGGCTTTTTGGCAAGTGGCTTATTTTTGGATGGAAGTATAACATCTATTGAAAGATGGAAACATTTTCATTAGATTCACTGATACAGTAGAAAAAAAAGCAGAAAAGCCTCAGGCATTCAAAGCAGTTACTGAAACCACACTCGATTCACATTGCTTCACCAGCAGCGTGCGCGTGTAGCCAGACACTGAAAATACCTGGCTTTTTGGGTTTGATTTCTCATCACTTCTAACGCACACACTAGCCTCTTAAAGAGACAGTGGTGAGGAATATTAACTGCACCTCTGCTTGGACAATGCTAAGAAAAAATGTCACGTTATACATAGCCTACTGTGCCGAAAAGCTCAGGCAACAGGTGCTGGAAAAAACAGCATCTGCTCAGCACTGGAGGGGCCCAGTTCCCCTACCCGCGTCTCAGCATACCGCCTGCTTTTTTGCTGCGCCGTCACTGCTCGCTGGTACGCTACGCTGCACCTTGGCTCCTACACTGACTGGAGCTCCGCTCTAGCAACAAGCACTCGTACTGCCAGTCGCTGTGGTTTTCCTCTGAAAAAGTACCAGAACAGTAACTTGGAGAATTTTGACACACAGAAAATGGTATTTGCTTGGATACTAAAAAAAAAAAAACCAAAACCAACCAACCAAATTTAACCCAACACTCTTTTGAAACGCCATTTGATAACCAGAGAGGGAAAACAATGAAAGACTTCAAGTTTTCATGTGTTTTATTTACAGGCCGCACAATACATTTTATATACAAATGGCTTAAAATAACAAAGAGTAAGCAAGCTGAAGCATAACAGTTTGATTATTTTAAATTAGGTTGCCTTGAAATAACTCCTGCAATAGTATTCTTCACCCTGATAAGCAAAAGTTAGTTCGATTTTAAGTCAACCCAAGGTCATTTCATTTTTAAATACAGAATTCAAATAAGTTTTCTGGTGATTCCTTATTTTCATGACACACTTCTGCATATATAGAACATCCCAAAACTAGAGGGAAATAGCCAAAATTTCCCCATGTAAAAAAAGAGTGTAACAGAATAGACTGGAGAAATGTTGCATGTAAAACACTTGCGTGTTTTATTAATGAACAGAAGAATGCAAGAAATACATCTGAGAATTTTCTCTCTTGGAAACAGAATTCACGGTCTGAGATCTAATTTGTCTGCAGACAAGAGGTATCCTATGTTACTTCAGTACTTCAGTTTTTGTCACACAATTATCTATTAAACTCATCCAACTGTAAACTTCACCAAAACTGAAACTGCCTCCTGCCCCAAGCAAAAGGAGAAGAGCACTCAAAACCATAAGAACTTACATTACAGCACTTATTGCCTCTGCTTCTAGAAAGCACCTTACACTACCATGGTATGGAGAAAATTGAACATAGACCATGTTTTATGGAAACATAAGAAAATATACAAGTTTGCCATTTCAAAATTACTTTTCCAAGAAATTATATTAACATTTAAGGATACATGTATTTTTACACCTCTTCCTTAACACTGCTCCTTCTGTTAAAGACAACAACTAGCGATCTGTGGTAAGAGCCGTTTCCTTTTCCTCTTCCTTTGGCTGATTTTAAGTATTGTAATAGTCTAAGCGTTTTAAGTCACGGTCATAGCAGTCCAGTCGTGCTCGCTTTCTTCCTCTTGGTATGGCTAAAGACCACTTAATATAAATAATGAAGTACTTGCTTACTTGATAGTCCATGATTACAGTATTTTGCTATGTTTATTTAGAAATACAAACACACAACACTTACTTTTTGATGTAGTGTCCAGGTCTCTGTAGCACACTTTGGAATTGCAGCACAGAAAATGTAAACCCAAAGGAACAGAGGGGTGGGGGGGGGTGGGGGGAGTAACAAAAGCCACGGCTCCACAGAAAAATAATGCTGTTTTCAGAATGTCTACTACAGCATCAAAAATGCAACAGCCACATGATGTAAAATGCCAAAGTAGGACAGTCACTTTGCCAAGTGAAAATTTGTTCAAAAGGGTAAAATGATGAACTGGCATAAGCACCTGGTCATGTGATTTAATTCAAAAGAAATTTTGACAAATAATACACAGGTCTGGTACAAATGAATGTGGACCTACAGTCCTCAGACCCGGCCATTCCCTGGCTGCTAACCCTGCCCAAATACAACTCCTAGGCCAGGGGAGCATGGTCATGGGGAGAAATCCTCCTGCAACACGCCCCAAAGCCTGCCCTGCAGAGGGAAGGCAGAGCTCCTCTATCTGCCCAGGAGGAATGGCTGCCAGCAAAAGGGCCAAGAAAATCCCCAGCTTGCAGAGAAGATCATCTCTTCAGAGTTATCAAATATGAAAATACATCAGCTTTCCCTCCAAACTATTCTGTCACTGTTGTCCCAGGCAAATAAGTGTTCAAAGTCCTTAACTGAATTTGGGGAAAAGTCAGTGTGCAGTATGCATCAGCCACAGTGTGCCAGCATTTTATTTCTGATTCATCTGGAAATCAACTGTCTGTTGCATCTCCTTTTCTCTCCTCATAGTCAGGATTACTTGTGCTGGGCATTTTTTCATGGTCAAAGACTGAAATCCATTTTGGTGGAACAATGCAACATCAGAGGACTGCCAGCCCATAAGGACACTGCACTGTTTTACACATGCAGAAGGGACTGACTTCTCTGCATTAAATGAGATGGAACTAAATGACTTGAAAATTTTCCTCTAAAAGGGAAGCAGTAGGAGACACGATGTCTTCCTTGCATTTTTGTACTGGAGGTCAAATCATTTAGTCCTCTGAGATCTACCTTCCATTTGAACTTACCTGCTTTTTTAGCGAACTATCACCTGCAGTGATATCTGAAGTGCAGTAGAGTAACACCAGACTGCACATTTTTAGTGAAAACAACTGCCTAAGAGCTTTGAAAGCTTTTTGCTTATTTCTGAAAAAAAAAGCCATCTGTGTGTATCACTGTGGGATTTTTTTTTTTTTTTTAAGATGAGTCAACAAAAAGCCTTAGCTGACACTGTCCATATCTAAATGACACTAATGAATTTTGCCTTTAAAATTTTACTAGCAGAAAAATGCTATGGGGATGTCCTTACTCAAGGAGAACTAACCAATGCACTGTCGTTCACACATGCTGCTTTCGTTTTTCTTAAGCACAGACTATTCAGGTCGTAAGTATTTGTTTCTGACCGGGCGGCTTTTATTTTCAGATCGCAGGATTTTCTACTGTGTCCAGTGAAGGCCAGACTTACAGGGACATCGTAAGCAGCATGACTCTTTCTCCATTTCTCATTGCCAGATCCTCAAATGCTACGTAGTTAGTGAAGTGAGTTTCTCCATGCTCCACAATGTGGTAGTTAGCAACCTATGAACTAGGATTTTCAATTAAAACAAAACAAAACACCAACAACTTTGGCTTCTATTCTGAAAATCCAAAAAGTCACTGACAAGAATACATTTGTAATAGTGTAAGTAGAAATTTTACTTTTTAAAAAGTAATAATTAACACTCAGTTACATAAGGTACCGATTTGTCAACTGGATAATCAGTTGGAAAATTGTTTCCAATATGGGCTTTAAAACATTCTTTTACGTACATGCAAAATATAACCATACCTCCTCTCTGCAGGAGAGAGACAACTTGTTGTCAAAGAAAAAAAAAAAACATACATGCTGGAAGCTGTAATTAATATGAGGAGTGGCTCTTGGTAAGAGTTTTAACTACAGTCATTTTATCAGTTGTTCAGAGAGACTCAATTCCAATATTAAACTGTTCTGTGGAATAGCAGATTAAAAAAAAAAAAATAATCGATTAATTGGCACAATCACAAGGTTACAGAGAATTAGAACTAGTGTCAAACGTCTTACTGTTGCTTTAAATACTGGTCATTTTTCCTTTGGTTACTTCCTATAATGCAGTACTTGTGGTAAAAAGAAGACAGTGTCAGCTTTTCACACAAAGTAAAGTAATTACTGCTGTTGACATTTAAGAGAAAAAAACTATTTAATCACTTGGTAAGGACATATGAACTATAGTTTATTTGGCAGAGGAACTAAAACACGTAACTACAACTCCAAGAGGGAGCTGAGGAAAAACTACACTCTTCATTCTTCTCCTCATTTTTATAATTTCTCATGAAGTTCAATTTCAAAATTATTATTTCATCAAGATAAGATAGGTCTCTAAATAACTGGCCCACCTGAAGTAAACAGCACAAGGGTATGACCTATTTGAGTTGCCTATTATTATCTGAATTTTTATGTTAACTAACTAGGTTTAGGTATTATTTTCATCTCACTCTATAAAGTACTTCCAAATTTTTGCAGACCTTAAGCTTAAATGTTAAG
Source organism: Tetrax tetrax (assembly GCA_009806455.1). Lineage (NCBI taxonomy): Eukaryota > Metazoa > Chordata > Aves > Otidiformes > Otididae > Tetrax > Tetrax tetrax. Next base: position 46,113 of record WHYT01015568.1, on the reverse strand, counting down.
GCACTTACCATTCAAGTAAAACAGTTTTTATATAAACAAGCCTGGGAGATGGAGAGAACATTTCACCAGAACATCCATTCTTTTTTTTTTTTTCCTTAAAAGAAAAAAAAAAAAAAAAAAAAAACCAAAAACATTGACCAAATATTTATAAAATTTTGCATCAAGAGAAAGGTTGTGTTTTATTATCTGAAATGAGCACAAAGTACACCTTCCACAATAACACTGAAAGCAGTGCAAAGACTGACAGTGACCTTTGACTAAAGGTAGTTCTGTAAAAAGAAAAATACCAAATAAATCAGTGCCCTGCTTTGATTGTTGTAAAATTTTTTTTACATAAAAGTTGGTCCAAACTTACAAAAAAAGCACAAATGTGCATAGTTCAGAAGATCTGAAAGAGTGCCATAAAAAGCTGATGTCCCTAAATTTAGCATCCACTTAAAACTGCCAAAATACAAAATAAAATTCAGAACTAGAGTTTGTGAACATGTACAATCAATTTATCTAGTTTTCAGACAGCATGAGTTTTAAGCATTTTAATTTTTCCTACTGTATGCAAGACCCTTTTCCACATAAAAATAAAGCTGTTGAATTAACATTATTCAAGTCTGTTGAACTGCTGCTTTAAACTGCAGCTTGGGAAAAAAAAAAAAGTTTTTCCAGATAAAAATGATGTGCCTGAGGAAAAACAGATACTCAATATGGTAATCCTCTGCCTCGCCCTCTCACTGTGGATGTGTTAATGTGTCCCCTGTATCCTTGGGAATAGCCAGGTCCTTGGGCAGGAGAAGTCCAAGTCTGTCCATGCATGTGGCTGATGCCACTGGGATTTTCCTGTAAGTTACTTCCATAGCTATAGTTGTGCATCTTTGTGGGCAAAGAGTGCGTATTCTCTGGCCCCGCAGAAGTGTCACTGCTACTCCCCAGAACCGGGATTGGGCCGTGGCTGTACTCAAACCTATGGTCTTTATCTCCACTAAACAGCATGGGGCCAGCATTGAGGTAAACGTCTCCATAACCAGTTACTGAGCTGGGAAAGGATTCTGAAAAGGCTGACGGAGGAGGGGCACCACCAGAGTGAGATGAAGCGGTACTGTAGTTATCCAAAGACTGAATATCTGAGTTTCCAAGGAAGCTCCTCCTTTCTAATGCTCCTGCTGATCCGCTTCCTATTCCATCGCTACTGCCGTAATGGGCAGATGAGAAGGAGGATGATCCAAAGTTATCCTTGTAGTCTGGGCCTGTTACGTAGGAGTCTCTAGCTTGATAATCCACGCTTGTTTGTACTGGCTCCTCTGTTGTCGCCTGAGCTTGATGCTGAGCAAGCAGCTGCAGAAGAGCTGCTTTCACTCCTGCATGAGGATCTGTTCCTGAAGAGTTAGTTATAGGCAAATGCTGGTTCTCTGTCCGATAATCAAGGTCTTCATCAGTGAGAGGCGGAGGCTCTGGTGGCTCTGGGGGACGCTGGTCTGGAGGCAAGATCCGAGGGCGTTCTTGTTCAGGTGTTCGATTTAGAAGCCTCATCTCGGACTGCCTAACCAAATCCTCTTGACCTAAGCAGATGAAAAAGAAAAGTTCTGGAATAAAAATATACAATAACAATACCAGACAGGAAAGAACTCTTTCCTGGAACAACACAGAGGTTTGTTACTTCAATTCTCATTAACATATTTGTTAAATGGACTGGTAGTTGGACAGATTATTTTGGAGAAGGCAACAGCTCATTTGCCTCAGGAGGGTGATGCATGTTTCTCCTCAAAGATTACTAGGCAAGCAGTTAAACAGTACATTGTCTTAAAAAAAAAAAATAGACCAAATCAAAACCTCAAGCAATACATAAACACTAGAAAATTCAAAGAGGGATCAGAAAAGATTTGCAGATAGGGATAAAAGTCTCAAACAAAAGGCCATCCTTATCAAGGAACAGCAAAGCTTAAGCTTAAAAAAAGCAAGAACAAAAAAAAAACCCACTACCCAAAAAAACCTTAAAAAACATTCCAAACCACTTCAGAATATTTCTTTCAACAGCTGCAAACACCACAGAGCAATACATAAACCACTATATAATGAAACTGAAATAGCAATCCAAAAAGAACAACAGAGCTCTAAATTTTAAGACGACTAAGGAAGCCACTACCATACCCCAATGGAATTCTTCAACCATGTGCGTTAGTGACAGTTACGGGTAACCACTTGCAGAATTTAACACTAAGAATTTTCTCTAGTTAGCATTAAAACCAAAAATAAAATAACCTCTCCTCAAACTAGGCTTTACCTAAACACACATTCAAAACTGGCAAATTCAATCTACAAATCTGCTACAGAAGACTGTCTTCTCCATCACAAACACCAGTAAGAAAACCCCAAACCCCCAGAAATAACAATCAGCGTAACTGCTTCATCAGAAATACTATCAGCACTTGTTTACCTCTTAGCGTGGGGATCATCTTTTGCTCTGTCTGCATGGCACCTGTTACAGTAAGAAATAAATTCTATGATGCAGACTTAAAATGTGACAAAACCAATTTAATCATCTCTCCTATACTCACACAGACTCATATGGTTAACATGTTAACTCTTTATCCCCAAACTATTAGGTGTCTGCTGCTCAAGGTATCTGTCAGTTAGCAATAAGACCTTCAGTACCTGCAGACGTGTATAACGACTTGATCAGATGTGGGTAGCCAGGTGCTGGAGACTCCACGTCGTCCCGGCTGACAGACGCAGGAGTGGTGGGCTCTGGAGGCTGCCTGAGTTGTAATGACATTTCATTTCCTGATCCGTTTTCCTTCTCCTCCAACACAAAATCTTTTTGTTTTGTTTGCTGAGCCTTTATTAACTGAGACAACAGAACAGCAAACGCACTCTGCACAGCTGCCTGGGCAGCATCAGTCTCAACTTTAGGCTGACTCAGCTGAGCAGGTGGTACAGGAGGCTGCGTGACGGTCGGCTGTTTTAGAGGCTCCTGTTCCAGTGGTGGTGGCGGAGGCGGCGGCGGCTGCTGCTGTTGTTCTGACTGTTTTTCACCTGCTGACAAAATTCCAGCAGGAAGATTTATTTTATTTAGTTGCTGCTGAGTCTCTGGGTTTACCTTAATATTCAACACTTGGGCAAACTGTGCCAAACTAACACTTGTTTTAGACTGTAGCAGGTTTAGCAGGATTGCCACTTCATTCTGGTTTAACTGCTGTCCAGTGCTTGTTTTTGCTAAAGACAAAAAAGGTAGTTTTAAGTATTATTTAGAACTGGCATATTTCAGAAACTCAAAAGTAAGACTAATCTAGCATGGCTGACACAACTGGCAAAGCATGGGTTTTGACAACACAGAAATGGAATGCTTTTACGTATTAACTGCCTTTGGGGGAGTATCTATAGGAAATGGAAAAGTAAGATCCAGTATAACGAAAGTGATTTCCAAGAGGTGCGCACACACCCTTAGACAGATGAGAAACATCAAGCTGGAGCTCAATTTTTCACAATACAATTAAGCTCAGGCTTAAGGCCACCTGCTTTAAGCAGCTGTAAGATTTCCAATCCCCGCAAAATTTCCTATCTTTGACATATCACATTCCTCTGTTAAAAAGTGGCCATCTGCAAAATGCATTTCCAGTTATGTTCTGGCCCATTCTAATTCAGCATCTGGATTCTAACACCTGCTCAAGTGACCAGGCTCTAGGTGGCCCAGGAGCTAGCAGTATTAAATGCAAAAGCAAGTGCTGAGTTAGAAGTCAATCACTGAGTAGCAGGAAAATGCAAGTTTCTGATGATAAACAATTTCTTCAATAAAATGGAGTTTGCCACAAATAAGAGGAGTTTATGATGATGCAGGGGAATATGAATAAGGAAGTCAGGATATCAAGTAGTTTCTTAGTTTCAAACATCCACTGTGGTAGTTTATTTTGAAAGGAGAAGTGAAGCAGCATGGATTTCAACATGCCCTATGAGTAGATGACTTCGAGAATAAAGCATTACATTTTTAAAAATGTGTGTGTGTGACTGTGCTGGCAGAGCCCTGAATCTTTTAAATCCAGATCAACACAACCACATTCTGTCCTCTCCTATTCTTGTCACTCTGCTAATTTACTAATATTAATTCATAGCAGATTCAAAGTCATGCCTGAAAAAATGGTCACATACACAAAAATATAAAGTATTTTGCCTTGCAAGGCGAGGAGCAGCACAGCTGCCAAGTGCTGCAAAACCCACAATCCACTACTATACTTGTGCATGTGCACCAGGATACAAGCAGCCCTTGGAACCTACTCAGGCAGGATCCAGGAACTTCAACAATTTTATATATTTATATAAATACAAAAATAAAATAACCTTTTATTTGGCAATACAGAAAAAAACCCATAATTCCTAATGCCTTGTAGTGCTAGCTCTCACTCAGATGTTACACTTAACTGTAACAGTCGATTTTGTAACATCTGAGTGTTGCTCAACACTTAAACTTCTCCCAGATTCTCTGTGAAAATGAGCAGAAAAATGCAAAATGAGGGAACTGATCTACCTATTCCATACTCTCTGATTAGTTTCAAGTCCATTCCAAGAATAAACTGTATTCTGGGAAATCTGGCAGTTTCTACCAAAACAGAATTATTGAGCTCTACATAGCTCCTGTCAAATTGTAAGCTGCAATAACCAGGGGTCCTATTAATGAATTAGAACATTAGGAATTGATTCGAGGCGTTCTTCTTGTTTTGAGGTGCTTAGAAACAAATGCAACAGTTTTGTTTAAAGCATGCATTTGTACATGGAGTTCTTTAGTGTGCCTTATTGATGGTATTATCTAAGATGCCTTATGGCTTCCAGAAGTGTTTTGCTTAATACAGAAAAAACCTCTATGCTGAATGCTCCACTGAAAATTAAATTGTCTTCTTTTCCACCTAGATATATTTTCCTATGTACCTATGGGGAAACAGAAATATAGGTCTGAATAATTCCTTCTCTATTTGTTTAGTTTATTTTGGATGGTTAGTATTAATGACTAATAAATATAGTAGTCTCTCATTGGGCTATCTGTTATAAAAGCACAAAGAAAATAACTACTTTGGACTCTTCTATATAGCTCGCATTTGCAGGGGCAAAAAATTTTAAAGGCTACAGAAAATGTTTGAAAATGCTGCCAAAACTTTAACCTAAACATACGGAGTGGCAGAAGTTAAAAGCTGGCTTACAGTAAGAAACAGGATGAACAGGAGCAAAAGGCAATGATTTGCAATAAAATACAATCAAAAGAACTATCTTCTCTATATCTTTGCACAGTATTTGGAGGTCTGCTTTATTGTTAAATGACGAGTTGATTCAGGATGGTTAGTATTAAAGAATTTGCAGACCCTGTGAATGCATTTACTGTTTTTCTTCAGCTGAACTCCTGTATCAATACTGTAGAATTTATGGTCACTTTGCACAATCAAAAATGGCCTAAATTAAACTTATCAGGTATCCATTTGGTATTGTTACTCTGTACATTTCTACATATTATGAGGGAACTATCACCAAACTGTTGAGTATGTATCTCAAATGGTGTCCACATAGCAAACCCTTACTTTACTTCTTTATATTATATACTCTCATAAAATTGGTCTCCAAGCAAAATACTTCAGTTAAGTTTCACAATTAATGGCTGCGAATCTACAGGGGTAGCTATTTCTCGTTGGGAGGTGGGGAAGAGGTTTGTTTTTTTTTTTTTTTGTTTTTTTTTTTTTTTTTACAAGTTAGTTCAGCCTGGTGATCAGTTTACCAATACCAATAAAGCTCCTCCAATCTATGGAGATCATAAGGAACTTAGAGCAGCAACTGGCTTGTGGGATGACAGAAGAATTACAGATGAGCAAGAGATAAAATCTCTGAAAATACAGAGCAATGTAGTTGCTCTGACCAGACTGAAAAATTAAGTAAAACTTAAAAGGAACACCTAGTTTCCAAAATCAAAGGTAAATCTTGTAACAAAGATTTAACTTACAATACTGTTCCTCCCTCAAGAATCCAGGAGACGTCAGTACTCTGAAAGTGACATCTAAAATTTCTAGAGCTGCAATCCAACTAGAAGGTAATTATAAAAACCGAAAATATTACTGACCAAGTGCTACACTAGAGTTGCCCTGAGTTTTGAGTTGGGAAGAAGTTTGCATGCCTTGTGGGGTGTTGGTTCTGCTCTCATCCATGCCTAGAGACAGATCCTTCCTAGCGACTTTAGTTGCTGTTGAGTCATCAGTCATGCCCATCTGCTTCTGTCTTCTGCGTTTCTTACTCCACAGCTCGTGGCAATCCTGCCACAAAGGAAGGCTGCGAAGAATTATTAGAGATAATCAGTTTTATCTCAGAATACATTTTTTTTTTAAAAATTTTTAACTAGGTTGGTAAAATAAATGCTCAGATTATACATGTAATGTAACATCCCACAGATAATGGAAATACTGAGACAAGCAGTAAAAATACGGCCTTCTGTTTTCCTATTACATATTAATAACTGTCTGAGCAGTTTCCTCACCCAGGAACACAGGAAAATTAGGTGACAGATTACAAAGAGCCACCAGAAAGGCAATTATGACAACTGCTTCCCTATTCTCTCCCTTCACATACTAGGTCAAAGACCTGCCAAGTATTTAGTCAAAAACAACTGTAAGCATCAAGAACTCATTGTGAGAAGTAACCTAAAGTCCTTGTAATCACCACTGTCACTTTCTTTAAATGAATGGCTGTTTCTTCCCAAAGCAGAACTTCAGTCTTTCAAGAAAACAGTCAACACATTCCTGCGCATACTCTTGTCAGAAGTCAGTTGGGTTCCTCTTAATTTTTAAAAGGACACCAACAATTAGTTTGTTTTGAATTTCCATATATCAGCTTCTAGAATGGATGCACTACCAAGCCCCTGAAAAAAAACAAATTTCTTCCCATTCACTTACTTTAAAATGCATATAAGCAACATGCTGTACAAGTGGTTCTGAGATTTTAGTGAATAGTCTAAGACTGCTGATGACTGATATTCAGGCAATGAAACCTCTTAGCCTCAAATATCAGAAGCATTAGTGACAACCATGTGTATGTAACAGGTACATCTCAAAAGATTTTTAATAAAATTCTTAGATAAAACTCAAACATTTTTCCCAGTTGGTGACTAATTAAAAAGAACTCAGAACAGGCTGCCTTGAAGGTACAATTTACTCAAACAATATTAAATGTTCTCTGTTCTGACAGCTGTCTTGAGGGAAGAATAAAACCTGCAGATTCTGTAATACCTTTTCATTGTTTTCCTCAGAGCCTGATTTAAATTACAATTAAGTCACTTCAAAAACCCTACTGGACACTGCAATATATTTCCTCTTAGAGAAACGGATACAAAAAAAACCCCAACCCTGCACAAGGTATTACACTTCTGCCTGTAAAACCAAGAATCTCATCTGGCACAAGGAAGGATTCACGGTATTTCACTAACTCTCAGGTACCTCTGCAGAATTCTATACGCAGTGTCATTTTACCATTAAAGGAGGCAATTCAGATTCATGGAGGACCTCAAAACCCTTGGAAAAAGTAGACACTGATAAACAGAGATAAAAGGGAAATTGTGGTTTTTCAACATTAGAAACATTCATATAAAAGTATTTCTTTTAAAGGCACTAATTTGGTAACTAGTTCTAGGGATAACAAAGGAAATGGTTCTCACAACCCTTGCTATCATGGTGTTAGAGCCACCCAGCTGCGAAACCATTTTAGTGCAGAATCACCATCAAACAACTGTATGCATCAACATTTTTGTTCTACCGCCATCTACTTTAACTGAAACACAATAAGCTTAATCAAATCGGTGCACGTTCACATTTCGTAGAGGTAAGGACCACTAAGAACGGAAATTACTTACTCTGGAGGAGGCATTTTAGATGGTTCCACATCTCGCAGAAACTCGCACTGAAGAGCCTGTTCGGCTGTGCAGCGCTTGCTGGGATCCAGAGCAAGCATATAATCAAACAAGTCTAATGCAGCTGGTGGGATGCTACAAAAGAGCAAAATGGAGAAAAGCATCACTTTTTTTTTTAATCACACACTTCTGTGCAAAATTTTAATAAACACATCCCTTCCAAAGTAACTGACCATTAAGTCCTCAAGTAACTTCATCCTAAGAAAACCCACTTATAACTTTAGCTTGGTAGTAAGAGGCAGAGATAAACTTCATCTTTTATTACACGTGCAAGCATATAACCCAAGCTTTCTTTACTTTGTGTGGTTTAATTGCTTGAATCATTGTCTTCACAAAAAAAACCCCAAACCCTACCCTTATTAAGTCAAGACCATATTGTTACTTTACACTTTGGAATTTAGCACTCGAGGAGCTGCAGTTTTGATTGGTCCACAGACAATAATTTGATTGCTTTAAAGATAGACATCTCATTGGTATGAACAGGATGATACATTTCTCCTAAACCCCACAGTGACTGAAGGGAGGGAATGAACCCTTTAAAATAATCTTACAGCTGTTTTCCATAACTTTCACGTGTGATATTTGCACAAAACTAGTCCACTGGTAGTACTTTAGAATACACGGTTCAGATAACTCCTCTGTGTTGAACGAATTTATGACCCAAAAGACTATAATGTTAACCAGACTACATATTTAGCTGTAGCCAGTTGTCCTAATAAAAACCAATTAAGTACTCTGAGTTGTTTTTTTGGACAGGGACAACAAGCAGGTGTACCAATCATGGAAAACAAATGTTTCCTTAGGTGAAAGCTGACAGGTGGCTGAAGTTTTAGGGCCTTCTTGACGCTCCTATTAAATAAGGGTTAATACAAGCTCTGTGACTGTCATGGGAAGGATAAGAACCCAAAGCCATTTTTCTTTACACTTAATCTATGTTCATTCTCCAGAAAATAGTCAAGTTCGTAAAGTCTCCAGGAAAACTTAATGCTATTGCAGTTGACTAAACTAATTCTTCATCCTTACAAAGCAAACTCTTCTCTCAGTTTTCGACGGTACTGCTTCTTTGGTTTCATTGTGTTGAAATAAGCTAGTTTTATAACATCAGGCCACACTGCTGGACAAGGACTCCCGCAAATTCGGCTGTACCAAAAAGAAGGGAAAAAAAGGGTATAAGATCCAAAGCCACAAGTGAACATAGCTGTCACTTTATTCTTGCATGTACAGTGAACACAAAAATAATTTTTAATTTTAATTTTCAGGTTCTTTTAGCTAAAATTTCTCTACTGTCCAATGCCCAACACTATTAAATAATGGTGAATTGTCTATGAAAGGTAATCACTCTGCAGAGACTAAACTTACCTTAAGTAGTCCACTGTTTCTGCCTCACTCCACCCCAGGCATCCTCCACACAAATGTTTTGAAAATCTTAACCAACTATGTCTGGACAGTACTACAGGTATTTGACTTGGAGAACTGGATATCCTAGTTTTAGAGTGCTAATTAAATTTTATGTACTTAGCTCCCAATGCCTGTAAAGTAAGACACACCAAATGGCTGAAAAAGCACATTTCCCTGACAAATTTAAGACTAAAGAGAATTTAGTGGACATGGAAGCATAAGGGGAAAAGAAAAATCTCAGTAAAGCATAAGCAACATCCAACCACTAGAAAACCTGTGTATTTTTTACTTCAGTTACGAGTTTTATGTCTCAAGCCTCATCTACCTCCACAAATGAAGTTGCCCACCATCTTATTCCTCCCCCTCCATCCCCATCCATTTTGTCCAGCTGAGGATGGCTAAGCATAGGTTGACCTCCACTACACTTTGAGAGGAATTAGAGAGGCATTTTACCATACAAACAAGGTTTCAAACTTGGGCAGGCAGTTACAAAAGGACATTTTGCAAATACTTTTCCCTAGGTCACCCCTTCACCCCTCTCATTTATTAAACAATTAGTTTAAGAAATCTAAGGATTAGTTATGCCCCCAATGCTACACAAACCAATATGACTTTATGCTGGTTGGGGTATGTAACTTTCAGGAGGGAAAAGAAAAAATAATAAATCTATCATTTCCTATCAATCAGAATTTGCTTCAGCTCTATCTTTGAACATTAAGGTTATAAAGGATAAATGTAGAACTGTTGACTGTAATATGATGGTGGCAGAGTTGTTGATAAAGTTGATGTATTACATTTAAACAGCTAAAAATGCATAGTATTGGTGAAGAGGAAAAATGAGCTACAAATAGGAGCTTCCAGAAGGAAATTGCAAAATTTTCATTTGCTGTACCAGAGGTACAACACAAAGAGAAAAAACTTCAAAAGACAGCACGGTGACACGCTTCAATGCCATCTAGTGCTCAAAAGTAAAAATTTCCCAACTCACATGTTTAATTCTGCTTCTGAGAATGACCATAGATATACACTTCATATCTCCTGAAAACGTTGTTTTTCCAGGCCAACTAACAACACATTACACAGAAACATGCTACTGTTTAATCTGTTTTGAAAAATATCTCAATATGTAACTCGATATTTTTTATTCATTTAATTTTAAAAATAATGTTGACCATTTACTGTTCAGGTTCTGTAAGTTCTCACTGTCTTTTCCCCTTGTTTCTAGGAAGAGGACCTCTCCCCACTTACAAGGTCAATTATGATATCAGAATCAAAAACAATTTTTACTTGCTGAATAAAGGGGAGGGGGGGGAAGTCTGGTTCCACTGATTTATATACATATCATTCTATGATTTATTGAGATAAGAAAGGAAACAGAATTTTTACCTCTATAAAGTGTCTGACAGTTTGTAAGGGAACAGAAATATTCCCACAAAAATAATAAAGCCCAGGTGTGTTTGTAGAAGGCTTGAAACAAGAACTCAAGGCCAGTAGCATGCCAAGCACGTACTCCTCCCAAATCCCACTTGTCCTTATTATTGTCCACGTTTTAGTTTTGATTTGCTGCAAGTAAGTTGTAACATCGTCTTAAAAAAATAACGGGCATTTTGACTGCTCTCCCTCTACAACTTCAGTTACAGGCAACTCCAGCTGCTCTACAAAAAACCCCTCTTACTAGTCAACTGTACATGGCTAGGACCACAGAATACTCACAAAAAAACCCTTCTCCATGTCTAAGCAAAAGTTACTTGCTTTACATGCCCCTAAAACCACTTAGATCTCAGGGTGATAACTGAGTACTTGTAAATGTTCGCAGCACTTTATCTCAGACTTTAACACTAACAGAAGAAACTTGACAGTTTATGAGGCACCTGCTATGTGGTACTGCTTGCAAGTTACCTTATAAGTTCCAGTTGAGCAAGTTCTTGATTTGCTTGAAATATTGGCTTTTTTGTAAAAAGTTCACCCAGGATGCAGCTGTAAAACAGTTTTGCACAATTCTATCATTAGGGCTTTTCAATATAGATTAATAGAAACAGTTATTATTAGCTTGTTTTTATGCTTGCTACACTTCTGTACCGAACTCTTACCCACAACTCCAGACATCAATAGCTGGCGTGTATCTTTCTTCTCCAAGCAGAAGTTCAGGAGGCCGATACCATAATGTAATAACTTTGTTGGTATATGGTCGGCTGTTGGGGGGAGGAAAAAAAAGAGAGGACTATCATTTTACTATGATCTAATTTCTGAAAAACTCTGAGGACTTTACTTCTGTGGTGCTGTTTAGGAACAGTACAATCTTCCACTCCCTTTTCCTAATTTTAGTCCTGTAAAGCTGCAACTGCACAAAACCAAACGCAACTGTCCGACCAAGGCTATCAGACAGACTGAAGACAAACAATAATCCCATAGCCATCTCGAAGCTCTATGTATCTTGTATCTCAATTATTATGCAGATAGCAATAGTGTATACTTAATACATTGCTAGTCATTTCAGGAGAAGGATCTGCTTAGATAAAACCACTAATTTCTGGGCAACTATTGATTATTAGAATACTGAATATCAGACCTCTACAAGCATTTTGAAAAGAAAAAAAAAAGTCAATTTCTGCTCTGTAGTAGGAACAAAAGAGACAAAGCCTTTTTCTTGTACTACATCCTTCAACAATTTTGATTTTAAGGCTCGGAGTGCTTCCAATCTCTTCCTATATTTCACAACATCTTGAATTTTCTACAGCTCTAACCAGAAGATTTGGTCACTGGGAATAACCCTTTTCATCCTCACACTAAAGCATGGATTTCCACTATCCTAGACACATTTTTTTTTTTTTTGTGGACAGGTTGAGATACAGCAGTATCAATTCAGAATGGAAGGCAGAAAACAGACATTAGGTTTTGGTTTTGTTTCAATCAACGTGTCTTAAAAGTGATCCCAAAATTCATTCAGTTTTAATAATTCACTCTTACCAACACTACGTAACTCCAAATAGAAAGCAGAGTAACATTAACTGTGGGGTTTGAACAATCGTAGCAGAAAGTCTAAAAAGCTCTTATAACATACTCACTGGTACAGGTCATTTCTGCAAAATCACCCGAGTCTTTTTTTCATTAAGAAACTCCTCAATTAATTTTTAACATGTAGTACATTTTTGGAAACAATGCCATCATTTATCATATTTATTTCTGAAGCAAGCATTCCTCTATGAAATGTTTACAAGGTATAGACTTTCTCTACAGATACATCACTCATATATATTAGTATATGGTGCTTTTTATTTGAACAGATGTTTTCTTACACAATCTGTCATATCTCCTACTCCAAACATATTAAATCCACCAAAATAACATTGAAAGGAGCACAAGTACAACAACCAATGGGAATTTACTTAAATTTTTATTTCCTCACCATTATGCTCCTGCTGAATTCTGTACTCTTTTGAAAAGTATATAATTCTAAACAACAGTAAACCAAATGTAAAATACATTAATTTAAAGCAGCAGCTATTATACACTTGTTGGTATACATTAATTACATCTGTTACTGCAGGTCAGAAACTACTCAGAAGGGAAATGAATGAGAAAAAAATTCTTAAAAATGTGCTAATGAGATTCTAATTATCCTCCCAAGTTCAACTGGCAATTCTATTAGCTAGCATAATTACATTTTAATCTTGGTTTCTTTATGTATAATGGCATAACAATGTTGCTGTTTGATGTATAGTAAAATCTGTTATTAGCATTATAAATACACCGAATTTTCAATTGTCCAATTCTTAATGAACATTGGTTTTACAAACAAAATTTAAATTAATTTAAAAACAGATATTAAAAAACTCACGGCAAACCAGAGGACAAAAAAAATAGGTCTGTTTGATACCATCCTACCTTCTTATTTTAACATACATCAATCTCTTTTATTATAAGTACATCCAAGCCAAAAATTAATTACCCAGCAGCTGCTTAAGATTATCTTACCCTGCTACTATACTCAACAGTTTTCATAACTGCACATAGGCATATGTTCCTGAAATAACAGCTCAGAAGACAGTGAAACTAATGCTATCAGGTTCAACAACAAGCTCAGAGCTCTGTGAGAAAACAATAAACTCACAAAGCTAACATTACAGACATTATTTCCCAAATTAGGCACGCAGTAATCAAAGTAAGCTCCGATGGCTCATACTCTCTACATCCAACCACCCAACATACATACTAGTGCAATGAACATTCAGTCTGAATTTTGAAAATCCAGTTCTACATGACAAACACATGACATTACAATATAAATATTGAAGTTCTTAATCATAAAAACTGTGCACCTGTTTCCTGGAGTGCAAGCATAATAAAGCCAAGAACAACAGAAGCATAAGTCGAAAGAAGTTTCAGAATAACTTTTATTTAAACTTGTATCTCAGTTTCCAGCAGATTCAACAGCACTGACTGCCTGAAGAATACAGTGAACCTCTGAACCTCTTCAAATTTAAGGTTAAATCTTATACAAAAGTAATGCTTTTTGAAAAGAAAATGAATACTAATTTGTGTCAGAAAAAAATTCCACTTTTCCTAAATAAACTTTTCCTAGGTACATGAACAAAAATAATATGCTCTACGTTTACAGGATCAGAAACTAGTAAAAACCTACATAATGATGCAACCTACTTAGGACTGCAACTCTTCACTTCAAGTAAATATATATGGCCGCTCTCTACAGTTATTTATCTGGAAAAGCAATCTTATTTATCTTGAAACAGCAACACACTTGCACAAAGAGAGATTTATGGTTCTAGGCAGTGCAGGACAGAATACACATCTTTCCATTTCCTAAGCAATTACTTGAATTGCAATGCAATAACATCTCCTCTAAACAAAACAGTCTTCTGGCCCTCATAATAGTTAGACTTATGCAAAAAGGTTAAACTTCTGAATGCTTTTTCACAGTATAATTGTATCTTACCTTTCTTCTGAGTTGTACAGCCGAGCAAGCCCAAAATCTGCAAGCTTTATCTGCCCTCTGGTGGAAAAAGCAAAGAATTATTCAGCAATTAATCTTGTTAGATTTCCTCAAAAAAAAATCAGGTGAAGTGTCAGATTTTGAGACAGCTGCAACTGAACTTCACCAAAACACATTAATGAGGAGGCAATGCCTTACAATCTATGTATCTCTTCAGTAAACAAATACACAAACTTACTGAATAGCAAAGATAAGTAAGCAAACTAGGTACACTCATCAAATGGCATTTACATCATCACGTTAGTCAAAATTGAGGTGTATACTGTGAAGTACACACCTGCAGTAACTCTGCAGGAAGAAAACTGAGGGAGGAAACTGCTGTTTTTCTCATAAGCATTTGTACAACAAACAACTATCAGCAGTCATACTTCTAGAAGGCCATCAAAGCTCTGTTCTGCTCTTGTAAAGTTTAAATAGTCTTTAAATCAGGGTGACAGACCAGATAAGAGCTTCTATTTTTTACCAGCAGCCAGCTTGCTGAATGACACAACTCCTAACCCCTTCTTGAGTTTTCCCATATATGAAGAGAAGAGTAGAAGACATAGACCTCTTGTCTAGCAGTTTCCATGACTAAAAAGCACTGCTCAATGACCAGAAGACCCCACCATCTGTAAAGTCTGGATGATTTAAACAGAAAGCTATCTGCAAGCTTCTCTAATACATAAAATTGAATGTTGGAATGTTACATGGAGTTTTTGTTTTTCTGTACTTATGAGCTTTTAAAACTCTTGTCACTTTCAAATACATGCAACATTTCAAATAAATGTTATTTTATCAAATTAGGGCAAGACTTGCTGATATATGTAAGAACGACCATTTTGTGATAATAAAATATTCAAGTCATAGTTTCCATTCCATTTTTGCCCATCAGATGTGTGCTTGGAATTGCTGTAACACTTGGAGAATCCCCATAAACAAAGATGTGTTCCCCTCAGCTTATATGCTTTTTTCTCAGAGGGCATATTTGTGGAAGATCAATGAATTTTTGAGCAAAGACATTTAAGTTGCGTATCTAAGAAATATAATCCACGTGTTTGGCTTCAGGCTGTACCTAGTAATAGGGTTTTAGAAACACTGGCTTAAAATTATTCAGATTAATGATAATAATCTTCTTCCAGTGGAAATATCTAAGGATGCTAAAAAAATACCCTAGGGGAAAAAACTCCGTATCCTGGATTGGAGAGCGCCACAGTACAACAGAAAGCTTCACCTCTACCCTAATACACTCTTGTCCATGGTCAGGTTACACCTCAGCTTCTGAGTTCCCAAAGGTCCACAGAGACAGCATCACCACTGGAGATTAGCAGGCAAGCAAGATTAGGTGAGTGGGCACAGTGAGTGATGTGGAGGCATTTGTACATCTGTTTAAGAGTCTCTGTCATAATCTGGCAAGACTGTAGTGGGATCTAGAGCTGAAAATAGTCTAATGTTAGTTTGTTATAAGAAAATAAAGGAGAAAAAAATTGGAAAAGTTAATTTGGGGAAAGCTGGGACCAAACTAGGGCTCTACCAAAAGAGAGCCTTGATCCATTTTGCCCAGTATTTCATCTCTAACAGCAGCTAAGCAGATTTTTAGGGAAAACATGTGAACCTGCTCACTTTGGGGCTCACTTTGTACTTTACCAACACCCACAATCATTGTGTTAAGGATGCTAAAATAGGTATTCCTCTCTATTCCCTTTAGGAGGTGCTAATGAAACTGCCCATGAATGTGCCTCATCCATTTTCAAATCTCCTGGCACTACCCTGAAAACCTCCTGTGACAACAAATTCCAGACGCTGACTGCCTACTCTGTTTTAATCCTGCTGGTTTAACACAGGTAAGTTTAACAAACAATTGCAGGATCCAGTGTTAAGCAGCAACATTACCAGAAGAGTACTTTACAATTGATTTTAAAGAAACTATGCAATCTAAAAACGTTTTGCTGATGATTTAAAGCAGGTGAACTGTGAAGATTAAAAGAAAAATTTAAAGATGTTAACATACAATTTTTAACATACTTGAAGTAATATCCATACCTATTATTTAGTAAAATATTTGAACATTTGATATCTCTGTGCAAAAAGTTCTTCTTATGGCAATAGGCCAAGCCCTCCATCAGCTGTCTCATAAATGACTTAATATGGTTTTCATTAAAATGAACCAAACCAGATTCCAGCAGTCCCATCAAGTCATGGTCCATATATTCAAATACCAGGTAAAATGCACCTAGGAAAAGAAAGGAAAAAGGCAGGAGAAACAGAGAAAGAGAAATTGATTTAACAACAGCCCAAAGCATTGCTGTTCCCAACTTTCAAAAAAGTTGGGAGTATTTTTCACACAACTATTTATG
Organism: Tetrax tetrax; assembly: GCA_009806455.1. Lineage (NCBI taxonomy): Eukaryota > Metazoa > Chordata > Aves > Otidiformes > Otididae > Tetrax > Tetrax tetrax. The sequence goes on along the minus strand of WHYT01015568.1, from coordinate 29,453 downwards.
TTTCCTGCAATATTTATAGCTGTTATGTCATGTCTAATAACAGCAATGAAATATAGTGCAGTAAAATATTTACATAATATTGCTTTTCCACATAAACAATTATTCCAATCAAACATTTGTGAAAACAGATATTCTCCCACACAGCGCTTTAATCTAGATGGACATGTACGTTCCCTATTGCTCTCCATCTCCATCCATTTTATTTAAAGAAAAATTAACTGGGCTAATATTCCCTTTGTAAAGTTTGTGGAGAAGTCTAGAAACAAAATATGTACAGTATTAGTTAACCTGTCATGATTTGGTGACTGATGTTTTTAAGCTTTCAGTGTCAAACTGGGTCAGAAATAAGTCTGCCCTTCTCAGATGAGAAGTAACTGTAAGACAAGACAAAATGAGAAAGCAGAACTAATCTACTACAACAGTACCTCTGCAAAGATGAAGTTCATATTCCAAGCTGCCACGCACATACATTAAGCATAATAAAATCTGATATTATCTCACATCAGCCTGTGTAACTCCACAAATAAAGCTATTAAAACCAAGACTCTTTTAAGAATACTCTAAGTATTCTTAAAAAGGAAAAGTGCTGAGTGCTTCAGAAGCAGCAATAACCAATCTCCAGGACAACCACCCCCAGCACGATCTACTTTTTAGTACTTAACTCTTCCCCTTCTTCTCAATTCTGGGGCAGAGAAGACAGTGCGGTCCTTGCAGAGCACCAGTGGCAATGCAGAAACCACACTTATGTAGTCTGCCTTCCATTTTCAGAAGCCTTCCGCAAAAAGATTTCAAAGCCACCACTCTAAAGTACAAATAGCTTCTGCCCAAAAATAACTCATTACAGGTTCTAGTACCTAAATAAGAAGTTTCAATTCAGAAACTAGTGAAAGTCTTGGAGCAATAATGAGAAGTCAACTTGCCAGAATGTACACACGCATACAGCCAAATTCTAATGAACTGACTTGTTTTCTTGCATAGTAGCTGAAAACAGAAAAACAGATTACTCATTCAGTAAGTGTTAAACTTGTAACAAAAGATCAGCATAGAACAGCTAAACCATAGGTCATTGCATGAGACACTCAGGGTTCATCTTTTTAATTTAGGTCCTTTTGTCCTGCTTTATGTTACGCGGAGGAACCAAAACTGATCACAAAATACTCCTGTTGGTGTGCACACAGGAGGCAGAGCAGGAGGTAAATCAAGCAGGTACAACCTGATCTTACCACTTCAAAAGGAAAGGAAGTATTAACAGCCAAAAGTCTACTTTGTTAATATTTGCATAACCAAGTTCACCAATACAGTTCACCAATTCAGCATGGTAAAGACACAGAGACTCCTAATTGTGGTCTTTTAAAACAAGATATCTGTCAATCTAGTGTTAGGCCTATTTCACTGACAACTACTGAAGTATGAACCATGACATATTTTAAAATGTCTTGAAACAAAACACCTGATATTAATGCTGCAGTGTCAGAATAATCTAGATATGCCCTTCAGAGGATGTCAGCTCAACAAAACTGAATACCAATGATCCTGGTATCTTCTTGCTCTGCTGTACAAAGGAAAGTTAACTCTCTCATGGCAGTATTCTGTGTGTGCATGACAAGGAGAAAGACTGGGAAGGGTCAGTGGCATTGCCGATCTGTTTAGCAAGAACAACTGAACAGCCTTGTTTATATGCAAAGTAGGGTCCATGCCTTGAGCAACTGCCTGCTCTGCCTACTAGCTCCTGGGATTTTTTCATCACTATTTATAACCAGCAATCATAACTGGTACTCTCATGCAAGAAGGAAAACTGCCAACAATGGAGAGAAATCATAAATGAAACAGTAGCACCTGGGAGACTACATCCAATTATTTAAATTCTCTGCAACTCTCAATAAGAAACATAAACTAGAACAGTATAAACTATGATATGTTGCTTCCATATCAGAACAGGAGAAAACACATGGATCCATTACACTTGCGCATTACTACCTATTTACTACCTACATATTATACAATGTTAGAATTTGTTTTACAAAGATAAACTGTCAAACTGAATCTTCTTCATTGGTTATGAGGAACTATTCAAACTAATCTACTAGCCTTGACAGTCTAACAATTAAAACCTGATTTTTCAGTATTACTCAAACTTTATTTGGAAGTCACTATAGCTACAGAAAAGGTATTAAGCAAATGGAAGTAAAACTTCTGTAAGTTTATTTCTAGACAAATGCAGTGCCCTTTTCTGACAAAGGTCTACAGTTTCAGGCAACAAAACAGTTACACAATTCCACTTGATCATTTCAAATCTCCATTGGTTTTTATCAGACTGGGGGATAACAGGGAGAGAAGGGAAAGAAGCTATAGATATTCAGGAAGAAGAAAATAGGCATGGAACACTTCACAAGGAATTATGCACAGGCAGAAGTCTGGTTATTACAGCATACTCTGACTTCAAGTTTACAGCATCCTTTAGTTTAATCAAAACAAATACCATGCAAATATCCATTTCTCAAAAAGGGAAACATAACAGACAAAATAGTGTGGCCAGCAGGAGCAGGGAGGTAATCATCCCCCTGTATTCGGCGCTGGTGAGGCCGCACCTCGAGTATTGTGTTCAGTTTTGGGCCCCTCACTACAAGAAAGACATTGAAGCCCTGGAACGTGTCCAGAAAAGGGCAACAAAGCTGGTGAGGGGTCTGGAGCACAAGTCTTATGAGGAGCGGCTGAGAGAGTTGGGATTGTTTAGTCTGGAGAAGAGGAGGCTCAGGGGAGACCTTATAGCTCTCTATAACTTCCTGAAAGCAGGTTGTGATGAGCAGGGGTTTGGCCTCTTCTCCCAGGCAACAAGCAGAACCCGAGGAAATGGCCACAAGCTGTACCAGAGGAGGTTTAGGTTGGATGTGAGGAAAAACTTTTTCTCCCAAAGAGTGGTCAGGCACTGGAATGGCCTGCCCAGGGAGGTGGTGGAGTCGCCGTCCCTGGCAGTGTTCAAGAGGCGGCTTGACAAGGAGCTACAAGATATGGTTTAGTAGCTCTGGCACCAATGGTAGTGGGAAGACGGTTGGACTAGATGATCTTATAGGTCCCATCCAACCATGTGATTCTATGATTCTATGAATAAACTGACACTGACCAACTGAAGGAGCCCCCCATGTCAGTCCCACTGCAAACTCTTGTCAGTGTAGAAAGACTCAACTTGAACCTGGCTTCCAATACCAGCTAGATGGATGGAGGGTACTTTCTTGTCATAGTGTCTGGCCTTAGTACTTAGGTGCCCAAGGAAGGACAGAAGGTCTTCTCCATTTGGAAGAAGAGAAGGATGAGAGTCAAGTCCCCCTTGCTCATCAGGACTGCTGAGGGTACAGCTTGCGCCCTGGTTGCGTTGGTTTGTAGAAGTGTGCTTGTGAAGGACCCAGACAATTTTCCAGAAATGCTCCTGAAGTGCTAAAGGCTTCTTCTGAGTCAATCAAGATGAAGCAATATTTCAGAAGTTGACCCACGGTCCCTCAAAACTCAACATCCTCCTGGAGGTTCCCATTCCCTGGAGATTCCTACCTCTTGTCTATAATTAACCGAGGCAAACTTGAGCCACAGTCTGCATGCACCAGCGTGGATCAAGGCTTGAGGTCTGCCAGCACTGATGACCTCCAGGACAAAGAGGAGAAGAGGTCTTTGTATGGAAACTCCAGGAAGATGTTCACAGGAGAAATGCGTTATCTGCTGTGGAACACCACCAGAGCAATGGATTAACACCTCTGTTCCCATGGGGAAATCTTTAATGACCACAAATTTTGCAGGAAATTTTCCATGAAGAAAGGACCATTCCATGCGATTAAAAGCATCACCCCTTCTGGAATGAAAGGGTTCCTGGAACAGCCACTTTCTTCCAGATGAAACCATGCCACCTTTGACTCAAGACTACTTGAAGAAGAGGTGCTCTGCAGTGCTGAACTGTGGCCCAGAAGAGGAAGGTGTTTCCCTGTGGCACATTTCTCTGTTGAAATCATCAAAGCTGTCTGATGGATAAAACTACAGTTGAAATGACCTCAGTGTTGTGCTGTTTCCCTCTCCTGACCTCATCAGTTCTTAGATCTGGCTTTGAAAGGTAGGAGCTGTAGCTGGGTGGTTGAGGACTGGGGAATGAGCTTCAGAGGCCCAGGGTTGTGGGGTAGATTCTGGATTTCAGGAAGCAGAACAGCCTGAGTCTGGTTTCAAATCCTTGCAGATGCCCAGTGCTGTGTTTCGGAAAAGCTTCAGCAGGAATAGTTATGAAACACAAGAGTTTCCAGACTAGATCCTCAAAGATCTTTCTAAGCCAATGGGATTTCCTCATCGATACGGCTGTAGGGGTACTGTGCCCTCTTTTACCTCCCACAGTACAAAACCCACGGAGAGATCTTCTTTACCTGTAGATAAATGCATACTCTTCATCCTCCTGCAAAGACCTTGGATGGGATTCATCTGAAAGATTCAGGAACCTAAATTTAGGGCTAAAGATGGTTGTCCTTGCTGAAGATGCACTAAAGCAGCCAAGATGCCCACATGGGGCTGAAAGATAGAGGAAATAGAGGTAAACTCATGCCCTTCTGTCCACCAACTGGAGATTAAGTGGGGACAAGGCTAACCTAAACCTGGTACATGGATTAGAGTTAATCTGCTCCTCTGCCTGCATGGACTGGGTCTCCAGTGACCGTTTTGGGATCTGAGGCACCCGGAGCCTATGGAGACCCCTCCAATACATGTATGTAGTGCAAGCATCTGATCATGCAAACAGAATCCCCCTCTTCTGCCAGCACAGGAAGGCCTCAAACTAAGCAGAAAGTTGCTCCTACCTACTTTAAACACAGCTCAAGGCTTGCAGGCCACCAAAGAGCTCAGACCACCACCTACGGTGGTGATCTACCAGTCACCTACTCCCACTGTAAGTCTGCTTACATGGAAGAAACCCATCGCTGGGTCTTATTTTGAAGCCATCTCCAAAATCATTTAAAACGTGCATATACTGGGAGAAGACCTATGAGAATCAACCCTGGAGAGTGCGGCTGGGCTGTTGCAGATGGTTTAGATCCTGAGAGACAGGATCTCACCCATCATCTCACCCTTTTTCAAGAGAGACAGAGACTGATGAGTTTCTGATGGGGAAGAAAAATATAGTCTGGCACTCAATCCTTGTAAGGTTTCCGGCCCCTGGATTAGATGACCTCAGTATGCCTTCTTCATATCTACTACCACAGATACAGGCCTAACTTGAGCCTGCTGGGAATTCTCTGACCAAATTACTCTTTTTATTTTTTATTTCATGAATGGAGAAAGTCAGTTTATTTAGCTTTTTGATATTATTATTATTCCACTTTTCTATGGAAATGTACTTTTTTTCAGTGAATCTTGTAAAAATTGTCAGTGTTGGATGGAATTTCTTCTCAAAATTATCACATTTTTCTCCCTACAGATTTGAAGATCTTTACAGTCCAAATCAGGCATTTAAATCTCAGTTTCTCAGTACAGGGATCAGCTTTTACTCTTTGGATATCTTGTTTTAATGTTTCTCCATGACAATCCAGGGCTAGGCACAAGGATCTACTGCTTTGCAAATAAAAGGCCAGAGAATGGTTTTCGCACCTGAAAAACGGTCTCAGGACTTCAGAGAACTTCACAAACTCTTTTTTTTTTACCCATCCTGAAATAAAATTAAAAGGAGGCATGCACCCTGTCAAAAAGCAGAGTCTCATATTAGGTCTCATATCTCAACCCTCTTGATGAGAGTGGTGTTTTCTCATCTTTCTAGCTTTTTTCCATGTTAGCTGAGGGGCAGAGGAACCAACAGACTCCAGTCCTCCACTCACCTGCAAAACAGGTTATGGCTTGCTCCTTATGACCATATGTTAAAGATTAAATCATCTTGGCTCCCTCCTCCAAACCCCTCATAGCCTGGTGATCCTGGCAGCCTGTGCAACACCACATCCTCTGAAGGAGCTGTGGAAAGGGAGGACAGCTGTGGCTTGGAGCAAACTGTGGGGTGATCCCAGCTTCTGTCCTCAAGGATTAAAACTGGTTCAGATATGAACATTTAAGACACGCTTCAGCTGTCCCCAGCTTGGTATAAGTCAGGTCCTTCTCACCTGCATCCTTTTCAGTATTCTCAGACAGCTGGTCCAGTGTCTGTCAAAGTCAATGGAAAGTCTTCTACAAAGCACCCTGTGCTCTGTTCCATGGCCTCTGCCTACGTATGCGTGAATACAGCTTCCCTTATGATGCTCTGTATGATTATGAAATCTGGAATTGCCTTCTCTATGGAAAACAGGCTGACTTAAAAAGCTGACTTCATTTTGGAGATGATCAGCTTGGCATGCCTTAAAAACGTCTTGTTGTGGTACAGCACCAAATACATTCTCCTGCCCTGAGATGAAATTGTAAAGTGACTGGAGCCAAGTCTTCCTGAAACCACTATTGAAGAATAAATCTCTAAATTTATTCTCCTGAAGGAGACACCTCCCAGTTTGAGGACCACCACCATCAGTGTCCTGATAGCAGCCATGGGATTAGGAAAATCCACTTTTTGCCCTGGTACACCCCAGATTGGGACTAGCAGAAATCCTCCACGTGGCAACCGTTGCCATTAAAAATACACCCACGTGAAAGCAGGTTTGTAAGCGTGACGATGTCCTATCTGAAGGCAAGCAAGTTGAAAGGTCTAGGTTGGGTCAGTTTGTTTTGCTTTTCAGGGAGGGAAGGGAGTTTCATTTTCAGTCAACATCCTCACGTCAAAGTTTGGAGTTGAAATGACAACTTGTGGCTGGAATCAATTTGAAACTGCCTTGAGGGAAAAAGAAATTTCGCAGCCGAAGAAATTCTAAATCAGGTGTGTTTGTTTTTATAAATTAATTTTGAAGAAAAGCAATCACTCTCAGAGTGCGTCCTTTCATGGGTGCATAAGGGTAGATATGCTATTTGGAGATATTGCTGCTGAATTCCCCTTTTTTTCTGCTCTTACACTTTCCTTCCCCACCAAGCCAAAACCCATGGGGGTCACGGTGGGACGGGACAGCTACAACATCCATTTGGGTGCTGTGGGTTGTTTCCATCACCCCAACGGGAGTATCATCCTCTCCTTCCCCCGCTGCCAATAGGAAAGAGTCCTGGAGCTGGAGGTCCTGGCACTGAAGGAGACCAGGGTGAGCATGGAAAAGGAGGGGGATGAGGATGGAAAGAGCGAGGGGAGAGGTGAGTCGTATATCGATTGGTGTGTGAAAGGCCTCCCGGCAGCCCCCGTTGCTGAGAGACAGCCCTGGGAGATGCAAGGCTGGGATTAATAACTGCTCCATTGGGGCCCTGTTTGCTCTCCTTGCCCAGAGCCAGAGGACTTTGGTCGCAGCTTATCACCCAGCCGAAAGCCCCAGGAATGCAGTCATAGGCAAATGTGCATGTTCACACGACATCTATTAATCAAAAGGCTCCTCCACCCTTTAACCCTTTGCGGGGCAGAGAGGGGGGTGGATGTGAGCATAGCTCTGCTTTGTCTACACTCAGGGCCCCAGAAGTCTCTTTAGAGCAACCAGAGATACAGGTAAGTCTCCTGTGAACTTCAGTTAGGATACTCTCCCCTTGCTCTGCATCCAGAGTTTTTCTAAAATTATATCCCCCATCCCCTTCAGAATGCTTAGGGAACAGATATTGGTACCTGCATCTGAGAACATCCCTTTTCAGTGGGAACTAGGCATCAAATCACCTTAAAACACCTTGAAAATCCCAATCATTGGCCCTGAAAAATTATCAAAAACTTCTATTCCTCTTCACCCCGTTTCAAGTTTTGGGCACTGTTTGCACCATCTACAGCTTCCCCAAGCAGACTGGGGCCACAGTTCCTCTGCTGCTGCACACATCTGTAACGGGACAATCTCCACTTTGACCAGCACACAGCTAACCAGACACTCCCTTTCTCCCCAGCTTTCACTGGGAGACACAAAACATCAAATGGCTCTGCTGCAGCCTACGGCAGGCAGGATTTACCCCAACTTAGTGTCTCTGTGGCAAAACCAGCCACCCTGTTGCCTGGCTGTTGAGTGTTCTAGTCTTAGCAGGGTGCAGCAGAGTGTCCTCCTACCTTGAAATATGAGGTTGAGGAAAGTTTTCAGGCTCTTGACGTGTTAGCAGTTATTTAGCCTGCTAAATTGGCCAGAGGGTCTCTCTAGGCCTTCCATGGTGAAGGAAGAGACGGTGGCAGTTCCTGAGGGCAATTTAGCACAGCAAAGTTAGGCTTCCATGTATCATCTCATGGAAGACTGATGACAGAGACCCCACGAAAACATCACCTGCTGAATTAAAGGCAGCAAGCTGGCCAGGATGGACATTGCTTCATTGGTTACCCTGAGATGTCAACTCATCCTCGCCAACACCCTGAAACCTACAGGTTGGATCTACAAGTCAATTAAACATAGACAGACACCAAATAGACCCTTCAGGAAGGCACCAGGGATGCTCCAGTGCTGCAAGGTACATTTGACTTTGGGAAATATCAGCTAGGCATTAGAAGATGGCTCCTACGGAGGAGCTAGGCACTGGGACAGCCTCCCAGGAGGAGCAGACGGGACAAGAAGGCCACCCAACCTACAGAAGGACTCTGAGCAGCTTCTGGTGCGGTGACCTAGAGTGAAAGCTGATGGTGCTCCTCCCTGTCCTCTGTCCCCTGTTCCTGGACAAACAGTGCCCAGCGATAAGGTGGCCATTTGTAAAAGGGGTGGGGACTGAGCAGCATTGGAGAAGTTCAGTCAGCTCCCCATCAGCTGAAGTTTTCCACCCAGGTTGGCATCTCGTCCCTAAACGTCATCGCCATTAGCCACGTTGGGTGACAGGGTGAGGCTGTGGCTTTTGCCACAGACCGGATCGGAGTGAATGACAGAGTGGATGACTTTCAGCCTTCCTGCACCAGGAAGGACGAAGGACAAATTTTTGCCCATCATCTCTTGAGAAGTCTTTACTGCTGGATCCTGTCCTGGTTACCTTGTGTAAAGAGAAGGAGCATGAGCTGTAGAAGGGGCTTGAGTGAAGACAGAAGGCATCATCCCAGAGGTGGGATTTGGGTTCCCAGCCTAATTCATGATAACTTCCAGGCTCAGGTCACAGGCTTTGACAAGCCAAAAATGCCAGGACAACAGCCCCCTTCTCATGAGGGCAAGTTTCAGCCGTTAAGGACATTGATGAGACAAAATACATTGTTTTTAGCTGGCATTTTTTGGTGTGCAAAATTTTGAGTTCATCTAGCTGTCAAAGAACAAAGCACACCTTTTGGAATTGAATCAGTTATTACTGAAGCATCACCACACTCCAGTCCCTGTTTCAAGACTTGAAAAACTCCCTCTCAAATCCAACTGTGCCTAAAAATGTGGACTCCTTTTGAATGATACTAACCCAAAAGATGCACTACAGCTGCTAATGGGTCTTTTTGTCTATGGGACAAGAGCAGGGCTGGCCCAAAGTAAACTCTCACCGAAATGTGTGCAGTGTGGACACCATGTGCTCAAGAACAACCATTTGGCTAGGCTGACCCATTTGTACATGGCCAAGTCACCATCTGATGGTAGTGTTTCTTCTTGCTCTTCCACAACCTGTTGACTTGGTACATGTCTGTGCAGCACCCAAAGCAGGGGGGTATAATGGGCCTGAGCATGAAAGACAAGCACCAATAAGGACTAACCGTACTACAGGATCCCGTTCCTTATTCCTGACTAATCAATGCACAGAGAGCAAGAGACATTATGAGTTCTGCAGTCCATCCAACCTCCGGCACACCAGCTATTAAGAAAAGGAAGGGGGAAAAAAATCAATTTACCAAGCAATTTGACACTTCTGCCTGTAAATAATTATTCATCCAAACCCTAACGATAAGCACACAACACCATCCATGCAGGTTAGGATCCTACCAGAGAACAAAACCCTTCTTCCTTCTTCCTTCCCATCAAAGGTCATGTTGTTCCCAAAGAGTTAACAGCAAAGCAGGTCTGTAATTACCCGGGAATAATGGGGTGTGATTGGGGCACTAAAGAGCTGGAATTGATTTTTTTTTCAGGCTTTCAGCCCTAGAAGCCCCTCCCTGACTTCCTGGTAACTTATGGCCAGCAGGGTCAATAGAGCAGAAATCCTTCTAAAGGGCCAATGTGTATTTGAATTATTTAAACAATGTAGTACGGCCAAGTTAAATGGGGCTTATCAAGCGTTACACCTCTTAAAGCACAATTGGAGACAGAAAGATATTAACTGCTGAATGCTCCACCGCTGGCCCAAGAGAGGGGAGGAGAGGAAAAAGAGGGGAGAAAGAAGAATTAAAAAAAAAAAAAAAGAAGGCCCAAGGAAAGCTGGTTTGCACAAGGGGATGAGTAGGTGTCTGCTGCGTGCTCTTGGCCAGAGATGGTCTCTTCTTCCTCTTGGAGACCCTCCATGCTCACCGTTTTTTTCTGTTGTGAACCAAGGGAATTAAAAATGTAGGCTTGGGATATCTGAGTGCTTCATCTGCATCATCTCCCTCCCGAGGATGAGAGCAGCTGGGGATACAGCTGTAGAGTATACGGGTCCTTTCTTTGCCTTTTCCCAAAGGAAATGCAGGCAGAGGTTGTTTCCACGTCACAATAGCCTGCGGGTTATTATCCCTGTGCGCAGCTTGGGATATGCACTTTGCCCAGAAAGGGCTGAGACACGGAGCCGTCCACAGGCTGCAGTGGAAAAAGGAACAGGAAGAAAAAAAATCACAGTAATGGTACAATTTTCCTCCAAATTTGGGAGCCAAACACAAAAAATCTGATCTACTGAGAGGAGCTAAGGACAACTAGGGAAAGTCCAGCTTGTTGAGCAGCCCCAAAAGATGGTTGCAAGTATTTTTGCCCATAAAAGCAGTGAGCTTGCTTAGGTTCGGAAGCTGGGAATTTATCCAGGAAAATTTTCTTACAAAGGTGAACGCAAACAAGAATCCACCTGGACGTTTTTCTGGCCATTTATCCTGCATTACCTCAACCTTTTTATGGTGTTTCAGGTGACCAGCCGTGCGTTGGGAAGCTCAGAGGGTCCCCGGTGGGCTGCAGGGGGTAAATAGTTCACAAGTAATTCATGCACTGACATTTTCACATGACTTATCTGACCTGGAGAGAAAACAAATATGTTTGCAAGTAAGAGCAACCAACTGCAAACAGACCCCAAAAGAGCCTGGATTCACCAGGTGACGTATGGACGGGTGAGAAATAATTCAGCCACACACAACCGTGCAGTAAGGATATTGGGGAAGGCTACAGGGGGAAAGGGTTTGTAAATTATTCATGGACCAAAAATCTATAAATACTGGTGAACTGACCTGCAAAGGTTTTACCAGAAAGCCAGAGTCTAAAGCAAAGGAAAAAAGAGGAAAAAAATGCAAATTAACAATGCTGTCTTAACGATCCATGTTTCTTCATTAATATTGCTACTGTGCTGCCCCTGAGGTAATTAACTCACTAATTAATGGGGATTCAGGCTGTTTTCTCTGTGCTGTGTGCATGGAAATACCAAGTCCCCAAGAGCTGATTTTTGGGAGGGGGTCTTTGCCCATCCCTGAGCTGAGCTGCCGTGCCCAGGATGAACCTCCAGCCCGGCAGCAGTGGGTTGGAGACGTGCGGTCGGCCAGAGCTGGCCAGGAAAACCCAGAGGGAAACATTTCCTGCTGCAAAAGGCTCTCCCATCCAAACTGGAACATTTCAGGAGACGTTGCTGATTTCACTGAGGTTGTGTATTTTTTTTTTTTTTTTT
>WHYT01015568.1:6497-17679 GCA_009806455.1 Tetrax tetrax | reverse complement strand
TGCTTTCCCACCCCGCCGCACCGGGAGACGTTGGAAGGGGACGGGATGATCACAATATTGAGAAAGCTCGACACAAGCAAACGGAGGATTTATAAACTCCTGGCCTAGCCCGCAGGCTGCAAGGTCGCCCCTTATCTGAGTTTGCAGAGGGTTTGCAAAGTGCTGGCAGCCCTCCAAATATGTTTGGGAGTTTTTACTCTACCCTAAGGCTGCCGGACTCCCACATTTGACATTTTCCAAGTGCTGTGAAACGACGAGGCAGCGACCGGGAACAATGTGTGATTATAACAGCCGGCTGGGTTAGGGAAAGCGGCGAGCTGAGGCTTTCCAAGAGCCGTAGCAAGTGTGAAGGCTCAGCAGCCTGGCCGGCCATCTTCATCGGGGATGCTGTGGGGTGGAAGGAGGTGCTGGGCAAAGCCAGCGCTCACCCCTTGAAAACTTTAAATAGTGGCTCAACGGTGCAATAATGAAGTTTTGCAAAGGGAGAAAAGTTGAGGTACCTTTATCAGAGATGCTCTGGGAGCATCCCTGCCTGGTTGCCCCCACTTTGCCTGCAGACACCCCGTGGGCCGCACCGTCATCTGCAAGGGATCCCATGCACGAGTGTCTGCCAAAGCCGCGGGGTCTGGGCCTCCACCCCCATTTCGCAAAGAAATCAGACAAAAAGGAGCTACATGGATGATTCAGATTCAATAAAGGAGCTTGTGGGCTTGAACCTGGGTTTCTCAAGGTCTGAATTAACCCCCACATAGACTATTCCTCCCCTTTGTGCCTTAATTTATCCATCAGTCGCATGGGGTAACAGCAGTTATATAACTGCAGTCGTTAACAGAGGTGCTTAATATGGCACAATCATTTAAAGGAGTTGAGGTGCCCTAATTCTCCGCTGGGAATATTGCTGTTATTTGGTGGAAAAAAAGGAAAGGAGAGGAAATCTACCCTGAAAACAGATAAAAATATAAACTCAACTTGTTGTTTTATTTCCCCTTTTTCTCCCTTTTATCTGGCTGGAAAACCAACTGTGCAGGACAGGGAGTAAAAGAAAACAAAAGAAAGAGGAAGGAAAAACAAAAAACAGAAGTGCTGTTTTTCCTTCTTTCTCTCTCAAGGAAACAAATTTTTAAAATATCTTCCAAAATATAGTTTTTCTCCCAACAGGTGCCCCACTTAACAAAATGAGGGGGATGAAAAGAGAGGAACGGTTGAGGAGAAGCAGGATGTGTTTGAATACAAATTGGATGGGAAGTGCAAAGGTGGGTATTAGTCAGAGAGGGAGGATTATTTCACATCTCGACCACCTATACAACCACGCACGCGACCGCCTACATGAAATGTTGGCTTGATCACACCATGGTCAAAGTCCTCTGGCTACAAGCAAGGCTTGTTGTACTGTGGATTAACAAGGGCAAAAAAAAATAAGTTATTCTATATACACATTTTTTTGTGGCTTTGGCTAGAAACCCCAGGGTCAGAGCAAAGCTCTGATGTCAAACAACTGTATTATGAGTGATCCTGTTTATTCCAAGTGTCTGCTGAGGCTTTGACTCCGAGATATTAATACAAAAAAAAATAATTTTCACAGGAGCTGTTTTTGCCTCCGTTGCCAGAAAAATAAAACAAGGCAGCCCCAGAAGCTGCGAAGAACAGGGAGGGAACGAGCGGTGGCTGTGGGCTTGTGTGCGATTTTCTCAGCCGCTGAACGACACACAGAGCGTTGCTGGCAAAGGATGCTGTGCAAGATTGCCTGGGCCAGCACGATGAAGGATGCTTTTGTGACGGGAGACTCCCAGGGCGTGTTAGACCATGGGTTTTATGGCATCTAGATCCACTGTTGTTTGAGAGGGTGCCTGACCTGCAATAAAGGCAGCTTAGCCCCCGTGAGCGGTAGCGTCGGAAGCTGCCCGTTGCGGATCCTGCCGGGCAGATGTGAGCCCAGAGGATGGAGATGTGATGGCACAAGACCCTGGGGTGGGTTCAGATGCACCCAGAGGACTGCCCTCCCGTGGGGCTGGGGGCAGATATGTTTTTTGGGAACCAGCATCCCCCCACCGTGCTCCCAAGCAGGGATCCAAGGGATCCCTTGAGGAATCTCATTCCCTGTGGTGTGGGATCCATCCAGGCTGGGCTGGGATGGGCTTGGACTCACAGCACTTGGATCCCCAGGGCAGGGGAGCAAGAGGTCAAGAGATAAAGGCGGCAGGTCCCCGCTCGGCTGTGTTCCCAGCAGATGCCAGGGACGAGCTGTATTTGCACACCTGCGGCCGAGCCCCTTCCCATGCCAATGGTTGTCGTACACTCACAGCCCGTTTACCTCCCCACCAGCTGCTTTCCTGGTCCTGCTATTTTTTTCAGGTGGATGTCTTGAGCTTACCAGGTCTCTGCATCTGGGTACCAGATTTCAATCTAGTGATGGATTGAAACGGGAGGGAGGGAAACACTCCAACAAATGAGGGCCTCAGCGATGGGAAATAATTCTGCAAAGGCCACCTGGCCTCCTTCTCTGGTGTAGATGAAGGACAGCCCTGCTATTTTGTCGTCAAGAACAGCTTTAAGCTCACACAGGTGCAAGGAAGGACCTTCGAAGTTGCCAGACAAAGGACCTGGTGTCGGAGGCTCCTCCGGGAGCAGGCGGGGGATCTGATTGCTGCAGAGATGTGGGAGGCGTTCGCTGGAGTCTGCGAGTCTGCAGGGAGAGCACGCGGCTGGAAAACTCTACCTACCATTCACATCTGGTTCCTGTAGCTTTGGTGTCAGCTTTTAAGGATCTCTTAAACTATGTATTGATAGATCTAGATAGATAGCTTAAATTATCAGGTTATAAAAAGACAAATATTCATTTGAGCTGTAAGCTCTCCAAGATGGGACTGTGTCCTACAGAAGGCGAGTGTTGCAATGAGGCGTAATATCCCTGTTAAACCTTTGGGATGTAGAAGAAGAAGCAAACGAGTCTTAAATACATAGGCATTTCTTGTGAAGACCAAAAAAAAAAATCAGATAAGGACTTAAACACAATTATATCAGTTTTGGTTCTGGATATTCATTACCTGCAATTTTCTAGAGTCAGGGGGAACATACCAGGGGAAAATCACTACAAGCTCACCTCATTCTCATCTTTTTTCCACAGATATCTCCTAATAGCTACTATTTTAAATTTGGAGGAAGAAGGTATAAACACAGTCCATCACTGCCACAAACTATACATTTCACTTTTCAATGTCTGGCAAAATCAGGGTTCAGCCTAACCCTAGTGCAAAGCATCTATCATCTTTTGGGGTGGTGCTCAGGATTTGCAGCATCCCAAATGAAATCCATGAACAACCCAAACCTGAGGTCCTGCTGGGACCAAGGGAGGAGAGCAGAGGGGGCCAGCTGGGCTTTCCTGAGCCCCGAGCTGTAGGCATCTATTAACAATTAGCTTTTTGGCTCCACTAAATGCACTCAGCCTGACTTGGTTTTATTGGCATCAACCATCTCCCAGTAAATGTGATAAGAGAGGCTGATTAGCCAAGGCGTTCAGACCAGGCTCTGAGTGAGTCTCCGGCACGGCTGTCTGAAGGCTACTTACCACATGTGCTTTCCACGCCACGCTTCCAGGCCCAGGAGGGTCTGATGAAGATTGTCCCTGGACCTCATTGTTTACTTTTAGGCAAGCATCAGAATTTAGACCAATTTAGCTGCCCCTTCTTTTCCTTTTGTTTTTTTCCACGGGGCTCAGTCTAAACATGCATCTCAAGAAAGAGACATTTTACTGCCAAGACAACGCGTGATAAGGACAGATCATCCGTCTGAGAGAAAATTACTTCTGTGGGGTTTGGAAAGTGGTCTCAAGGGTCTGATTCCAGCACAGGCACAGCCCCTGGAGAACATTAAAGAATTATAACCCCCTGATAAGGCACTTTCTTGTATAGTTTTTTATTTCGTAGCAATAGTCACAGCTTAAAGATAAGAGCAACATAGATTTTGTTTAACTAGGCTCTTGTTCCTTGGTGTGGGGCTCACTGTGGACTGGCATCCATCAAACTCTTTTGTGATTTACATGAATACCTGATTCTTCTGATAAGGGAAAGTGTAAGTCAACACGGTTCTGTTGTAATTGGGTGTTACCTGTTTAGATACCGAACTGCTATCTCAGCATCAGTTCTCCGGCAAGCTCGACTTTACCTTTCCTTGCTAGGTGCAGAGAGAATGTCTCTTGGACTCGTGTCAGCCCCCAGGTGTTGCAAGCAGTGGCTTTCTCTTCAGTCTAGTAGAGGTGGCCACGGGACGTTGGGGATGCTAAAAGTCAATGTGCATTCAAACAGCCGTGAGAAAAAATGACAGAAGAAAAATCCCCAGTTAAACACAAAATCCCCGCTTCACGGTCAGTACAGTCCCTGACCACAGACCGGTGGAGACCGAGTGGTCTAGCAGAGAGGTGCTACCATATCCTTATTTTGCTGATACAATTATTTATCTTAGTGAGAAGTGTTTCATGCTTATATTATCTAAAAGATATTACTGATGTGTGTATGACAGCAGCAAACTCTGACCCTCGGCGCACCAAGACTTCTTTGCACTAGATGACAGAGATACTAAGACATCTCAAAGCTTGATAAGGCTGCAACCCAAAAACAAACCAGAAAAGGAGCCTAGTAAAGGATTTGATGACTGCCACAAAGCAGAACTTCTCAGAAAAGAGACCATAGCTCCTGCCTTGGACCATATCACCTTCAGTTAGATGCCAGTGTCCCAGGAGAGAGCTGCTTTACTTCTAACAAAAATAAGAGCATCTGATCTTCCGTAACAAGAATTACTAGAAACAAAAAGAGGAAAGCAGTAAAGACCGCGCATAGCCTGAATCTCCCACCTGCAGCCTCTGGGGGACAGAGGATTGAAGAAATGAAATGCAAATTACTAACCAAAATGCTCATTTTGGACAACAGAGGCTGCCCACTGTTTGCTGTCTCTCTGTCTGACATCTTTAGGAGAGCCAAGAGGAACCTGAAGTGGAGAAGCAGTGTGGAAGTAGGCCACCAGCAGCAAGATGGTCTCTTCTGCTTCCATCTCAAGTTTTAGCATCAGCCTACAACATTTCATTCCTTTCCTGACCTAAGCCAGGGCCCCACCAAAGCCCCTGGAGTGGCAGAAGTGCGGGCAGCAGCACAGGATCTCTCAGGAGCTGCTGGCAGAGGGACCAGGAGACTGTGGGTTAGTGACATACAGAGTGGGAAGGGCTGTGAGGGATGTTTGGATGAATCTTCTTCCCAACAAAGAAGGTGAATCTGAAGTTTTGCCAGCTCCTAGCTGGGATGATACAGGAATCCCCAAAGGTCTTTTATTTACTAAGTCAAATTCTTCTCTTGGTACGAACGCACCAGATCACAGTGAAGGTGCAGCAATGCTTGCCATGGCAGATCTCTCCAAACCACAGTGATATCCCACGCATTAAACCTACACCATTGCCCGGATGGGAGGAACATTGCTTCCTGCCAACAAACACTCATGGCTGGATAAATAAGAGCAGCAGCAGGGTAGATACAGCCTTCTTCCCAGAAGCGGGATCTAGGTCTTCAAAAAGAGTAGACTCAAAGCCTGGTCCCTCCTCAGCCTCCCCAAAAGCTTCTGCTCCATGTAAAGCCTTGCTTGAGCCCCTCTCATTCAAGTGTTGGGCTCCAGGGTTCAATAGGTCATGCAACACCTGAAACATTGGCTTGGCCATGCTTGACCAAAGCCCCTCTCTGCAGAGCTCGCTTTGGGTTGGGTGGGTACCTCTTGGCAAGAGGACATCATGGCTCTGCTGGCCTCTGGTGTCCTCAGAGTCTGAGAATATTTAATATCAGAAGAGACCTGAAAAAATGCTCCAGCCTACATAGTTGAAAAGGCAGCGTTGTATTGGCTTGTTTTTATGAGTTTAAAATAATTTCTTGGCCACCATGCTGTTACAAGCAGGGATTTTATGGCGGTATAGAGAAAGACAGATTATATAGATATGTATAGACACAAAATGCTAAATATACTTTTAGCACAGGAGAGCTCAGGTTTAAGAGACTCTTTCCTGGCTTAGTCTAATTCTCTCACTAGACATTTTCCTTCACACTAAGTGAAATTCTGGCTGAATTAAAGAACCTCTTTTCCCCTTATCTGCTGTTCCTGTTATCTAACTCCAAGGCAAGGGCTGGGAGCTGAGAGACAGCCAGGGCATACAATTTTACAGCTCGCCTTCCCACCGCTCCCCTGGGCTTGCATCAAATGCCAGGAAGATTTGTTTAAAAAAAAAGCGTGACACTCTCAGTGCAATCATACCAGGGGAACAGTAATGGGAAAGCCATAAAACAGGCCACTTTGCTGGATATCTTGGGTTTTTTTTTAGGATGGACACTCCCAAAATCTCCTACAGATGCCAGTGCAGAGGTTGCATGATGGAGCAGAGACCGTCCTTTCCATTAAAAGGTCCAGGCCCATTCACATGTGCGAGCCTCCACGGGTGTTATGAAAAGGGAAGCAATAAAAAGCACCCATCCCGTTTGTTATTTACTGTCACTACTTGTTTCTGGCTCCTGAGCCAGGTTGGGGCAACCAGCAGGAGCCAAGAAACCTCGACTCCAGCACCGACTTAATTCTTAGCCCTGGGCGAGTCCCTCCACTTATTCTCACCTCTTTCTCCCCCTTCAGAAAATTCTCTATCTTACAGACGTTGCCAGTTTTGGAAGAGCTGCATGTGTTTGTCCAGCACCAAACACAACAGAGGCTCCAATCTCCAGCAGATCCTCTTCATGTCATGGTGAGAAGAATACTTAGGCCTAATTAGGCTAGCCCTTAATGAAGAAATATATTTTATCCTTGGCTTTTCCATCAGTGCCTTGGCCCAGAGTTATTAACACGCCAGGTTCCCTCCAAGTCCTCCCTTTTCTCAAGGTCTCATCAGCCTATTCCATGCACCTTGCTTGTGCGTCCCAGACTTCACAACTGGGTCAGCTGTGCCAAGAGCTGCACTTCTGACTCAAGCCAGGTTTATTAGGTTTGCATTGTCATTGTGTGATGTCTCTGTTCCCTGAAGTAAGACTGCAATGCTAGGCAGAGGTGTTTAGAGCCCTTGAAACCAGTTTAACTGCTGTCCATTTTGCTCACATGCAGGTTCCTTAGATATATCCTTAATTCAGGGTTCTTGAAGTCCACCTCCTTACAGCATCCTGCTCTGTCTGGCAACATCAAGCAAAAAAAAAAAAAACCCAAACCCAAACAAGGTCCTACCTTGCAGGACCAATACATTCTACTGAGAAAGGCCCTGCTCCACAGACATCTGGGAACTGCAGCAGCCTCAGTTTCAAAGACATTATGGACACTGGGTGTCAGGAGATGCTGTTATTTCCAAGGTTTCCCAGAAACAGACAGAGTAGCACAGAATTAGGTCTATGGCAAACTGCAGTTATGCCACTGTGAAGTTCTACCCATAAAGAAGTGTCTAAAGAGTGTTGCCAGGGGTGAAACGTGGTTATGGTTGGACATCCTCTGAAGAACAGCTGTGGAAAGTTGAGATGGTGCTGATTGCCCAGCTTTTTGTTACTACTTCTTTCTCCTTTTTCCACCATCCCCTTGCACAGGCGATGTTCACCGATAGACTGGGAGGCCAATAAATCTCAGGAAGTGGAAATCAGAAGATCCACCTCTGAGGGAGACAAGAGGTCTTGGTTTGAAGCAGGATCTCATGTCCAGAGCATTAAAGAGTCTTGCTTGTCCTCCCAGCCCTCTCCCTCACCTCCTGGGGAGCTTTAGGAAAGTCACCTGCTTTGATTTCCCCTCCTGTAAAACAAGAGTGAAATCTCCCTCCTCTGAGATCGGATAGTGAAAAGAGATGTACAGCATCATAAAATGGCAGTGAGTAGAACAACAAGCCTCTTCCCACTTGAAACAGATACAGATCTGGCCCAAATAATTCCACCAAAAGTCTCGGCCTGAATATCTTTAATACACTGGTCTGATTTAAAGAGAAACAGAAACCTGGAGTTTAAAAGCAGGTGGGTTTTATCGCCTCTTTTATTATTTAATTTGGCTGGAATGTCTTTCTTTTCTTTTAAGATGAATGAACATTCTGCTGACAGCAACTCCCTCACTTTTTGCTTTCAAACCAAAATTGACGGGATTTTAGGGGATTTTCCGTTAAAAAAAAAAAATCCTTCTCATAGTAGAAAGTGTGCTCAGCTGCTGTCATGAACAACTCTCACTAAAACCACAATGTCCTTCTGGGGAAGTTACACTACACAGAGTGGTTACAGCCCAGAACATATCTGGTCTCTCTTGCTCTGATGAATTTAGATATCCAGTCCTTTAGACATCCACAGGTTTTGGTAAGGACAACTTTGGAGTGCTTGGGTCAGCATCCCTGCACCTACCTACCACAATGTGCTGATCAGGAACCAAGGGCTTGGACTTCTTTGAAATTATGCTGAATCCGACGGTGTGCACCTTGGCCAGAGCCACCCAAGCGTAGCTTGCCACCCAAGCTCCAGGAAACTCTGCCTCTAAGAAACATAAAATTTGGTACAAGAAACTTCACCATGGTATATGTCATCCTAAGACTGAGCGCTTGCTTGCACATCACCAGAGGATGAGTAGATAACAGCATCACCTGCTGATACCTCCCAAACAACAGGCTCAGCCCTGTCAACCTTCACTCACTCAAGTCTTCCCATGCAAATGTGGGAGGCTACTCACTTAGAATCAAAGAATGGTTTGGGTTGGAAGGGACCGTTAAAGCCCATCCAGTCCAACCCCCTGCCAGGAGCAGGGACATCTCCAACCAGATCAGGTTGCTCAGAGCCCCGGCCAACCTGGCCTGGAATGTTTCCAGGGATGGGGCATCCACCGCCTCTCTGGGCAACCTCTTCCAACTCGGATAAGACAAGTTAGCTGTAAATTCAGCTCAAAGCCAAGACTCACAGAGGTGTGGGCAGTGTGATCTTCACAGCTATGTAGTGCAGAGGGGCTGGCCCATGTTACTGCTGTCCAGCTTTCCAAGAGGTAACATCGCCAGGAAAACTTCAGGGCTTACTTGGTTTAGATGAAGATATAAACAAATGATCATTGGCTAAAAATTACCTCAGTGACAGCTAAGCAGGACTAAACATGTACATGTCCAGCATTTGCTAGCAAAATTCTTTTGAAAGCAGGCAGAGTGTGCCTTTACCTCCAGACAAATATCCTCCTGGGCATCAGCATGACAGCTGAAAGCCCTCCATCTAGCAGAGCACAAGCTGGAGGCGTCCAAAACTTTCCTGAGCAACCTTAGATCATCCTGTAAAAAAATAATACAGTCACTTCTTCGTGATTTTTTATAACTCTGTGTGAGCCTGTCCAACTGGCCATTGCCAATGCCTTTATCTCCCTCCTCTTGCCCTTGGGGGATGCCACTGCTTGACCCAGCAGAGAAGAACCTCAGCTGACCCAGGAACCACGCAAAGCAGAGCAGCAACCTGCCAACTCGAACAGAAAATACAGCAGGCAGCTAAATATTTTCTTTAGACAAGGCGTGCCGGGGACAACTGGAGCACGGACTTTGCTTCTTCCCATTGTGTGGATGATGGTTTTCCTTGCTGCAGCAATAGCCCGTGCTCACCAGAAGTAATCTCTGCATCTTTAAGTGCGTAATTCGTGGGCTCTGCCAAGCAGACAGGAAATTAACGAAGTTTAAATGAAGAGCTGCTCCCTTTTCTAGCTCTCTGATTATTTCTTTTGATTTAGTATAATCCTGGCAGAGGGCTCCTGATCTAATCACAGGAGCTTGCACTTCATGATCCAATTACTGCCAAGTTTCTGGACGTTCGTTCAGCTTTGATGGGAACATTTAAATGTGTGAACTTCACAGAGGCTGGCTGGCAGCTCTCATCTCTGGGGTGTCATTTTATTATAGGCCCAGGGAAAATGGGTGTAAATTGGTTGTCTCAAAGCATAACACTGTGGGAGCAGATTTCTTTCCATGGGAAAGCTAGAACCCTTTCGTTTTGTGGGAAAAAAAAAAAATGAAATAGCATGATTTTTCACAGAACAGAACATCTGCTTCACCTTTAGCCAGTCTTGCAGCCGTGCAAACAGCTCCTGGCTCAGCACTGCTTCTAGACAGAGTCTGTGAACCCTGATACCTGGTACCGACTCCTACTCTTACCTACAGGTTTCCACCCCTCTGCCAAACCTGGCTTGAACTAACCTGTAAATTTAAACATTGTCTGGACAAACAGCCCGCACACTCACATAGTTTCAGTTTTAACAAGGAAGATACACTGAGTCTGATTTCCAACAGCCTTCCCCAGCCCAAACTTGCACAAAGTTGGGCTGAGAACTTGGTCTGCCTTGCGAGACAGCATCACCCCGCTGGCTCCCAAAGTCTTCCTTGCGATGCCGCTGCCCCGTGTTTGCTCAAGTCCTCGCATTGTCCCCAACCCTGATAACTCCTCTGGTCAATGTTATTTTCTTATCGCCGCAGCAGCATTGCCGAGCCATCAGCCCTCCGTGTTTGGCAGGGAGGACACCAAGCTCTAGCTGTTGATAGACCTATCTATAAGCCCATTTAGGATTGTTTTGATCAATGGCTTAATCTCTGTTTGCACGGTCACATCCCTCCCTCCCTTGTCTGCAGGCTGGATGTTGGGATGAACGTCCCCTCAACTCGTGCCACCTCAAGAGCCTAGCTATGTGGAGAGCACGTCGCAGTCGAAGATTCACCGCTTGCACCCCATGGGTCTTTGTTACCCCTTTTGTAGCAGATGGGCAACTCAGGTCCCAAGAGAGGTGCGGAGGCCTCTCCAAAATCTCAGGACAATTAAGAATTGGCTTTAAAGACATTCTTCTCCTCCGACAGCACTGTAAAGGACCAACCAAATCAGAGCTTCATTGTGCTGACAGCCGAACACAGGAACTTTGGCCAGAGACACCTTTCCACCTAAAGTCCTGATATCTTTTGAAGACGTGACCATTTGCTTAGCTTTATTTACCGAGCAACCCTCTTCCAGTCAATGGAGTGAAGATAAGCACATGCAGAGATCTTGATGAGATCAGGATTCATCTGATAGGATGAGAATAGGGTGGTGGAGAAGAAAGAAAAAAAAAAGTAAAAGTAAAAACTCATTGATGATCCAGGCTCCAAAATAGGCTAAATCTGAAGGACAGATTTCTCCCCAAAATACTTCTCTTTTTTTTTTTTTTTTTTTTT
>WHYT01015567.1:155537-173224 GCA_009806455.1 Tetrax tetrax | reverse complement strand
GTAGCTCCTCATCAAGCCGCCTCTTGAACACTGCCAGGGACGGTGACTCCACCACCTCCCTGGGCAGGCCATTCCAGTGCCTGACCACTCTTTGGGAGAAAAAGTTTTTCCTCACGTCCAACCTAAGCCTCCTCTGGTACAACTTGTGGCCATTACCTCGGGTCCTGCTTGTTGCCTGGGAGAAGAGGCCAAACCCCTGCTTATCACAACCTCCCTTCAGGAAGTTATAGAGAGCTATAAGGTCTCTCCTCAGCCTCCTCTTCTCCAGACTAAACAATCCCAACTCTCACAGCCACTCCTCATAAGACTTGTGCTCCAGACCCCTCACCAGCTTTGTTGCCCTTCTTTGGACACGTTCCAGGGCTTCAGTGTCTTTCTTGTAGTGAGGGGCCCAAAACTGAACACAATACTCAAGGTGCGGCCTCACCAGCGCCGAATACAGGGGGATGATTACCTCCCTGCTTATGCTGACCACACTATTTCTAATGCAGGCATAAAGGCATAAAGGCATTGCCACCTGGGCACACTGTCGGCTCATGCTCAGCTGAGCATCAACCAACACCCCCAGGTCCCTTTCCTCTTCACAGTCCTCCAGCCACTCAGCCCCGAGCGCTGCTTGGGGTTATTGTGGCCAAAGTGCAGGACCCGACACTTGGCCTTGTTGAACCGGAGTTTTGGTTCACTGCAAAAGTTCTGAGCAGAATTAGTGTGGCTAAAGCTATGTATAACAATGCACAACTTTAACATGACCACAGTCCTCATTCAGTGATTTCTCCTTGTGCTTTACAAAGGCCAGGACCACCAATACAGCAATGCCAGTCTCAGCTTCAGATCGCTTGCCTACCTGGTAACTCCAGCTGCTGCAGCCAAAAGACTGTGTAACATACTTGTCTGAACAATTTTCTTGGTCTCATGACTGCTATAAAACTCTGGGAAAATTAGTTACTTTGCTAACAAAGTAGAAAAAAGGTTGAGGGCTTTCTGATTTGTTTTAAATCTCATGATCTGAGGTAACCTGGCTCATTTTTAAGAGCATCTGACAACAGTAACAGCAACATAAATGTGAAGATGTGGGAAGAACCTTAATCCAATAACAAAAGAAAGATTCACTTAATCTTAAATAACTAAGATATCCACTGCTGTCTGCTTTAAGTACCTGTATCTTCATTGCTGGAGAATAATCATCAAGTATAGCAGACTAGAAAACACATTATTTCTATGAAATTATTTTTTATCTACACATAGTTTTATTATCTGCAACTCCCTTATTCCCGAAGAATGCATGTTTCAGACATCAGAGTTTTTCTAAACCCCAGTTCAAGTGGGGACAATTGTTAACTCCTCGTAACATTTTGAGCTTTTCTGCTTAGAGCCTGGAAGGTCACCAAGCACATCATGCTCTGCGAGTCACACAACCATGCTCCTGGGGAGCAAGCAACTGATTGCTCCACTGTGCTGTGCTTCGCTATGAGGGGCTGGTACCGACTATTCTGTTGATGAGCATATTTGACTAAGAGGTGACTACTACTGCTACTGCATTTGTTTGGTCCAGTTGGTGCCTCTTTAATCACAGGATGTTGAAATACTGTGAGTCAATTCACAGTAGAAGCTGATTAAGAAAGCCTCATTCACAGAAGCTCTTCTGAGACAAAAATGGTCCCGTCAGTCCTGCTGCTTAGAATTCTACTTGCAGCAACATTTCAGTCCAAGGTGTCCTGATGCAAGGAAAATAAAGTGAAGCAGCTTTCAAATTATTCTTACTTGCTGTCAGAAGCAAGTTTAAACCATGGGAGAAAATATAAGAACGTACAGTTTAAAACTGGCATATTTATACACAAAATAGAGGCTTAAACTGCTTGGACTGCACCCAAAGAAGCATCTCAGCCTTCATCAAGTGTTGAATAGAGCTCAAGGAGGGAAACACAGGTGTTACACATGCTTACTGAATTTTAGCAATTACTAGTTACCGATAGGCTAGGAGAAAGCTATTCTCTTAATTGGAAAAAAAAAAAGAAAGAAAGAAAGGGAAAAAAAAAAATGGAAGTTTTCTTGGTCACTGAGTGCAAATCATTTGAGGATGACACAGCAGATGGTGTATGTGGCTTGCTTCCCTGCTCACACACCTGCACCTTTCAGTTTAGTACCTAGATATTCACCAAAGCAAATCATAGAATCATGGAATAGCTTGGGTTGGAAGGGACCCTTAAAGGTCATCTAGTCCAACCCCCCTGCAAGGTGCAGGGACATCTCCAGCCAGATCAGGTTGCTCAGAGCCCCCTCCAACCTTGCCTTGAACATTTCCATGGATGGGGCATCCACCACCTCTCTGGGCAACCTGGTCTAGTGTTCCACCACCCTCGTTGTAAAATTTCTGTTTCCTTATATCCAGTCTGAATCTACCTCCCTCTATTTTAAAAACATTACCCCTTGTCCCATTACAACAGGCCCTGATAAAAACTTTCTCCTCATATTTCCTGTAAGGTCCCTTTACATACTGGAAGGCTGCTATAAGGTCTTCTCTTCTCTGGGCTGAATGGCCCCAACCCTCTCCTGTTCCTACCTGTCTACAGAGGGCCTCATCTGCTCCATCTTCCCAGTCAGGTGGCCTGTAGCAGAGCCCCACAATAATGTTGCCTGTCCCTGCCCTCCTCCTTTAGTCCTGACCCATAAGCTCTCTGTCAACTCCTCATCTATCCCCAAGTGGAGCTCCATGCACTCCAGCTGGCCATTGACATAGAGGGCAACAGCACTTCCTCATCTCCCCTGCCTGTCCTTCCTAAAGAACCTGTATCCCTCCACTCCAACACTCCAGTCATAGGAGCCATCCCGCTACATCTCCACCATATCAATAAGATCATAGCCCTGCAGGCATACAGGCATGCACACAACCCTGCATCCCCATACTACGTGCCTTAGCATAGAGGCATTTAAGTAGGGCCCCCAATGAAGCCAATGATAAAATGATAAGGAATGATAAGCAAATGATAAGGAAACCGTTCTGCCGGTATGATGTAATGCAAGTCTCGTTGAACAGAGCAACTGTTCATTTTCACACAGCACAAAATCATTACTTGAAGATACAAACTTGCTTGTGTTGCTTGTTTTTGAGCATGTGATGCTTTTCTAGCAAGGTAGCATTTATTGACTGATATTGCCAAGTGAAAGTGTAATCAATCAAATGTAATCAAATGAAAATTTCAGACTGTATCTATTTTTTGGTGAAACACTTTCCATATGCAACAGATAAGATAGGCTTGTCAGAAAGGATTAGTTCCAATGCCCTAGCTCCCTGCACCTGTCCCATGAAATTTGAAGTACTAAATCAACCGTGTGCAAATTCATGTGGGACAAACTACATAACCTTTTCAGAGATCCCTGAACGCTTCATACCACAACCACCCTCCTCTGCCACATACCTAGATAGGCACTCACTAGATTATCAAAACGCAGAACTCCCTGTGACAAAATGAGCACATTTTAGAACAATTTGGTCTCTGATCTCGGGTTCAGTAAACCCAAGCCTGCTTATGCCACATGTAGGAAAAAGCCATGATACTTTTGCTCTGGCCAGAGCCAAGAGGAAAAGTTACAGGCAATGTGAGTTGTTCTTACAGACCAGACAACAGGAATACATATTTGTCGGCTAATCTTCTCCAGGAATTTTCAATCACTAGTACTAAAAGCCTAAATCAGCCAGGTCTGAGTAAAGCAATATAAAAGTTGTGGAACAAACCCTATCTCTTGCAACTTCACTGACATCAGGGAAGTGCTACAAGGGGTGAGTCTGGCCAGTATCTTCTTTCAAACCAGGGTAATCAACAGAACTGGCAAAACGTTCATAAACATGAACGTGAGCTGGCATAATTTATTTTAGCTCTTTTGCTTGTAATAATTTCCCACACATTCTAAGAAAATATTAATTAACAGAGATTAATTCAACAATAAATTTAACACTGATCTTTAAAATATTGATAGAATGGTACATGTTTAATGACAAAGGCAAATGTTTTACATCAAAATCAGGTTTAAGATATTTTCTTTTCTAATGAGATAATAGCTCACAACTTTCTTCTGTTTATTTAAACAGAATTAACCAGTACTTATTGAATTTTAGCACTCCTAAACTTCTCAAAAAGACACAAGTGCATTGATGAGGAGCTCTTTAGCTATTTAGCAGAATTAGTTCCTAAAGGAGTCTATAAAAATAGCTTTAAAATGTACTTCTCATCAGTCTATGAACTTATTACTTGCAGAAGAAAAAATACCTTTTTTTTTTTTTTCTTCAGTTCTGGCATGCTGAAAACCATTCTCCAGAATGAATCAGCACAGTAACTGATGTGTGAGTAATCTAGGCAGAAATAGGCTATGTGTTTACAGTTATTTCCAGCAGGTAACTTGCACCATTCCACAAACTAAAGAACTGTTGCACAGCCATTTTACTGGTCACAACCACCCTGATAATATGTTTATATAGACAGAGGCTAGAGTGTGAGAATGTATTAATATCCTTACACTTGTGTTTGAAAAAGTTAACAGTGAAAACAAAACTCTGAAAATGCAAAGATGTCTCGAATCAAACAGGATTTCCAAGAGAAATTACAGCTTCTTTGCTGAGTTTTAATATTTTTTCCTGCACAGAGAAGATGGCAATCTGAAAGATATTGGCATGCTGTTATGCTAGTACGCTAAGAAGGCAGAAATATGTATGTTGCTTTAAGTTATTCTAGAAAAGTCACAAAATCATCATGATAGCTAAAATCTATGCAACAGGAAGGTGAAGGCAGCAAGATGATAAAAAAATCAAAGCTAATTCCATATCCTATCTCTTACTTAATTTTTTGACATATGCTTCAAACACTGGCAAAATAATTTTGTAGATGTCTTCCTTTCTAAGATGCATAAGCAGAGATGTTCAGAAACTTTAAATACAATATCTTAATGACTGAGATTATAATCATCTTCTATGTGTCAGTGCAGGATATTTCCATGTCTGGATCATTTATAGAATGTTTACTAGCATACAAAATTCTATTTTAAAAAATCCAAGTTACTCAATTTTTAAATACATGCCTCAAAAATGCTGAGAAATTGTATGTGTATACACATATATAGAGTTAGATATATATGAAAACTAACTTTAAAAGCTACTGCGAAATAGCATTTTCTGTTTGGCCATAAAGAAGTGTTGACGTTTTATGTTCTTCCCCAATATTTTCAGCTGATCTTTCAAGTTAGTTTTGGAGGGTGAGGGAGGAAGTTGGGGTTTTTTTGTTTGTTTAGTTGTGGTTTTTTTTGCTACACTGGCAGCATTCATTTTGAATGAGAATTCCCTTTACTGTTCCTGTACAAAGGAAGCAGGTTATTAATGGGTAAATTTCCTTTATATCGTATTGTCACAATTAGACATCATATGGTTCAAGTCTATAACAGACCAAATGAAATCACCCACCTACTTTTACTGATTTTCCATAAATATTGTGTCATACAATAGCTGCTCACCCCATTCCACATCATTCAGTGGAGGGTAGCATGCAAGCCCAGCTCCTGTGGCTGGGATGGTAATGGAGCAAATCCTCCTCAAAGACCTTCCCAAGCACATGAAGGACTAGAAGGCAATTGGGAGCAGTTAGCGCAGATTTACCAGACCAGGTGCAGTCTCACAAGTGCCAAACAGAGGGGAAAAACATTAACACAGCCCAGCATGCAGTTGGCTGTCATTGCTGCAAGGGCACACTGCTGCTGACTTGTGTTCAACTTGCTATCCCCAGGGACCCCAGGTCCTTTTCTCCAAAGCCCTTTTTTTCTGCTCTGGGCTCAGATGATGCTGCTGTGCAGAATGACCTCACAGCTCTGAGACCAGACCTGACACTTGCCCATGCTGATGTCCTGGATTTGCCAGCCAGCTTGTTTTCCCAGCCTGTACAGGTCGCTCTGAACAGTAGCCCTGCCCTCCAGCACATTAAATGCATCCCCCAGTTTAGCAGCTACCATGAATTTGCTGTGAGTCCACCTCTACCTCATCATCCAGGTTGTTAATGAAGCCATCATACAGCATTGGTATCTGTATCTACTCCCTGGAGCTGCCACTAGCAATCAGCCATCAGTTTGTATCACTGATCACAACATTTTAAGTGTAATAGTCCAGCCAGTTTCCATCTACTTTCTCATCCACTTATCAAATCCATATCTCACTAATCTGGCTACAAGAATAACCTGGGAAACCATGCCAAAGGCCTTACTAAAGGCGAAGTAAACAACATACATTGTTGTCCCCTTGTCAACACCACAGCTCATCTCATTATAGAAGAAAATGAGGTTGGTCAGGCATGATATGCCCTTGATAAATCTAAACCAGCTTGCCCATATAACCATTTCCAGGAATATGAAGGAAATGGTATCTGCTGCTTCACTATTAAAAAAAAATAACACAGATTACACTTCTTTGTTTTTTAGCTTCTTGTTTTCCAGCAAGAAAGATGCTTTTTCATGGTAAGTTCTATGTAATGCCTAGGCCTACAGGTAAGCATGGCCACTGCATCAACAACTGACAATAAATAGTGCAGTTCCATCTATTCAATGACAGAGGACTATGAGTTTTCTCTATGAAGAAGTATAATATTGATAGGGCTATATATACATTAAGTAGATCAGAGTAAACTACTTCTTTTAGCAAAGTTTATGTTTCAGTCATACAAAAGCATGTGATTACGCCTTCTGCTCTTAAATTGGTCAAATAAAAAGTAGTACTGCAAAGAAACACCCTTTTAACAGCTTCAGAAAATCTCTGTGCAGATTTATATTAAGCTTAAAGTTCAGCAGGAACCTGTTCAACATGGTGGAAAGAAGAATTGAATTATTAAGCTTACGGCTTGAGGCTATCAACTGAAACTGAACTTTAATTAAAATGGATTTGATGATGCACAGTAGAGTTTGGGATGGCTTCAAAAACTATTTCAGAAAGCTGATGTGGTTTGCCAACTTTAAAGTGAAGTAACTCTACTATATGGATACTAGAGTTTTCAAATGATGTTTAAAAAGAGTTGAATTCTGGGTTAACCAACAGAGGGAACATCTTCTAAACAGAAACCTGCTAACAGCAGATCTGTACCATGTGGAAGTTTGCTTGTACCACTTGTGGAGCTGTTGGCTAACACCACCAAGCAGCAGGAGGTCAGAGGACAGCACTTTTCCTACACAGTGCTGGCATTGCCGTCCTTCCGTTAGGAGTCCAGTCACAGCTTGCAGGTATGGTACTTGCAATGCCTCAGATCACATGTTGCAAAGCAGCAATGACTAATATTAAATGTTTGTATTTTCCTTGGAGAGGAAAATCCTAATTCTAGTTTTGAGGTTTGTTTACGTTTGCTATTTGGCAGCTTTTGATAATTTGGCCTTTTTACACCTGAGAGTCACACAAACACAAACAGCCTTTTTGATTAAAGAGAGAGTCAGGAAATGAATAGGAAATGTTACAGAAGAAAACAGACACAGTATTCTGCTCAGTTCAGAGCTGAGAAAGTATCTATTTTCAATTTGTCATGTTTAAACTCAGGTTACAGGATATATTGGCTGTGGAATATTGAGGTTTCTTTTCATTCCCCTTTAAGACAAAATAAAATCTAAAGATTGCATATGTACAAAGATTTCCTTACTATAACCTTTTCTTAAGCTTTCAGCAAGTATCAGTTTTCTACCTTTAACCAGTGCTTGGGAGAAACAGCTCAATTAAGAGAAACTGGAAGATCTCCAAGTTGCCCTTTATATGAAAACAAACAAACAAAAAAAAAAACCCAACCACCCAATCAACACTAATTCATCATCTGATGCAGAGAAACCTGATTCACATATTCAGCCCCAAAGGAAGACTCAGCTAGAAGCTTCAGGAAAGCAAACAGGAAGAAATTAAATGTTAACGATACGTTAAAAAAGTGATCTTGCCAGTGTATGTTAGTAGGTGTGGTGCTATTACAAGACACCTAAAACTAAATTTGAAAGAGACATCAACCACAAAATCTCACACAGATTTTGCACCCTTAATCGGTAACCGCACTCCCAGCCAGATTTTCAAGTAACTTTAGAAGCACAAATGTGCCTCTTGCTTATTCATCTAGTTACTCACAAATTATACACACAAATTGAGGACATATACTCACTGTCAAAGGCCAAGGATATTGGCTATTAAAAAGTACCATGTAGTTATCCCCCAATCAAAATAATGTCCAATGCACAAGGTCTTGACTCGTTGAGTCTGTTACTGTGTAAAGCACAGCTTTTTCCATACCGGTTTCTGTCAGGATCCCTGAATGAGCGCAGTTTTTTAAATGCAAATACCTGATAATTGAGCAAGGCTCCTTACTTCACTGAGCTGACTTAACTGGACCTGGCTGAACCCCCCAAAAAATGGTGATTTTTTTCAGAAGAGCTGCAACTGGCTTTATTTCAAGCATAATTTAAGGAACTTTTCAAGTTTAGTTATGCAATAATTCCTGGAGAGAAAAAATTTCAGGCATTTCAACATTTCTTTCGAGCTGTAGGCTTTGTGTCATGCTGAGTTTCATAGAATCATAGAATCATAGAATCACATGATTGGATGGGACCTATAAGATCATCTAGTCCAACCGTCTTCCCACTACCATTGCTGCCACAGCTACTAAACCATATCTTGTAGCTCCTCATCAAGCCGCCTCTTGAACACTGCCAGGGACAGTGACTCCACCACCTCCCTGGGCAGGCCATTCCAGTGCCTGACCACTCTTTGGGAGAAAAAGTTTTTCCTCATGTCCAATCTAAACCTCCTCTGGTGCAACTTGTGGCCATTACCTCGGGTCCTGCTTGTTGCCTGGGAGAAGAGGCCAAACCCCTGCTCATCACAACCTGCCTTCAGGAAGCTAATCCCTTCTAATCTGCTATGATCTGCTTTTTCTGCTTTGTTCAATATGGCCAGTACTAGATTTCTTCATTCCTCTAACCAGTGGTAAATGGTGTTCCTTCCTTGCTACCCACACAGCCCTGCAAGTCATTTCCCAGCTATCTGGATAAGTAAAAAGCTGCAGGAACAGGTGTGAAGGAAAAAACAGGCAGTTTCCTTCACTCTGCATGGACCACAAAAAATAGTCCTGTAGCAGAGCAGTCCACCATAAAACGATAACCAGGCACCATCTGGCAAATACAAACCTAATGCTCAGGCCCCGGTGGGACCCTGTCTGTGAGGGCGCGTCATGCTTTCTGCTTTATTGCCCTGAAAGCAAATTGGATCTGGGCCACAGGAAAATCCAAGCCCTTTTTCCTGTTATTTGAAAGAGACCTGGGGAACAGAAGCCTTTAGGAGAGACATGTCTGAAATCAAGCCCCTCTTACTGCCTCAACACACAGATGAGCACCTTGTGGAACTCTGCTTTATTTGCTTGAAAACTTGCAGCTTCAAGTCCATGCCCCTTTTCAGCAAACAGGCACTTCTCTGACAGCAAGGAGTCTTTCCACATGAGAGACATTCCTAGTCAATTAAGAGTTCACTCTTACTGAAAAATACTGCAGTTGAAAACATTGTGTGAGATGTAAGGGTGATCGTGGGGGACAAAGTATTTTTCTCTCATTCTTACAACTACCAAAATAACCACATATTCAAATAGCCCTGCTTTGAAATGCAGAGTGTATCTGAGATTTTCTTATTCTTAGAACTACCATTCAGTGGATGATTACAATCTCCGTACTCAACTTTCAAAATATGAATAGGAAGGAGGAAATCACTTAGAAATCACAGATTGTTCTTAATTTGCACATAATAGTCCAACTAAGCCTGTAAGAAATTGCAAATAAATAAAGGAAAGATGACTAATTTCAACCAGAGGTCTTGGTTATTCTGCAGAAGGATAAGACTGACAGAGACATACCTGATTCCTGAATTAACTGATCCAGCTGCCCCAGATAGAAGTGCAGCATTGCTTTGAGCAGTGTTCCAGTGAATATATGATCACATCATTATCTGAACCACATCCATCGATAATTATCTGCTCTTACCCTGCCAAAAAAAAACCACCTCTACAAAAGGTTGTTAATTTCATAACTAAGGCAATGATATCCTCTAACATTTTTAGTTATCCATTACAAATACATACATCCTTGACCTTACTGCTGACAAAAAATGCCTAATTACATCTGAACTTCACCATCCTATGGAATGCTGCAGTAAAACATGCTGTCAGGGTGGTCATGAGCCTTTTGATCACATTCCATGCAGTCTTCATCACCTAGCAGTTCTGGTCACCTTGAACAACAGCTTCTACCCAACTGAGCCTTTGTGCCACATAATGTCTCGTTCATGCAACACAGATATACCTCATACAATCAATTTAACTGAAAACTAAATTCAGCTGGAGACTAGAGCTGGAGATTTGGCAGGTAATTGAATTTTGCTGAAGCTGAAGTTCTGGGAGGACTGCAGGAAGTCACAAGCTTCATTCTGCGTTAATGAAAGTTTTTGTTATTGAAAAGATATTGCTCTGTCTTAGAATGATTAAGTGTTTTATAACTTTCATTAAACTTTGTGGATGAAATTCTGGCTCCTTCACAGTCTGTGGAAGACTTTCAATAATGCTTAATCAATGCTAAGTTGTACAGTACTCCCTCAAGGTATTGTAGAGTTAGACACATGCTATGGAAGCACATGAGCAGACCCCCAGAGCAGCCTATTTTTCCTCAGAGTCCACAGAGGTTAGGGTAGTGCTTTAAAACATAACAATTGCTCTATAGAAAACACCAAAAAAAACCTTTCAAGTCTACATTTTTATTTTTCTTGTCAAATTAATGAAGTAACTTTGGCATCCATAAATAGATTACCATTCATTGTTAATCAGATATGTCAATCACAAAACTCAAAATCCTCTGAGTTTTTAGAATGTATCTGCTTTTTATTGGTCTCAATTATGACAGTCATTGTTTTCTTCTATTAAAACAATAGAGCTGCAGTATTTTTGACCTGTTTGTCTTAGCAGAAACACATATTCATAGGGACTAAGGAGGCAGCACTTCGTGAATTATCAGCAGTAGTAGGTTCTTCATAATAGGTACCAATACTAGCCAAGCATTTATCTAGATAATTAAATAATCAGTTCAATCCAACCTGATAGTATCATTCACATACTAGTTGAAGGCTACAGTTCTCACAACTCATAATTTCTTATTTATTGGATTAAAATTTATAAAATCTATTGGATTTGAAGAATTTGTTGAGTAAAATAAAATTAACAAAAAACCCCACTCATCCTCTGCAAAGAATATGATTAAATTAGGGAAGTATTTAGATGACAATGATTTTGATCATTTTTAAGATCAGAGAGATGCTTTCTAATGCCAAGAAAAATTACCCTCTCTGCAGGGTAAGTTAGAATATTAGTGGAAATTAATATCTCCTGGATATTGTTTTCAGACGAAGACATTGCTGTTATCAATTTACAAGCTGACATGCAAATAATGGATTTGTTACAAAAAAACAGCAGGAAGAAAAACAATGCTTGTGTGTAAGAGGGGAGATTACACAGCCAATTTTTGCTGGTAAGTAAAAGCCTTTATGGAATAAAGCATTACAAAAAAGGATTCACACAGGGAGGGGAAAATTGTTTTAAGACCAGCATAGGGCAGGAGTAATCTATCAGCTGTTCTCCCACAGCATTTGTATTGTAAAGAAAATTGAGGATTGTGTGGCACTCCCAACACAAGCCTTGCAGAGGGCTGGCAAGATCAAGATAGCTGCCATATAGGAAGCCATAAAAACTGGCCCTGTTTATTTCTACATTTTTTTTTCCACAGAAATACGCGTGAACAGATAAGATTTGCCTCCCACAATTTTCTCCGTCACAAAGAGCTACTGTATTTTCTTCCTTATGAAACATTTTCCCACCTTTCACTCCCAAATTCAAATGACCAAATGTTATCCTATATCACACTCTTCCCAGGCTCTATGTCCACAGAATACGCTATTCAGTCACTTTCTACCTAGATTTACATGGATCAATACATGTGCACAAGTTAGATTCAGGACATAAACTCTTTGGAACAGGAATCATCTCTTAAGGTTGTATTCCTGCCAGGGCTTCTGGGACTAGTTTTTGGTAGGCATAATCAAAAGAAGTGAAGACTGTACTGGCATACATTTAAACTCCAGACTTGTGAGGAAAATTTTAGCAACTATATAAATGAGACCAATGATTTAACCAGTAAAAACAGATGGTGTATCAGAGCGAGCTACTGTGTGAATCTTTTCCCCAGATTTACTACAGGGCAAGAGCAAGAGGATCCCAACATTGCCTTGTAAGAGTCATATTAGCACTTGAATACAAACACCTTTTTAACGCAGCCATAAAGTAGATTTATCTATGAACAGAGAATTTAACTTAAAGGGGAATAAGGAATAAGTGTTAACTAACTATTTAAAAAAAAATAAAACTAGCAATCAAACTGATAGTATTATCTGCTAAGCAGAAGTGTCTGGTTTGATTCTGATTTCACAATATAAATGAGAAATTCCCCCACAGAAGGCAATAGAGCTATAAAATCAATGTAAGGAAGGGCAGATCAAGACCCTCTACATTTACTGGTAAGGGTGTTATTTGGTCAAGTCACTTGCGGTATTCTGGATCGATCATCAGTTAGGTGTGACATTCTGTGCTTCACTGAAAACCTGTGCTGAATGAACACCGGAATGTTGACAGCTTAATATCTGGCAGCTGTTAGGGAAAAGTCAGGCCATATTTTTCATTTCCAAAAGCAATAAATAAAGGACCGTACCAACTGCTAGGAGTCATTTAAGTATATTCCCTTTGCATGAGAACCTAGCAGGATCATAGCACCAAAACCTTTGCCTGGTGGGCAGGCTGGTGTGGAGGGGGTGAGAGCTGTTTGCTTGTTTTGGGAGAGTTTGGGGGTGGTTTGGGTTTTGCTTGTGTGGTTGGCTGGTTTTTTCTTGTTTGTTTGTTTTTTACAATAGTACTTACTTACCAAAGTGGAGTAGAGACAAGAAACCAATAATAAAAGTAGGAAACATAAGTGGGTGACAGAGTTCCTCACTTGATCCTTCCTTCCCTCCCTTCCAGCCTCTTTTTTCTTGTGTGTTTAATTTCAGAGTACATGCTCCTGCATTATATTGGCTCCTCACCTAAAAGTCAGTTTTGACTTTCAGTCATGAACCTTG
The DNA here is from genome assembly GCA_009806455.1 of Tetrax tetrax. Taxonomy (NCBI): domain Eukaryota; kingdom Metazoa; phylum Chordata; class Aves; order Otidiformes; family Otididae; genus Tetrax; species Tetrax tetrax. The sequence goes on along the minus strand of WHYT01015567.1, from coordinate 160,038 downwards.
CCATGGGTAAGAGTGAAACTAGTTATCTTTGTACTGTGACTTGTGTCATCTCTTCTATTGCAGTAGCAGGAAATGACAGCTCAGTTTTGGGATCCTACTTTGCCTTCTTGCACTAAACAACTCGGTCCTCAGGAACTCTCACTATTGCAAGTAAGAGAAAGACAATTTCCTTTTCCAGGTCATTCTTCCTGATAGTGCTACTTTTAAAACCTATAGAATATCTTCTAGTGAATCCTTACTCTGAAATGTAATTCCTTTATTGTCAATAACATAGCTGAAAGTCAACAACGTTAAACCATCAACATAATCCTGAATAAATAGCAGGTTCACCCAAATAAAATTTCTGTTAGTGTTACAGTCAAGATACAGAAATAGGTACTATTTCTTGCTGTCGATCTCAACCTGGATACTTATCTTTACCCAAAGTACAAATTCGCATGACTAAGGAAACAAAGATCTGCTACCACACAATCAATGTGCAAAACCAGGGCTCCCTCAGCAGGCAAATATAGAATCATGGAATCATAGAATGGTTAGAGTTGGAAGGGACCTTCAAAGGTCATCCAGCCCAACCCCCCTGCAAGGAGCAGGGACATCCCTGACTAGATCTTTATACCTTTTAGACTAGACTAGACCTGACTAGATCTTTATACCTTTTTGGATTCCTCCATCGCACAGAAGTAAGCTGGTCAGAAATAAACATTTCTTTTTATCAGCTATATAGCTACCATTGCTTTAATTCCTTGATTCACCACTATTCTTCTTTCCTGACACCATAAAATAAAAAAGCCCCTCATTTACCTTCTCAAGAGCATCATTATTTGTCATTTTGCGCTTCCATCACCACTAGCCTTCCTAGTTGTGAGCTGTCCCTTGGAGTCCCAATGAGCCTGGACAGAATCCATGCTGACCATCATGTGCAACGCACAAGTCTTAGAAAACTTCACCAGGATTCTCTGTAATGGCTGCAGACAAGACTTAAAGACAGCCCAAACTTTAAAGCACCCAGCATGAATGTCCACAGGATGAGGCTGAAGGCTTTATAAAGGCTGGAGCACTTGCTCTCTAAACTCCAAATCATCAAACACAGGTTTTACTTTGCTTAGAGGCCTTCAAAGAGCTCAGTGCACTAGCAATGAAGAATGTCAATTAAAAAAGAAAAAAAAATTTTCTTAGCCCAGCATGTCTGGTTTGCTTCTAAGTTTCTTGCACTGGATCTATTTGCCTTAAGGAAATTAAAACCTCTGTAGGCTCCCCTAACAGAGCAGATAAACCCTTCTTAGAAGTCTGAATACCAACTCAGACTCACAGGAGCTCTTGGAGGTTGGAAAATATAATTAATAGATAAACATGATAAAAATATAAATGATAAACATGATAAAAATATATGTGAATTAGTTTGAATCTGCCATATCAGCCTTTATGTCTCCCATTTCAGTAGCACAGGAACCATGTTGGCCTAAGCTTTTACCTGCATTGTCTAACACCCTCTGCTTATCACCTCTATTCTTCTATGAACGCAGCTGTGTGTGTGTTTGCTCCTCAGCCTGACTGTTCCAGCCAGCCTGAGAAATTACAGTCCTCATGTAAATCTTCCTAAAGCCTTGTTTCATCTGATGCCTGAGCATCAGCAACAGTAATATTATATTAAAACCACAAAATGTAAAATGTAAAGCCTCTTCCCTTAAACATATGCCTCCATCTCTTGCACTTTCTGTGTATCCCAGTGACTCAGTGCAAGGCAGGGAGAGGCTGGTTGTTTTTTGGGTTTTTTTTGTCTTAAAATGTGCTCAGTACAATTTTTTTTAGTACTTAATTCAAACTAATCAAAGAGATAAGTGAGATTAAGAGTACAGTCATGGATCAGTACAGTACCCTTGTACTCTAATCTGACTAACTGAAAGACTTTCATTTCAGCACATTTCTGTAAAATAAACTCTCTCTGTCTAGAGCTTGCTTATCAGATGGGTTTGACCAGATATTTAACAATTGAATCAGAAAGGTCAATTACCTTTCCTGAGATCACTCTTCATGAAGACAAAGCAAGATTCATTTGGCCATCTGCCTCCTACCCAAAGATGCAGGAAGTAGAGCATTTGATTTATTTTATTGCACTTCAAAGCTGACTGCTGTGGGTCACTTGTAGGGAAATTGTTATAAATGCCACTTGTTTTGCCTTGTCAGGGAAAACAGTAAACTGCTTGGGTAGCTATACTGAGCTGTGCAGTGGCACTTCTGTGATGAACAGGCTTACAACCTTATCAACAGATTTACTGTTTCTAAGACATTCAAGATCCAAGGTTTCTGCCTGAAAAACATATGAGGTCATTGACTGATCCGGGCTTCGCTCATTCCAGAAGGGAAAGTTTCCTATCTTGTTCTCCCCTCTAAGGAGAGGTGTATAAATGAAGACCAGCCATCAAAAGGAGTCAGATACAGATCAGTAAGCAAAAGTTGGGATGCTTACATGAAATAGTGGAGGTTTTGAATCAGTAGTGTTGATGATATTTTATCTCCATGAGCACCGCTTAAAATTTTGAAACGTATACGCAGACCAGAAAGAAAATATACCTTTTTTAAAAAACTTATCCATAACCAATATCTAGGTTTTTATCTAATTATTTCACAGATTAAACCAGACACGTTAGAAGACCAGAATGTTCATTTTTATATACATATTATATTTGTCATGACAAAATTTAATTTTTTAGCAGAAAAAAAAGGAAAAAAAAAAATCACAAAATGCTAAAAGTTACAGATACTCATAGAAAGTAAATTACTTGCTTCATCAACTGCAACCACCAGTGAAGATTCACTCAATTTAAGCTAAGGCCTGGTCAGACTGCAGATACGTTAGACTAAGCAATTTCAAAGAGAGACAGGAGTAGGAAGCACTAGACAAAACGTCCCTTATGTACTTGTAGAAAAGGTAGGATATATATCGCTGCCTGGTCTGCCCTGGAGATGAGTGTGGTCTCTGGAAGCTGTATTTGAATAAAGCCAGTAAGTTAAAATGTTGTGCACAAGATTCAATGCTTATAGCTGCCTATAGATCCTTATAGCTTCATAACAGAAGCGCATGATCAAGTGTTTTGGCTAGGAAATGTGCAAACCCTTTGAACACAGATGGTACAGGATTTCAGTTACAAACCCCAAAGCAAGAGGTTTTGATACGCTTCTAGAGTTCATAATGAAGGTGAGAAGTATGTACACCATCACTATGAAAGACATTAAAATGATATAAGGCAAACCAAGACATCTATATGAAAGGAAAGCAGTGGCCAAATTTCGTAGTAGGTAGTTTACAAGTGACTTAAAAAATGTGTTTCTAAAACATAATCAATCAGTGATAGACGTGAGGACAGACCAAAACACCCCGGATTCCTTATCCTTTGCTATAACTATTTAACTACTCTCCTTTGTGTTCAGGAAGACCATTCCCACCAGTTCAGTCATGATGTTGCACTCTCCCTTGCTTGAAAAACATTTCTCAGATAAATATTGTCTTTTACAGCATATTAGATTCTCCTTAAGAGATCAGTAAACTACAATTATACCTGTAACATCTTTGCCCAGATTGTTTAACTTCTCAAAATGCATTTAGTGTTTCAGGATTTGGGGCTGGGTGGGAGAAGAGTGCGAAGGCCAAATGCTTGTTTTGGTTTTTGATTTGTTTTGTTTTAATTTAGTTTGTCACAAACTCCTGTGATTGATTGGGGATTAATAATAGTGACTGTAATACACTCCTTTTCCAGGAATGTCATGTTTATTGCCTCGAGTGAGCTGCATCAAATTGAAAGTCCAAAAAAAATTATATGCCAAACATTCCTGTGGGTGCAATTCGTCACCCGCCCTTTTCCAAGCCACTGACATGCAATTAAAATAGCATCATATAAATAGATGGGGAAAGTTTGAGAATATTTTAATTCCTTGGAGAAGAGCAACTTGGACAATACAGTAAATTACTTTTTATTACCCTTCTGTGTTGTACTGTCATCTTTGGGTAGGAAAGTATACTGAAGAAAACTACACATTTGTGAAGTCTGGTGAGAGAAACTCACTATCTCACTTTGGTTTATGACATCTGAAGAAAAAACAACTAGATTTTCCAGAAACTCCAATTTATATTGTTCCATTGAACGTAATGAATAAATCTATTTTGATGACAAAATCTATATTTAGAACATAATGTCAGGCTTGATTTTTATTTTACCTTTACTTTGCTTGAGAAACTATAAGAGAAGTCTAAAAAAGCCCTGTGCAAAGCTCTACACTTCTCGAAGAAAACTGAAACAGAAAAGATTTTCCAAGTTGTATAACATTTTTGAAATTATAAATGTAAGAATACAAAGATAGAAATTTATTTCTCTTTACATTAAAAAAAAACCAAACCTTTTCTTTTCTTTTTTTTTTTTTTTTTGCATTGCAAAGTAAAGCAAGAGAGTAAGAAACACTGATTGTCTCAGATTGGCAAAAACTTAGAAAAAATCTGAAATTGTAA